>JAABKJ010007545.1:304955434-305409254 GCA_011634705.1 Andricus grossulariae
GAACAACACTGTTGTACATGTTCATTTATACCCCTTCTTGAGGGCCATACCTCATTCTATATATTCCACGGGAAAACGTTTTATTTTCCTCGAATATTGCAAAGATGTCACCACTGGACGTTGAAAATACAGATTGTTCTTCGGTTGGCATGGACGCAGGGACATTAAATTTCCCTCTCACGTGAATTGGTGCATTACAAGGAAAAGTGTATTTTCGAATTTCAAATCGCCGGTTTGAATTCATGTGGGGAATGAGACGAACACATCTAAGTTCTTTAATTTTCAATTCATGTAGACAGATAGAAGATTAACTTGCAGGAGGAGATCTAGACCTGGTACGACGAAAAGTCTCGAAAGGAAGAGACCGGACCGGAGAACGCGGAGAATAATGTCTGGCAGAAGAGGACCTTTCAGCTGAATAAGAAGGTCTACCACGAGAAACACCAAGAATAGAAGCCTCATCAGGTAAACAATCAAAGTTAGAAATCAAGTCTGAAACAAGAAACACAGAATTCAATTTGCAAAAAAAGATTTCAAAACATGAACTCAACGGAAGTATTCTCGTGCAAGATGAAAAAACAAAAAGACTTCAAAGGGGTGAAATATTTTTCCAAAAACTAGTGCAATCGGTTGAAATTCAATTTTTTTGTGAAGAAGTGTAGCATTGTATTTTCTGATGGTAATTATGCTTTTTGGGTTAAAAATATATTTAAATCTGGTAGAACTTTTGTTTCTAGAAAAGGTCTTGGTGAAAAATGCAAGAATTTTCTTGCAATTTTTTTGTCTTGTATAAAAAAATTTAACTGTTTGCAACTAAACTATTTCAAGAAACATTCGTCTCGCGGCCAAAACCCTTGGCCTGAATTTCAACATCACAAGTGAGAAAAGTGCATTACTCCATCTTGATGCTTCACTTCTAAAAGCCGAAGTGAAGAAAGCAGAGTTTGCGAAATTTCACAAACAGCTACTCGATAAGAAAATGCACAACTTTCACAGAAATGTAGAATAACATTCCTTGTCAAAGGAGCAAACTTTTGCTTTTCTCAGATCATCAGGGCTCAATTTAGGTACAGAAGGTTTTATTTCCGCATGCCAGGATGGTTTCGTTTCCACTTTAGCATACCGTGACCGCATTTTATGTCAAGAAGTTCCAAGCGATAGGTGCAGAGCGTGTCATATACACGCTGAGTACCTAGTACGCATACTATCCGGGTGTCCCACCGACGCAGGAACGACGCATATCTACAGACATAATGCGGACCTAAGAGTGTTTTATTACCATCTTTGTCGCTTTTACGGTGTTGGCTGGGACAAGTAATTGTCCTTGTGATAGATGCTCTCGGAGGTGCGAAACTATCACTGGTTCGTCACATTAAAGCCATACCTGCGTGCCAAAAATATGCCACGGCACTAGCGAGATGGATGCAGGAAGCTGTCACCCTTGGGTCGCTTCGTGTCCTCAAAACACACCAGGGTTTCGCCGGCTTGTCGTTGTGATTTCGTCGTGTCCTGTGACCACCCATCTCACAGTTGTGATACGTGGCCATGAGTGGGATTTACCGCGGCTCTACTTTAAATTTCATACCATATAACGTACGATTAATTTTTTTGCAAGTGTGAAACTTTATCTGGCTTAGAACTGTCGTCTTAACATATAAAAACAGAAAGAACAATTTTCCTACTACTTGGAATTATAATTCTATTTTTATGCAAATTTTAGAATATATAATGATTAAGAAATGGAAAAATACATACGAGAACTTCACTAGACGAATAGTAAAAAAAATCCATAGAAATTGCAGACCACAAAAATAAAAATAAATACTAATGAATATTAAAGAACTATTCATAGATATTGCACTGAAAATTTCATCAGTTTGAATCAAAATATATTATTGCAGAGTAAACAAAAAATGTAACTTATAAAATAATGTAAATTATAAAAAATAAATCTAGAATAATTAGAAAATATATGAAACAGTAATATCAATTTTTCATATACTTTTATCTTAGGTATTTATCAAAATAACCATGGTTTGCTAAGCGTAATCTATTTTAAGTTTGAGCGCAATTACAATTACAGCGGTTCAAGTGGCTGTTGGCAAACTATATCGATGGGTGCTAGCAAAGATATAATACACATAGATGCGGCAAGTTGCTGCGGAGTGGGCGAAAAATATATGTAGAAACTACTTCCGTGCTGTGCGTAGCTACTGCCATCTTCGTACTAACTTCCTCAGCTCTTTCTCTATGGGTAAAATCGTTGCTCTGGGGTAAAATCTATTATCCTTGGCTCCTCGCAGCTTCTCCCTGTTTTCTCAAAACATCGGTAAAGTAGAAGCAGAGATTCTGACATGATTTAAAAAATAACAAACTAATATAAAATGATAATACTTTTGCAATTCTAATCCTTATTTTATTTTTACAGAATATAAATTAGTAACAATAATAAAGGTTTGCCACATGAATCAATTTTAATGCTAGTTTTGTAATTAGGTAAATAATTATTTTTCCAAATGATATTTCACATTCCGGTCTATTTAGTAAAGATAATATAAATGTTTCTTTAAAATAGATAAAGAAACATGCATTACATTCTCATTTTCTTACAGCAATTTTTTATTAAATAATTTGATACATATTAATCAATATTGATCCTAGGTTAGAAGTAAACTGCAACAATCAATTCTATGTAAAAAATAACTCCAGAAACTTGTACGAGTACTAAATTTCCAAATAGGAATCTGTATTATCATCGGAGATAGTAATTATCGATCTGTTGAGAAATCCAATCAAACATACTGTGAATAATGGAAATCTACATTATCGACCAAAGTTAAATCCTCTAATAAAGACAAATCGTTTTCGTCAAGCAGACAAGGTGGGGATTTAAATTAAAATTGATTAAATCCAAATGTTATTCCCAAAAAAAGATCTTTCTCCTCTCACTCCACTGGGATTCGAACACCAGATCAACTCATTGCCGGTCAGGTGCTCTAACCAATTGCGCTACAGAGAGGTCAAAGAAAGATACTGTTTTTCTGATATAAGCTAATTTTAGCAAGGTGTTACCCAATCAATATTTTAAACAGGAATCTGTATTATCATCGGAGTTTGTAATTATCGATCCGTTAAGAAATCCAATCTCGCATACTGTAAATAATGGAAATCTACATTATCGACCAAAGTTAAATCCTCTAATACAGACAAATAATTTTCGTCAAACAGACTAGGTGGGGATTTAAATTAAAATTGATTAAATCCAAATTTTATTCCAAAAAAAAATCTTTCTCCTCACTCCACTGGGATTCGAACACTAGATCAACTGATTGCCGGTCAGATGCTCTAACCAATTGACCTACAGAGAGATCAAAGAAAGATACTGTTTTTCTGATATAAGCTAATTTTAGCAAGGTGTTATTCAATCAATATTATAAACAAGAATCTGTATTATCATCGGAGTTTGTAATTATCGATCCGTTGAGAAATCCAATCACGCATACTGTGAATAATGGAAATCTGCATGATCAACCAAAGTTAAATCCTGTAATACAGACAAATCATTTTCGTCAAGGAGACTATATGGGGATATAAATTAAAATTTGTTGAAATCAAATTTTATTCAGAAAAAAAGGATCTCTCTCCTCTCACTCTACCGGGATTCGAACACCAGATCAACTGATTTCTGGTCAGGTGCTCTAACCAATTGAGCTACGGAGAGATCAAAGGAGGATACTGTTTTTCTGATATACGCTTATTTTAGCAAGGTGTTACGCAATCAGTATTTTAAATAGGAATCTGTATTATCATCGGAGATTGTACTTATCGATCCGTTGAAAAATCCAATCACACATACTGTGAATAATGGAAATCTACATTATCGACCAAAGTTAAATCCTCTAATACAGAATGTTTTAGTTGAAAATTCAACTATGTATTTGGTTACAAATTAATTTTATCTTTATTGAAGATTCATGATTTTAGTTAAAAATTCATTTCTTCAACTGAAAATTGATCTCATCTATTTTTGGTTCAAAATTCATTTCTTTGTATGAAAATTAATGGTTTTACTGAAAAGTTAACTATTTCATTTTAAAATTTATCTGTTTCAATTGAAAATTCAACTATTTGGTTAAAAATTATTTTTCTGCTTTGAGATTTATAAGTTTAGTTCAAAATTCACTTCTTTAATTGAAAATTTAACTATTTCATTTTTGGTTCAAAATTAATTTCTTTGCTGAAACTTTTATTTCTTTTGAATTTTAAATGAATGTTCTACTACTTTTCGTTGAAATTTCATTTTTTTTTGTTGACAATTATTGTTTTCAATGAAAATTCAACTATGTATTTGGTTACAAATTAATTTTTTCTTTATTGAAGATTCATAATTTTACTTAAAATTTCATTTCTTCAACTGAAAATTGATCTAATCCATTTTCGGTTGAAAATTCATTTGTTTTGTAACAAATTTATCTAGTTTGTTGAAATTTTTTTTTTTTTTAATTTATTTTACTGAAAATTTGGTGAGGACAGTCCGTTCTAGCACAGTATTTTTCAAATACTTGAATACTTATTAGACATTTGAATTGTTATTAATTATTTTTGTAAAATTTAATTAAATTTTAAAAAGGTGATCAAGACTGTAGAACCTAATCCAATATAGTAGGATTGTAAGTAGGTAATTCTACACTTGCAAGCCTGTCTCACTGCGGCCCAATCCTACACTGAGTAATTGAACACTGTCGGATCATGGGGAGGAAAACAAATTACACTCGGCTTGACTCCATGTACGAAACATTAAGTTTCATTTTTTACATTTTTTTTCAAAATAAATTTTACTGATTCTTTAATCCTGAATCTTTAATCTTAATTTAACATTTTAGTAATAATTCCAGGAATCAGAGTCTGTCCCCTATTTTGTTGAAAATTCGTCTTTTGTGGTAAAATATTCTTCTTCTTGGTGACCAATTTATCTTTTTGGTAGACAAGTAGAAAAAAGTGAAAAAAAAAAGTAGAAAAGAAAATTTGGTTAAAAAATAGTTTTTTAATTGAAAAATAATTTTTTAACTGAAAATTTAACTATTTCATTTTTTATCCAAATCTTATATTTTTTGATAGAAAATTATTTTTCTTGGTTGAAAATTTCACTATCTCGTTGTAAATTTATTTTATTTTGTTAAAAATTAACTTCTTTCACTAAAAATGTAACTATTCTATTTTAAGTTAAAAATTTATCTGTCTTAAGTGAAAATTCAATTATTCGGTTACATTTTTTTTTTAGTTTATTATTTATTCTTTTATTTAAAAGTTCATTTTTTTACTGAAAATGTAACTATTCTATTTTTTGTCGAAAATTTATCTTTTTTGATACAAACGTAATCTTCTTGGTTGAAAATTATACTAATTCGTTGAAAATTTATTTATTTTTTTGGTCGAAATTAAGTTTATTTACTCAAAATGTAACTATTCTATTCTAAGTTGAAAATTTATCTGTTTTGGGTGAAAATTCAACTATTCGGTTAAAAATTAATTTTGAAGCAAAAATTAAACTATTCCATTTCTTATCGAAAATTTATCTTTTTTGATAGAAACGTATTTTTCTTGTTTGAAAATTTCACTATCTCGTTGAAAAATTTATTTCATTTTGTTACAAATTAACTTCTTTCACTAAAAATGTAACTATTCTATTTTAAGTTAAAAATTTATCTGTCTTAAGTGGAAATTCAAGTATTCGGTTAAAATTCATTTTTTTTAGTTTATTATTTATCATTTTATTTAAAAATTCATTTTTTTAACTGAAAATTTAACTATTATCTTTTTTGATAGAAACGTAGTCTTCTTGGTTGAAATTTTCACTATTTCGTTGAAAATTTATTTGATTTGATTGATAATTAAAAATTAGTTCAAAGCTTACTTTATTCGGTTGAAAATTAATTTTTTACATTAAAAATTCAACTATTCTATTTTAAGTTAAAAATTTATCTGTCTTAGGTGAAAATTCGACTATTCGGTTAAAAATTCATTTTTAGTTAATTATTTGTCCTTTTATTTAAAAATTCACTTTTTCAACCCGAAAATGTAACTATTCCATTTGTTATCGAAATTTGATCTATTTTAATAAATTTAATCTTCTGGGTTGAAAATTTCAGTATTTCGTTGAAAATGCATTTTATTTGGTTGAAAATTAATTTTTTACTGAAAAATTAAACTATTCAATTTTAAGTAGAAAATTTAACTGTTTTAGCTGAAAATTCAACTATTTGTTGAAAAATTCATTTGTTAAAAAAAGATTTATCACTTTATTTAAAATTTTATTTTTTTAACCGAAAACGGAACTATTCCATTTTTAATCGAAAATTTGTCTTTTTTGATAGAATTTTAATTATCTTGGTTGGAAATTTCACTATTTCGTTGAAAATTTATTTTATTTTGTTGGAAATTAATTTTTTTATAGAAAATGCAACTCTATTTTAATATGAAGATGTATCTATTTTATATGAAAATTTAATGATTTGTTGTTTAAAAATTCATTTTTGTTGTTGTTGAAGATTCATCATTTTAGTTACAAATTTATTTATTTGGTTAAAAATTTAACTATTCTGTTGAAAGTTAGTTTTTTATTTCAAAATTAATTTTTTAAACTGAAAATGTAACGATTCCATTTTTGCTTGAAAATTTATCTTCTTTAGTTGAAAAATCAATTTATTTGGTAGAAAATTCATATTTCAATTCAACTGTTTTTGATTGAAAATTGAAATATTTTTTGTTAAAACATCAGTTATTACACATTTTGTGGAGAATTATTTTTTGCAATGGAAAATTTATCAGTCTGGTTAAAAATTTAACTATTTTGTTAATCATGCCGTTTTTTTATTAAAAACTAATTGTTTTAACTAAAAATTTAGTCCTATTTCTGTTTAAATTATTTTTTTTTTTGCAGTAATATTGATGATACTCTAGGTGTAAGTTTTTTTTATACCAAAAAGCATAAAATTAGAGCGGTCAAGGAAAATTAAAGAAAAAATGAAAAAAATCGATAAAGGTGGAAGAGTAATCGACGAATTAAAGCCGGGAAAGAAAAATGTACACTGGGTTGCGATCAAAGAGACTCGAAGGACCTTTGAGATGAGAAATAAAATGTTAATGAAAAAGGAGAGTCTGAATTATTCTCAATTATAATTTAGGTCGGGGTATGCGGAAAATGTAATTTAAGTCAAACTGGAGACTCGCCTGAATTAAATTAATTCTTTATAGCACTCAGCTATCTTTTAAACATTTTTATTTCAATTTATAATACTTCTTTTCTCATTACTTTAAAATTCAGAAATATCAAGAAAGATCTTATCTCGTAATTGTATTCTAGTATAGAATATAAGTAGTATAGCTGCACGGCTACGACTTACCGACCGATGGTAAATCTGCATTACCGACACCAGGTAATTACCATCTGTCGGTAATGCAGATTCACTATCGGTCGGTAAGTCTTAGCCGTATAGCTATACTACTAATATACTATTCGGATGTCCACAAAGCAATTTTAGATAATTGGATTAAATTATAATATTTTAAAAAGAAAAGGAAAATAAATATATAAAAAAAAAAGTAATTTTAACTTTTTATTTTTTTTACGAACTGGGGGACGAAGAAAGAAGGGATTGGATGGCAGCGGTTACAATAATTCTCTCGGTGAAGCTCGGAGATAATAAAATAGTGCTCAGAGCCAGCAGCCAAAGTAATAGTAAGAAGGTAATAAAATATAATGAAATAACATCCAATCCACGAGAGATATTGTGAAAATATTATTACTAACTTGTATCAAGATCTTCGTTCTTCGACCCTCACTCTGTCCCCTTTCTCTTTTCCTCTCTTTTTCTCTCGATATAATTGGAGTCATGGTTTCAGAAAAGTCTATTGAAACAAAAGACTTTATTAACTTCAATTAATTATGCTTTTTCTAACTGAAAAGTTGAGAAATGTTGGTAATTTCAGAAAAATCCGCACTTTTCTAGGATTAAGCTGATAGAAGATAGTTATGCACAATAATAAATTGTTTAAACAAATACTTTGTTAACTTGCAATAATTGTTTGTTACCTCACTCTAACCAAACAGTTGGCAAATGTTAGAAATTTCAGAAAAAACCGCAATTTTCTAGCATTATTCTAAAATAATATTGTTATAAATAATAATGAATTCTTTAAAAAATTATATTTATTAACTGAAATCAATTATTGACTCACTGTGACCAAAAAGTTGAAAAATTTGGAAAAAACCGCGACTTTCTACATCTATTCCAAAAGAAAACTTGCTTAAACAATAATAAATTGTTTAAATAAATACTTATTTAACTTGCAATAATTATTACCTCGCTCTAAATTAAAAGTTGAGAACTGTTGGAAATTTGAGAAAAAAAATTTCGACTTTCTACCATTATTCTAAAAGAATATTGTTATAAATGATAATAATTTGTTTAAACAATTATTCTTTTCAACTCTAGTTAATTACTATCCCAATTTGACTAAAAAGTTGAAGAATACCCAAAAACCCGCAATTTTCTACGTCTATTCTAAAAGAAAACTGGTTTAAACAATAATTAATTGTTTAAACAAATACTTCATTAACTTCCATTAATTCTTACTTCGCTCTAACGGAAAACTTGAGAAGTTTTGAAAATTTTAGAAAAAACCGCAACTTTGTACCATCATTCTAAGAGAATATTGTTATTAATAATAATACATTGTTAAAAAACTACTCTTCTTAATTTTTATTAATTATTTCTTTATTTTCACTAAAAATTTAAAAAAATGCAGAAAAAACCGCGACTTTCTACCTTTACTCTAAAAGAAAATTGCTATGAACAATAATAAAATTTTTCAACAAATTCTTTGTTAGCTTGCACTAATTATTACCGTTATTAATACATATGATTAATTATTATATATTCATTATTATTATTAAATTTTATTATTGTAATATTGTCTAACTCTAACTGAAAAGTTGACAAAAAATTGAAAGTTTCAGAAAAAAATGAAAGTGTCTCATTATCCTAAGATAATATTGTTATAAATAATAACAAATGATTTAAACAATTGTATTTAATAAGTTTTATTGAATAATTCCTCGTTTTAACTGAAAATTTTTAAAAAATCAGGGAAAACTGCTACTTTCTACCCCTATTCCAATAAAAAATTAATATAAACAATAAAAAATTGTGTACACTTTTTTTTTTAATATTAGATTATCAGTAGAATCTAATATATTATGTATTAGAAACAATTTTTACAACAAAAATGCAAAAAAATAGTAAGCAGCACCAAAAATTTGCAAAACCCAGTTTTTTACTTTTGGGGTTTTTTTGGGACCAAAAAACCTTATAGGCGTAAATAAAAAAAAAGTTGTAATAAATTTAAAAAAAATTTTTTTTTTTGAACAAGATATTATTTTGAAATATTGTTCTTTTTCAGAAATCCTTGGTGGAAATTCTCTGGAGGAATCCACACTGTGACCGATGTTTACATTTCAGGAGGCGATTGGTCGGCGGAGGGCACACGTGAGTTATTTTTTCACCACTAATCACTAATCTGACAAGGGGGCTCTCAGTAATAATATAATAATAATAATAATAATAATGTGGCCCTAAATAAAAGCCTGGGGTGTAATTTTTAACTATTAAGTGTAGCCGTGCGGTCTGTGAGACCGCACGACCACAGTAGTGGCACCATTTTCTATTTCAATATGTTTTAAGGTATTCAAAACGCCAGATTTGAGCAAAAAATGGCAAATTAGTATCGACGTTTGGACGTGCGGTCTGTGAGACCGCAAGGCCACAGTAGCTTCACAATTTTATATTTCTGTTCCAATATGTTTCAAAGTAATCAAAACGCAAGATTTGAGCTAAAAGTGACAAATTAGTATCGACGTTTGGACGTGCGGTGTGTGATACCGCACGGTTTTGATAGCGTGACAATTTTATATTTCTGTCTCAATGTATTTAAAACGAAATATTCGAGCGAAAAGTGACAAATTAGTATCGACGTTTCGACGTGCGGTCACTCAGACCGCACGGCCACATGAGCGTCACTAGTTAGTATCTCTGTTCCAATTTGTTTCAAGGTATTCAAAACACAAGATTTGAGCAAAAAATGACAAATTAGTATGGACGTATAGACGTGCGGTCCCTCAGACCGCACGGTTTTGATAGCGTCACAATTTTATATTTCTGTTTCAATGTATTTAAAACGCAATATTTGAGCAAAAAGTGACAAATTAGTATCGACGTTTCGACGTGTCGTCACACAGACCGCACGGCTACATCAGCGTCACAATTTTCCATTTCTGTTTAAATTTGTTTCAAGGTATTCAAAACGCAAGATTTGAGCAAAAAAGGACAAATTAGTACGGACATATGGACGTGCGGTCCCTCAGACCGCACCATGCTTCTGATATGTGTTTTTTTGTTATTTCCTAGAATTTCGTAGTTAAAATTGTTGAAAATTGTAATAATTGTGACGAAAGACCGAAAAATCGTGGGATTAAATTTTCCTACATCATACGATGTTGTATATTAATATAATCCTAGTGTGACTAATACAATAATTTATCCAGCCGTGAGCATTTAAATAGTTATGACCTACTCGTCGACCAAGAGATGAAACGATTTCGTCACGCGTTAAATTACGCGAATTAAATTCGCTGCACCGCTTTCGACTACCCACGAATCGACGATTTTTCAAGTCTCGTATGTTCTATACTTTTATTATTTTCTCACTGTTGAGAATCATTTTTAAGGAAATACCTATTTTAGTCGCCCATTTCGAGCATTTCAAAATTTTTCAATAAAATTTTCAGATGGTATTAAAACTACAGATTTTTGATCGCCAGCGCATTTTCAAAATCATTTTTAATAAAAAAAAAAATTTCGAATAATTATTTATTTTTCAACATTATTTTTTTTTTTAATTATATAAATATAATTTTTCTAAGATTATTTAGGAAAATTCCACAAGGTTTGTGAAGATTTCAGATATGTCAATTTCAAATTTCAATAAAAAAATTAATTTCTAAGCAAATAGTGAAATTTTCAACCAGAGATGAATTCTCAACGAAAAATGTAATAGTTGATATTTCAAGAAAAAAAATCTAATTTTGAATCCAAAATAAGTTCATTAAAAAAAGACGAATTTTCAACAAAATAATTGAATCCTCAACCAAAAAAGATTAATTTTCAACCAAAAGAACGATAAATTTAATGGTTAATAAAAAAAAAATTATTTTTATTTCAAAATAGTTAACTTAGTCCAAAAAGACGAATCATCAACAAAATAGTTGAATCTTCATCTAGAAAAGATTAATTTTCAACCGTTTTTGCGTCTTTAACAAAAAAAAAAAAAGAAATGTCTTCCAAAAGAGACTAATTTTCTATAAATCAGTTAAATTTTATAACGGGAGAATATTAATTTTTCAATAATTAAATTAATTTTCAACTAAAATGATGAATCTTCAACCAAAAAAAAATTTTTTTTAAATAAGTTCAACTTTTAACCAAGCAGTTGAATTTTCAACAAAAAGAACGATAAATGTAATAGTTGATGTTCATGTTAAAAAGGATTTTAATTTAAAATAAAAAAAATTTTACTCTGGGTAATATAAATACAATTTATTTTCCTAAGATTCTTGAGAAAATTCAAAAAGATTTTTGAAGATTCCAGATATTTATATTTGATCATTTTTTAGAAATATTTCAAGGTTTTCAAATATGTCGTAATTTTTCAAAACTACTTAAATTTTTTAATATCTTTCAAACTGACTCAAATTATTTATAAAATTTGTTAAAATCTTTAATAATTAACAAAATTGTCTTAAAACCTTCGAAATTTGTTTCGCTACTTTTATCAATCTTTTGAGAGGTTCTGATATCTTAAAAAAGATAATAATAATAATTTTTCTGAATAAAATAGTTGATGTATCAATTCAAAAATATTTCAATTAATTAATTTTTATTCAAAAGGACAAATTTTCAACCAATAAATATTTTTTGTGAAAGAACAAAATATTCAACTAAATTATAATATGAAGGAAAAAATCATTTTTATTAGGTACAATATAAAAAGTCCGAATAATTATTTATTTTTTAAGTTCATTTGTTTTTAAGGTCATATAAATATAATTTTCCTAAGATTCATGAGACAATTCAAAAGGATTGATGAAGATTTCAGATAATGAAAATAAGTATAATTTTATGATTTTACAGGATTTTATAAAATATTTGGGAAAATTCTATTCAATTTTAAAGATATTCAGAAATGTTCCAAATTTTTAAATTAAAAAATAATGATTTTCCAAATAAAAAGTGATTCAAAATGTGCCCATTATTATTAAGAGAAGTTTTCTATTTTCTTGAAACCTTTCAAAATTCCTAATAAGCTTCGAAATTTTTTTTCGAAATCTTCAAAAATTTACATTTTGTTTTAAAGTTGAATTCATTTCAAATTCCAAATTATTTTTGAATCTTTTAAAAACTTTTAACCCTTATCATTTAAATTGAATCGAATTTCTCTTTAAATTTCTGCAAAATTAAAAAAATTGCCTTAAATTTGTTCATATTCTTTTTTGACAATTTTGAAAATCTTTCAATTTTTTAAAAATATTCTCTTGAAACTAATTTTCAAAATAAAAAAAATGTTTTGGATTCTCCTAGGAATCATAAGGACAATTTTTTATTGTCTGGAAACCCTACAAAATCCTTAAAAAGCTTTACAATTGTCTTTCAAAATCTTCAAAAATTAAAAAAAAATTTTTAAATGTTGTTTAAATTTGTTTATTCTTTTCAAATTTCTAATTCTTTTTTAATCTTCTCAAAACTTCTAAACCTTAACTTTTAAATTAATTCGAATTTTTCTTCAAATTTTTGAAATTATTAAAAATATAGCCCTGAAATTGTTCAGATCCTTTTTTGAAGATTTTTAAATCATTTGAAGTGTATTGAAATCTGTGTAAATATTCTCTCAAAATCAATTTTTGAAAATAAATCGGTTTAATTTTTCACAGAAATCTCGGACATTTTTTTTATTTTTTTCCAACAATTCAAAATTGTTAAAAAGTTTCAAATTTATTTCTTCGAAATCTCAAAAAATTTACATTTCGCTTTAAATTTCTGGAAATATTTTCAAATTCCAAATTATTTTTTTATCTTTTCGAAACTTCTAAATTTTATATTTTAAATTGATTCTATTTTTTACTAAAAATTGTTCAAAATTCGGCCAAATCAAACAAATTCGTTTAAAATTATTCAGATTTTTAAAAACAATTTTGAAGGTCATTGGAAATGTTTTAAAATCTTTTTACATATTCTCCTAAAATTAATTTTTCAAAATAAAAGAATGGTTCATATTTTTCCAGGAATCATAAGAAAAAATGTTGCATTATCCTGAAACCTTTGAAAATCACAAAAAAGCTTCAAAATGTTATTACAAAATCTCCATAAATATACATTTTGTTAAAAAAAATTCATGTTTTAAATTCTTTTTTTAATATTTTCAAAACTTATAAATATGTCTTAAACTTACTCGAAGTTTTTTCTAAAAGTTATTAATCTTGTAAGATTTAACATTTTTAGTTCAAAATCTTCTATATTCGATTTTTATACTTTGAGAAATAATTTGAAATTAGTTGAAATATTTTTTTAAATAAAAAATCATTTGAAACTTTCCCATGAATTTCAAGAAAAAATTTTATTTGCTCGAAATGTTTTAAAGTTCTTAAAAAGCTTATACATTTTTTTTTTAAATTTGTTTAAATCATTATTTTGTTTACAATTTTTTTAAATCTTCCAAAGAGTTTAATTATTTTGCAATTTTAGGAAAGCATTTGAAATGTTGTTTAAGATTTTTTGAAATCTTCTCTAGATTTAAATTATTTTTCATTCTTTTCAAAACTTCTAAATATCTCTTAAATTTTGTCGAATTTAATCTAAAATTTTTTAATCTTACAATGTTGAAAAAGTTTTGCTTCAAAATCTGCTGCATCATTTTTGGAAATTTCAGGAAATGGTTTGAGATTTTTTGACGGCTTTCCAACATTTTTTTAATTCTTCATTCAATTCTAAAATTCAATTGAAATTTAATCAGGAATTTTAAGAAAATTTTCTATTCCCTTGAAACCTTTCATAATTCTTGAAAAGCTTCTTTTTTCAAAATAATGAAAAATAAAAAAATCTACCGTTTATTTTAAATTTGTAAAAATCTTCTCAATATTTAAATTATTTAAAAAACCTTTTTAAAACTTCTGAAACTTATAAATATTTTTAAAAATAATTCAAAGTTTTTCTGATATTTTTTGAAACCCTGAAAATGAAGAAAAAAACATGTCTTTAAATCTTCCAGATTCTTTTTCGACATAATGTTGAAAT
This sequence comes from Andricus grossulariae, assembly GCA_011634705.1. Lineage (NCBI taxonomy): Eukaryota > Metazoa > Arthropoda > Insecta > Hymenoptera > Cynipidae > Andricus > Andricus grossulariae. The sequence continues at coordinate 304,969,840 of JAABKJ010007545.1, forward strand.
CTTTAAAACTTAAACTTCGTCTTTTAAGGTAAAACATAAATCATTTTAATTTCCATAAATCTTATTCTCGGTACTGTTAATTTTTTTGTTAACGGTACCGAATTTTTTTTTTACTTACTGCCTAAATTGTTGTCAATTTTTATTTTCCTCATCCCTTTAAAAGGGTGGAACTACAAGTTTCTTCTTGAAAATGATGGACAGTTCGCTAATTTATTCGATTTCTTCTTTTGGTGGGTTCCAATTGAACGAGATTCGCGTCTTTATGAAGAGTGACGGGGAAAATGAGGAATTTAATCCTTATTATTATTTATTAGAGTAAGTTAAGAGCAACAATACTAGTAGCTAATTTTCTCACTGTGAAACTAAATCAATTTGAAATAGGGGGTGCACATTCAACCCGATAAATCAAATGAAATCGAGGGGCTGCTAATCAGAGCAAATAGAATCGTCGATGTTGCACACTGCACACAAATCAAATCAAGTTGTCAAATCAGAGTATTCGCTTTTATTTGCTATTTCTTCTAGTATTTTTCAACTATTCCCTAATCTTTAAGACAAAGCGGACTTGTAATTATTGGAAAGTTTACCACCAATTTTTAAAATAATAAAAATGCAATTAAAGTCCAGAACGTTCATAAATGAAAATACAACTTTTTTTAAATAATTTTTTTCTGAAAAAAGATCTCCTTTCACTCCGCTGAGATTCGAACCACAGAACTGCTGATTTACGGCCAGGTGCTTTTCCCATTAAGCTACTAGAAGATCAAGAGAAGAAACTTTATTTCAGAAAATATACGCATTATTATGCTTGATGGAAGAAATCAAATTTTTAAGGGAATCTGTATTATCATTAGAGAATATCAGAAAATTCTTAACCTCTTTTTCAGGCTAGATAGCGTTATGAATCAAAAATTGTTTCAATTAATTTTGTTTTCTGAAGAAAAAAAAATCTTCTGTCACTCCGCTGGGATTCGAACCACAGAACTTCTGATTTCCGGTCAGGTGCTTTGCCCATTCTTCTCTCGATCTCTCTAATAGCTATCTTTTTCTTTTTAGAAAAAAATGATTTAAAAACGATTTTTAATTCATAACTCCATCTGGTCTGAAAAAGACGTTAAAAATGTTATGTTATTCTCTAATGATAATACAGATTCCTTTAAAAATTTGATTTGTACCATCTAGCATAATAATGCGTATATTTTCACCAACCATATGTCCTTGTTGCATCTAGAAGGGACAAGTTTCCGGTCCTTTTATCATAATTTCATCTGTTGTATAAGTTTTTCCATATATTTCTACGAGAGCGTTATTATTAGGAATGTGATCTGGAAGTTTCAAGATGTACGGACAGAAAATTTATTATTCGCCCGTAAACAATTTGAAACGAATTAAAATTGAAATAATTTCGCTTCCAATTCAAAAAGAGTTCGGTTGAAAAAAATTGTTCAAGTTTTTAGGTTAATATTTTTAAAAATGATATGATTTTGGTGAAATCGACAAAATTATGAGAGAACATTACCTCAATAAATGACTGTTATATATTGCAAATGTATAGCCTTCTATCTGATGATAACGCTTTATTTATTCTTTAAATAAATAAATTGGAGGGAAGGAGATTTTTGATATCAAATTGAAAATTTCTTCACGTCTACTAGACTTATTGCTCATAGAACCTTCATAATTATTAAAGTTCATTGCAATATGTGTTATAGATTACCTGTGGTACTATTGTTCACAATGTCCTTGTTAAGACAAAAAAATATTCTGTGAGTTTGAGAATTACCCGAAACTCAGAAAGAATATTTCTTTTGTCGTGTATTTTGAAATAACAAAGTTTGGTATAATTAAAAATCTTGAATTAAACAAATGTTTTATATAGAAACGTTTTATATTTAATGGTTTCCCCATTTCGCAATTCTCATGATTTTAGTAGCAGAAAAGCGTTGGTATCAATCAAGATTTGTAACAAGTTATCATCGGAAGAATTTTCCAACTTCACGATTTGAAATCTTTGAAAATTTGAGGCAAGAAATCCTGAAAGCATTCCTATTCAAAACACCCTTATTTTTTGATAAACTCCGTGATATCTGTGTAAATAATAGATGAATTTATTCGGGTACGTAAAAACTTTCCAATGACAAAAATTCACTGTGAACAAAAATTTGCCAAGATTCTGAGCATGTTTGGACTTTTTCAGCATGGAAATACACTCAAAAAATAACCAAAAAGGCTCAGGAATTGAAATTGAAAATAGAGCATAATTCATTCTTGTAGCCGTATTTTGTATTTTTCCAAAATACGACTCGCCTAAGGCACCTTAACAGCGTCGTACGGTCACTGAAGTATGCTGCGTGCGGACGTTGGAGATGGATGAGGTCTGACCTTAACGCCGTCGATCACTGCGTCACCGATGTGGTGTTGCGAGCGCCGAGCGCTCCTCAGTGGTACGAGCCGCTCTGGTCAGGCGTTGCGTGAGTGACCCAGTTGTCGAAAGAGTACCGTCGGGTGTATCCTCTATTTATTGGAACTGAAGGTCACCGCTATTATAGAACTAAAACCTACAGAATAATTCATGATTTGCTATTTCAATTATCTCCCTAAATGAATAAAGCCAGTGGGAAAAAAAAGAAATATGGTTGGTGGACGATAATATTCTACAAAACATAATCGGCGCAGACATGTTAATGCCCTTCGATTGATCGCTGCTTCAAATTTGAATTCTTGTGATGTTGTAATAAGAATAGATAATAGAACCATGAATCCCGAAAATGATTGCCTGAAACTAAATATAAATTAGCAGATTTGGCTTTTAAAAAAATTAATTAACTGTTTGGATACCCAGATTTGTTAAGAAAATTTTTTCATTATCTTAAAACCTTTTAGAAACCTCAAACAGCTTCAAAATTTTGGAAAATTAACATTTTATTTCAAATATTTTTAAATCTTTTGGAGCTAAAAATTATTTCGGAATTTTGTCAGAGCTTCTAAATATATCTGAAACATACTTGAAATTCTTCTCAAATTTTGTAATCCTACATGATAGAAAAATTGTTGCCTTAAAATCTTTTACAGTCTCTTTCGACATTTTAAAAAATGATGAGAAATATTTGAGGAAATCCCGTTTAGCCAGGAATCTTGAAAAAAATTCATTTTTATGAAGCCTTTCAAAGATCTTGAAAAGCTTCTCACCTTCGTAATCTTCAACATTGAAAATTTTATTTATTTCAGATGCAAATTAGTTTTGAATGTTTTCAAGCCTTTTAAAGTAAAATCTGAACCATTTAAAATGTTAGTGGAATTATTCTTCTCGGCACAGGTGTACCAATATGAGGTATATCTATAGAATCCTTTTGCCATTTTTGAAACATGTGTTTGTGAAATTGAAAAACCCAATGTCGGCTTTTATTATAATATTTATCATAATCGTAACTTAAAGATGTACAGAAAATTCAAAACGACAAACTTTTCGACAAAGAGTTTATGCGAAATCCCGTGATGTTGTATAAAAATTAAATATTGACGTATTTCCCCAGAATAAATCATCTTTTTGGTTGAAAATTAACTCATTTGACGTCGAATTTATTATCTGTTGTAATACTTTTTTTAAACAAATTATTCTTTCATCTTCCGGAGATATCCTGCCAGAAGTGAGTGCATATTTTGAATAACTAGTTTTTTAGGTGTCTTCACACTTCTGAACAGTATTGTACAGAATATAATTTTTGGTACAAACAAAATATTGTCAACCGTACCAAACTTTTTTATTGGATAAACCAAACGGTGCAACAAAATAGTTTGATTAAAAAATTATTAATATGCAATGTACGAATCCCACCGAAGCGCAGGAGGAAGATCTTTTTGCCAAAATTATTAATTTTTTGAATACCACCAGAGCGAAGGAGAAAAGCCTTCTTTCAGAAATTATTAATTTTTAATGTTCGAATCCCACCGGAGCGAAGAAGAAGGATCTTTCTCCAGAAGTTATAAAATTTTTAATGCTCGAATTCTACCGGAGCGGAAAAGAAAGATCTTTTTTCCGAAATTATTAATTTTTAATTTTTCGGATCCCACCGGAGCGAAGGAGAAAGATCCTTTTTGAGAAATTATTAATTTTTAATGTTCGAATCTCACCGAAGCGAAGAAGACAGATCCTTTTTTGAAAATTATCAATTCTCAATTTTTCGAATCCTACCGGAGCGAAGGAGAAATATCTTTTTTCCGAAATTAATCATTTTTAATTTTTCGAATCGCACCGAAGTGAAGGGAAAACATCCTTTTTCATAAATTATCAATTTTCAATTGTTCGAATCCAACCGGAGCGGAGAAGAAAGATCCTTTTTCAGAAATGATTAACTTTTAATGTTTGAATCCCACCGGAGCAAAGGAGGAAGATCTTTCTTCAGCAATTATTAATTTTTAATGGTCGAATCCTACCGGCGCGAAGGAAAAAGATCTTTTTTCCGAAATTATTTATTTTTAATTTTTCGAATCTCGCCGGAGCGAAGGAGAAAGATCTTCTTTAAGAAATTATTAATTTTTAATGTTCGAATCCCACCGGAGCGAAGGAGACAGATCTTTTTTCAGAAATCAATAATTCTTAATTTTTCGAACCCTACCGGAGCGAAGGAGAAAGATCTTTTTACAGAAGTTATTCATTTTTAATGGTCGAATCCTACCAGAGCGAAGGAGAAAGATCTTTTTCCGAAATTATATATTTTTAATTTTTCGAATCTCGCCGGAGCGAAGGGGAAAGATCCTTTTTGAGAAATTATTAATTTTAAATTGTTCGAATCCAACCGGAGCGAAGAAGAAAGGTCCCTTTTTCAGAAATTATTGATTTTAAATGTTTGAATCCCCCCGGAGAGAAGGAGGAAGATCTTTTTTCAGAAACCATTAATTTTCAATTGTTCGAATCCCTCCGGAGCGAAGGAGAAAGATCCTTTTCAGAAATCATTATTTCTTAATTTTTTGAATCCTACCGGAGCGAAGGAAAAAGATATTACTCTAGAAGTGATTAATTTTTAATGGACGAATCATACCGGAGCGAAGAAGAAAGATTTTTTTCTTTGAAATTATTATCTTTTCGTGTTCGAATCCTACCGGAGAGAAGAAAAAATCTTTTTCCGAAATTAATCATTTTTAATTTTTCGAATCCCACCGGAGCGAAGGAGAAAGATGTTCTTTAAGAAATTAATAATTTTCAATGTTCGAATCCCACCGGAGCGAAGGAGAAAGATCTTCTCCTCGAAATTAATCATTTTTAATTTTTTGAATCCCACCGAAGGGAAGGGGAAAGATCCTTTTTCAGAAATTATTGATTTTTATAGATTGAATCCCACCAGAGCGAAGGAGGAAGATCTTTTTTCAAAAATTATTAATTTTTAATTGCTCGAATCCCACCGGAGTGAAGGAGAAAAATACTGGTTCAGAAGTGATCAATTTTTAATCTTCGAATCGCACTGGAGCAAAGGCGTAAGATCTTTTTTCCGAAATTAATAATTTTTCTAATACCACCGGAGAGAAGGAGAAAAGTCTTCTTTTAGAAATAATTAATTTTCAATGTTCGAATCGCACCTAAGCGAAGGGGAAAGTTCTTCTTTGAGAAATTATTCATTTTTAATGTTGGAATCCCACCGGAGCGAAAAAGAAAATTTTTTTTCAGAAATTATTAAGTTTCAAATTACAAACTTTCAAATTCCTTCTAGTCCAAAAAGACGTTGTGAATTTATATTATTGGAGGAGTTACCTTAGATCCATAATGTTGATTTTCAGTTTGATAGTTTTTGAAAGTTATCTACATATGATCGATCGTTACCCCACCGGAGCGAAGGGGCAAGACCTTCCTTCAGAATTTATTCATTTTTAAGGTTCGAATCCTACCGAAGCAAATCTTTTTTCAGAAATGATTAATTTTCAATTGCTCGACTCCCTCCAGAGCGAAGGAGAACAATCCTTTTCCAGAAATTATTATTATTTAATGTTCAAATACCACCGGAGCGAAGAAGACAGATCCTTTTTTAGAAATAATTAATTCTCAATTTTTCGAACCCTACCGGAGCGAAGGAGAAAGATCTTTCTTTAGAAGTTATTAATTTTTCATGGTCGAATCCTACCGGAGCGAAGAAGAAAAATCTGCATTAAGAAATTAATTATTTTTAATGTTCGCATCCCACCGGAGCGAAGGAGGAAGATCCTTGTTCAGAAGTAATCAATTTTTAATGTTCGAATCGCGCTGGAGCAAAGGCGAAAGATCTTTTTTCCGATATTATTAATTTTTCGATTACCACCGGAGAGAAGGAGAAAAGTCTTCTTTCAGAAACAATTAATTTTCAATGTTCGAATCACACCGAAGCGAAAGAGAAAGATCTTTCTTAAAAAATCATTTATTTTTAAAGTTCGAACCACACCGGAGCGAAGAAGAAAGATCTTTTTTCAGAAATTATTAATTTTCAAATTATAAACTTTCAAATTCCATCTAGTCCAAAAGGACGTTAAGAATTTCTATTAATAAATGAGTTGCCTTAGATCGATAATGTTGATTTTCAGTTTGATAGTTTTTGAAAGATATCTACATATGGTCGATCGTTACCCCACCAAAGCGAAGGGGAAAGACCCTTTTTCAGAATGTAATAATTTTTGAGGTTGGAATCCTACCGAAGCGAAGGAGAGAGATCTTTTTTGAGAAATTATTAACTTTTAACGTTCGAATCCCACTGGAGCAAAGGAGAAAGATCTTTTTTCCAAAATTATTGATTTTTAATTTTTGAAATCCCACCGGAGTGAAGAAGAAAGATCTTCTGTAAGAAATTATCCATTTTTAGTGTTCGAATCCTACCGGAGCAAAGGAGAAAGATCTTTTTCCCGACATCAATAAGTTTCAATTTTTTGAATCCCACCGAAGCGAAGAAGAAAGATCCTTTTTCAGAAATTATTAATTTTCAATTGTTCGAATCCAACCGGAGCGAAGGAGAAAGATCCTTCTTCAGAAATTATTAATTTTCAATGTTTAAATCTCACCGGAGCAAAGGAAAAAGATCTTTCTTCAGAAATTGTTAATTTTCAATTGCTCGAAACCTATTGGAGAGAAGGAGAAAGATACTTTCTCATGAATTATAAATTTTCAATGTTGTAATCCCACCGCAGAGAATGGGAAATATCTTTTTTCAGAAATTAATAATGTGTAATTGTTTGAGTCCAACTGGAGCGAAGGAGAAAGATCTCTTTTCAGAAATGATTAATTTTCAATTGTTCGAAACCTATTGGAGAGGAGGAGGAAGATACTTTCTCAAAAATTATTAATTTTTAATGTTGTAATCCCACCGCAGCGGAGGGAAAATATCTTTTTTCAGAAATTAATAATGTTTAATTGTTCGAATCCAACTGGAGCGAAGGAGAAAGACCCTTTTTTGGAAACGATTGATTTTTAATGTTCGAATCCTACTAGAGCGAAGGAGAAAGATCTTTTCCCCGAAATTATCCATTTTTAATTTTTTTAATCCCATCGGTGCGAAGGAGAAAGATCTTTTTTCAGAAATGATTAATTTTCAATGTTAGAATCCCACCGGAGCGAAAGAGGAAGATCTTTTTCCCGAAATTATTAATTTTTAATGTTCGAATCCCACCGGAGCGAAGGAGCCAGACCTTTTTTCAGAAATAACTAATTCTTAATTTTTCGAATCCTACCGGAGCAAAGAAGAAGAAAGATATTTCTTTAGAAGTTTTAATTTTCAATGGTCGAATCCTACCGGAGCGAAGGAGAAAGTTCTTTTTTTCGAAATTATTATTAATTTTTCGAATCACGTCGGAGCGAAGAAGAAAGATCTTCTTTCAGAAATTAATCATTCTTAAGAGTCGAATCCCACCGGAGTGAAGGAGACAGATCCTTTTTCAGAAATTATTAATTCTTAATTCTTCGGATCCTACCGGAGCAAAGGAGAAAGATCTTCTTCCCGAAATCAATCATTTTTAATTTTTGAATCTCACCGAAGCGAAGAGGAAAGATCCTCTTTCAGAAATGATTAATTATTAATTGTTCGAATCCAACCGGAGCGAAGGAGGAATATCTTTTTTTACAAATTATTAATTTTCAATCGTTCGAATCCCTCCGGAGCGAAGGAGAAAGATCCTTTTTCAGAAATTAATAATTTTCAATGTTCGAATACCACCGGAGCGAAGGAGACAGACCCTTTTTCAGAAGTCATTAATTCTTAATTTTTCGAATCCTACTGGAGCGAAGGAGAAAGGTTCTTTTTCCGAAATTAATAATATTTAATGTTTGAATCCCACCGGAGAGAAGGAGGACGATCTTTTTTTTAAAATCATTCATTTTTAATTGTTTGAATCCCACCGGAGCGAAGGAGAAAGATCTTTTTTCCGAAATTAGTAATTTTTAATTTTTTGAATTCCACCGGAGCGAAGGAAAAAGATCTTCTTTAAGAAATTAATAATTTTTAATTTTTCGAATCTCACCGAAGCCAATAGGAAAAATCCTTTTTCAGAAATTATTAATTTTCGATTGTTCGAATCCAACCGGAGCGAAGGAGGAAGGTTCTTTTTTCAGAAATTAATAATATTTAATGTTTGAATCCCACCGGAGAGAAGGAGGAATATCTTTTTTTACAAATTATCAATTTTCAATTGTTCGAATCCCTCCGGAGCGAAGGAGAAAGATCCTTTTTCAGAAATTATTAATTTTTAATGTTCGAATCCCACCGGAGCGAAGGAAACAGATCCTTTTTCAGAAATCATCAATTCCTAATTTTTAATGTTTGAATTGCACCAGAGCGAAGGAGGAAGATCTTTTTCGAAAAATTATTAATTTTTTAATTTTTTGAATCCCATCGGTGCGAAGGAGAAAGATTTTTTTCAGAAATTATTAATTTTCAATGTTCGAATCCCACCGGAGTGAAAGAGGAAGATCTTTTTTCCGAAATTATTAATTTTTAATTGTTCGAATCCCACCGGAGCGAAGGAGAAAGATCTTTTTTCAGAAATTATTAATTTTTCATATTTTGAATCCCACTGGAGCGAAGGAAAGAGATCTTCTTCAAGAAATTAATAATTTTTAATTTTTCGAATCCCACCGAAGTGAAGATCCTTTTTCAGAAATTATTAATTTTTAATGTTCGAATCCCACCGGAGGGAAGGAGACAGATCCTTTTTCAGAAATCATTAATTCCTAATTTTGCGAATCCTACCGGAGCGAAGGAGAAACATCTTTTTTCAGATATTAATAATTTTCAAATTATAAACTTTCAAATTCCATCTAGTCCAAAAGGACATTAAGAACTTCTATTATTAAAGGAGTTACCTTAGATCGATATTGTTGATTTTCAGTTTGATAGTTTTTGAAAGTTAAAGCACCCGAGCGGCAATTGGAAGAGGTGGTGTTTGAATCCCACCGAAGCAAAGAAAAGCGATTTTTTTTTTTAAATTATTAATTTTCAATTTACAAAATACAAATTTTCTTGCAATCAAATAATTTTGACGCAGTTACAATAACGTAGTCAATTCCACTGTACTGTCCAGAAGTATAAGGTGACCTAAGGATGAGCCTCGCTATGAAGATGAGCGTCGTTATGAAGATCCGCGTCACTATGAAAATGTGGTGGGGGCCCGGTATATACAATTATACGTGCAGAATAGACATCGCCATTTCTCTTTCTAATATAAATGCGGTTTTTGGGTGGGTAACCTTCATTTAATGCTGTATTTTGGGGAATATCGTGCTTTACAAATTCTCCGGCTGTTAAATATATTTGATTTCCGCTATGTTCTATATGTCTGTGATGTCCGTTATGTTCTACATATATGTGTACATCAGCTGACACTGGAGCAGGAGAATCAGAATTATGTTCACCAGGTCGAATGGTCTCCGATAGAGCTGCTCTATATGTGTAACCATCTTCCATTGGTATGTACATCTGAGGGGTGACAACCATATGAGACAAATCTGTCTCTAACATCCAGACGGGGCAAGCCCCATATCTCATGATTAGTTCTCCTATATAAGTTTTTGTATCCATTTCTGCGGAAACGGTCTGTGGAGGAAGCTCAGTTGGAAGAATAGCTTCACCTAATTTGATAAGAAAAAATTGAGGTTCATGTGGTTTTGTATCAATAGTGTAACTTAAAGTTTAAAAAATTAAAAAAAATCACTGGCCAGGAATGTCAACTGTGTAGTCTCAAAATGAAAAATGTCTGTTCTGAAGTATGTTTTTTTTCTTTTTTTTTTGTTAAAATCTGAATCGAACCGTCGCATAATTTTTGCGATAAGGCAAACGCTTCTCGAGGAAATGGAAAAGAAATTAAGCTCCTAAGCCCTACAGTAAATTTTAGAGAATTTAAGCCATTTCAAACAAATTCAAGACCTAGTCAAATTAATATTTTACGAATAATTGTTTCCCTAATAACTTAATTTTTATTATTTTAAATTACCATGTGGCATAATTGGTCTTCGAAGACTTGTCTTTTTTGTCTTTTGTAAAAAAATAGATTGACAAAAACCTTGTCAGCAATTTGCAAGTTTTTGTCTAAACATTTTTTTCCCCTGAAAATAAAATTTAAACAACTTTTATTGCACATGCAGTTTTGGTCAACTACCGCAAATTTTGTCAAAAAAATTATTTATTATAATTTTTTAATTGTATTTTATTCTTTCGTGTTCTACGAAAAGTGTTCCTAATTGCGGAATAAGCCAGGAATTTAGGGAAAAGATAATACCCGAATTAAACATTCCACAGTACTTCGAAAAACTGAACATTATGTTAAATAGTAATCCATCATTGAAAAAAATATGTCAAATTTTGATTCGGTAGAATAATAATTATGTCAAAGGATATTGCGTCATGAGTTAATTTGGGAATCTGATTCATTTCGAAGATGTTTACAATTTGAAGCTTGCCAGCTTCTTCAATTTTATATGTCTACAGTGGCCCTGCGTCCCCACTACTACACACTGTTTTTTTTTTCAAAATCATAATGACCGTATTCTGTTACACTTACATTGAAAATGAAGGGAGCCCAGTAATGTCAGGACAAGAATTCCAGTTAAAATCTTCATTTTGATAAAATAGACCAAATTAGAAGAGAACATTATCCCGTTAAATGGCTGCTATATATACTTTAAGGCCTTCTGTCTGATGACGACGTTTTATTTATTCTTTAAATAAATAAAGTGGAAGGAGAAAGATTGTTGATTTTAGATCGAGAAATTTTTCATGTTTACAAGACTTATTGAGCAGAAAACCTTCATAATTATTAAAGTTAATTACAATTTTTATTATCGGTTACCTGCGGCGTCAGCAGCAAACACAAGAATTAAAATCATGTTCTTGATCTTATAAAATACGTAATAAAAGTTAACTGATAATACCTTCTAAATGCTTGATTTTCTTCTGATATTTAATTTTTATTTCATTTTAATTAATAGTCTTTTGAAAAAATAGTTGTGTCACGAAACTCTTAAAAGGATTGTTCTCGCTTTTCCTCGATGCCGATTGGGTAATTCGAAAAACGAAAATTTAAGTTTTACTAATGTCAAATGTTATTATTCAACCGAAACTAGAAAGATTTCGCAAAATTAAAATTTTTATTTGAAATTATTTAAATTTAAATAATTTTTGACAAAAAAATTGGATTCACAACCCAAAAACATGCATTTTCCACCAAAATAAGTGAATTTTCAACCCAAAAAAGATGATGAGTTAATTTTCAACTCAAAAAGATCAATATTTTAACAAAAATGGAATACATACATCTTCCATGAAAAAAGAAAAACAATTTTCAACAGAAAAAAAATGCCTTTGCAACAAAATAGTTAAATTTTTAAGCAAAGAAATTAATTTCTAACTAAAATAATGAATCATCGACCAAAAAAATAATTTTGAACTCAATAGTTGAATTTTCAACCCAAAAAGTTATTACTTTATACCAAAACATATGAATTTTCAACCCAATTTTGAACTATTAAAAGAATTTTCAGCCTGATAGTCAAGTCAAAAGGCGAATTTTTTACAAAAAACTTGGATTTAAAACCCCTTAAAAAATGTATTTTCTACCAAAGTAATTGAATTTTTATTGAAAAAGACGAGTTTCTAACAAAATAAGTTAATTTTCAAATACAAAAGATCAATTTTCTAGCAAAAATGAAGCAGCTACACTTTCACCTAAAATAATTATTTTTGAACAAAAAACAAACTTTCTAAAAAGTAATTATACCTTTTATCGGAAAAATACGTTTATTACTAAAAGAAACAATCGTGAACCCAAAAAAATGAATTTCCAACCCAACACTTGAACTTTCAACCCAAGAGATGAATTTTTTGCTAAAAAATTACAAATTTTTAACAAACTAGAGGAATTTTCAAAGAAATAGATCATTTTTACCAAAACAATAAATCCTAAATTTTTAGAGAAATCTTCAACTTAATAGCGGAAATACATTTTTTACTAGAAGGAACAATCTTGAACCCAAAAGAATGAATTTTTATCCCAGCAGTTGAGTTTTCAACCCCAGAAATGAATTTTCTGCTGGAAGATGACAAATGTTTAACAAACCAGACGAATTTTCAAAGAAATAGATCATTTTTACCAAAACAATAAATCCTAAATTTGTAGAGAAATCTTCAACTTAATAGCGGAAATACATTTTTTACTAAAAGGAACAATCTTGAACCCAAAAGAATGAATTTTTAACCCAGCAGTTGAATTTTCAACTTAGGTGATGAATTTTATGCTGAAAAATGACAAATTTTCAAAGAAATAGCGCATTTTTACCAAAACAATAAATTCTGAATTTTTAGAGAAATCTTCAACTTAATAGTGGAAATACATTTTTTACTAAAAGGAACAATCTTGAACCCAAAAGAATGAATTTTTAACCCAGCAGTTGAATTTTCAAGAGCTAAGAGAACTCAATGAGAATCTCCAAGAACTTTTGCTTGAAATTTAATTACTTTTGGTTGATAATTCATCATTCTTTGGTTAAGAAATTTATGTCTGGGTCCAAAATTTAGTTACATTAGTCTAGAAATTTAAAAAAATGTGTACATTTAGTGACATTATATTTTTCAAATGCACATTAGCCTGATAAACTTGAAAATCGCATTGAAAAAAATTGTATGGAATGGTTTTATAAATTTGATTGAAAATTAGCTTTTCTTGAAGAAACATTTAAATATTATATTTCTTGTTGGAATATGACATTTTTATTCAAAAATTCATGCAGTTTGTTAAAAATGCGTCTTTTTGTAGATGGTTAATTTTCTTGGTTCAAATTTAATCTGTTTTGGGTAAGAATTAAACTTTTTTTAAATACAGCTTTTTTTTCTTGAAAAATGTATTCTTTGCTGGAAAATTTCGTTATCTTGTTGAGAGTTTCTCAATTATATATTAATTCGAAAAGGCTACTCACCAGACTGTTTAAAATAAATTATTTAATCAGTAAAAGTTGGAGTTTATGTCATTCAAAATGATTGTATTCATAAGTGAAAGTTACTAATAAAACCAGTGAAAATTACTGATTCAATTGGTGATATTTACTGAATAGACTATTAACCATTACTGATTTCATGCATAAGTCGAATTGACTAAGTTGAAAAGTCACTTTTGACTGATTTGGCAGTCGTCGAATCCGCATTATTTGAATATGTCAAAATTGACTGTGAATCAGTCAGTTTCCACTGATTGAAGTTTAGAGCGCATATAATAATTAATTAGTCTGCAATTTTTCATTGGATTTCTATTTTTTTATAGTAGAAACACACACGTTTTCAACTATAGATTGTTTATTGATCATGGTGAGAAATCACAAAGCTACAATCGAAAATATTTCGAAGTTTCTCATTTTCTCCCGACTTTTCAACTTCAACAACAATGTAATGACATTTTTTGAAATTCAATCATTTTTTCTATTAATGTATTAAAAAAAAATTCAATTCAATTCTATATAACTATTTATAGAGTTTTTCATACGATTTCATATTTCTCACTATTGCAACTTCAGCGAAATACGAGCGAAAAATGTAATCGTTTAGAATCTTGATATAGATAAAAGTTTTTGAATTTTTTAGTAGATTTCTTATTATAGAATATTTATATTGAATTGATAATAAAAACAAAAAATGGCGTTCAAATATATATATATATATTAATTAAGACAAGAACTATAAATTATAAAAGTAAGCGTATATATTTCTAAAGATTACCAGATGTATTATCCTTGGTACAGAGAGCAAAATATTGTTATTTAATTTTCTGATTTTATTCACATTATTTGATTTTCCGCATGATCTCGATTGAAATTATCATCCATTATTTGTTCTCTGTATTGCGAATAATACAGCTGGAAATCTTTGACAATATATACGCTTACTTTTGGACTCGCCATCTGATACATTTCTCCATATCTCACAATACAAATAATGATTAAAAAAGGGTAATTTACTTATTTTCATATGTATTCATACAAAGTTATGACTCAGAGAATAATAGTTTCATATTCCTGTATCCTTGCTTTTCTTTTCTTTTAATGAAAGATAATTTCAATTTAAAAAATTCTGTATTAACATATATTTTTTATTTTACTTCAAAAATTAATATATTCTTTAATATAAAAATTATTGTCAGATACAATTAGAGCGTAATGATATGGAAAATTATCATTTTTTCCACCGGATAACTTGCATTAAAATTTATTTAATTCTTTGTCTTCTTTCGCGTACAAAACGAGTGAAGAAGAATAAACGAAGATTTCTAATTGTAATTTCATTTAGTCGTTACTCACTGTTGGAAGAAACATGTGGTTCCGCGTGTGAAAAAAATGTTCTTGTACAAGTATGGGTTCCAAGTAGGTCAAAAATGTTTACAGAATGTTCAAGGATGGGACATGTATGGATCGGTGGCGTGCTTAAGCATTGCTTGTGGTCACGTCCAATGCTAAACTTAAATTATTAGTTGAGCAATAAATTCAACGGTGTCCATAGTTTATCTTGCATAAAAACAACAATAGCGAGTTCCGTTATGATTTAAACCTCACTAATTCTCTTTTTTTATCATTTCATATAAATTGGTCTAGTTTTAAGAGCATTTCCTAGTTGAATTTTATTATTTTGCAGCTCGAAGTTCGATTGTTAGATAATACACATTTTTTAGACTTTAGCCAGAAAGTTTATAATCTACCCAATAATAGGTTCAATGCTTTTACGATGATTCATTATGATAAATTTAAATTTAAAATGTAAAGCTTTTTCGGGTTTCAATCGTGTGCAAAACTACGAATCTTGCCGAGGTTTCGTGAACATTGCAGTTCAGTTCTTCAGGGCTGACATGAAACTGAAGTTTCAGGTTATGTTGTTCTTACATATATTCTCTACGATACCTGTGATTGGCCAGACCGCCCCATGGGACTGCTCAAACTTGATTGGCCAATAAAGTCAACACACTTGACTAAGGAAAGAAATAGAAAGAAGCCCATCATCCTACCCTACATTCAAGGTATCACAGATACAAATAGGAATAATTCTCTACGAGCACAACATCCAAACCATATTTAAATAACCTGCGAAAATAGGACAACTTCTAAACAATCCTAAAGATGAAGAGGCACCTCCCAGTGATCTAGGAGTATATAAAATCCCTTGTTTTTGCCAAATTCACTGTTACACATTCTTATTAGAGACGTCTAGTTAAGGAGTTTTTCCTCAATTCAATACTCGTTCCTCTTTCAAACTCCAAGCCTTGCAACTTCTTGCTTTGGTGATGCTAATTCATGTGAAATAAGAAGAAGAGCAAAAGCTGTACTTGGAATTGGGAACCTATATTCATATTTACCCTGCTGATGCAATTCTAAGGAAACGAATTGGGAAAGCCTGGATCAAAACTGGAAAACTTTTTTTGCCTTCGGTAACGCTATTTAAAATCAAATAATAAGAACAGGGAAAGTTGAAGTTAAAATTGGAAACCTATATCCATCTTTAACCTGCTGATGCCATTCATACATACACTTTGACACTTTCTCGTGAAAACGACCAGGCTGGTCTTTTCCGGATCTACCGAGAGCTCTAAGCTGTCGCGAAAGAGCTGGATTAAAAAGTCATCCGCGTATCCCTAGGTATAATACGCTTGCTCATATAGCCTAGGAAGGAGGCCGTATGACACGCCACATCTTGAAGCCTCTCGACAGATGATTTCTGGAGGGGTATTGCTGAAGGTACCCTCTATATCCAAGAAGGTGCCCTCAGAACACCTCCCTGTTCCAGTTGGTGCTTTTTGCTACGACAGCATGGAGAGCAGTTTCAACGAGTAGCCTGCCTGAAAGGCGTGCTGCCCTCTGTGTAGTGGAAAGGCTAAAAGTACTTTACTCTGATTTAGATTTCTATCAGTCTTTCTAGTGTCTTCAGGATAGAGGACGTTAAGCTGATTAGCTGAAAATCTTTAGTAGAAGAGTAGCTCTCCTTCCTGGGTTGTAAATAAAGGCCACTCTGTCATCTTACACGCCGATGGCATTTGTTTTAGGACAATGCTTGCCCTTAATAGTTTCTTCAGTTGGAGGACTACGAAATCCATGCCCTTTTGTAAAATAGTTGGATATACGCCATCCGGCTCTAACGATTTAAAAGGGCAGATGGACCCAACGGCCCGTAACACCTTCTTGATATCAACGACCTTGGTGACGAAATTCCAGTCAGCCTTCACCCTCTCTTGTCTCACCCTTCCACCTCTCAGTTGGATTCAGTTCGCTGGAAACATGGGAATTAGACTTCCATCAGGTCATTCAGCATTGCTTCTTCGTATTTGGAAAACTCACCATCATCGAGCCTTATGGGCCCGAAGGGAGCATTCAGATTGTTAGCGAGGGTCTTGTGGAGCCGCGCTATTTCCGGAATGTTCTTTGATTCCTCACAGAAGCCCCTCCAATCTTCCTGTTTATGAATCCTCATATTTTTATTGTCTTCATATTGAACTGTCTTATAGATGTCCCAGTCTGAAGGCAATTTAGTTCTGTTTGCCCTGTTGCATAACGCTCAAGTCTTTTTACGGAGTTTCTTCAGGTGGTTATTCCACCATTCTGCTCCTTTCCTAGACTAAATTGTACTTACAAAAATGTACACAGTGGTCGTAATAGCAGGAAAAGCTGGCCAGAAATTTAAAAAATCGATTTTTTTTTTTTGCGTAAAACCAAATACGGTACTCTATGAATCTCTGCATCAAACGCCGGAAGGATTGGGCTCAGTCTCAAGCGCGTGGGCTTTGAGAGGGTCGCAAATATGGCATGCTTCCATATTTGCGCGAGACGTGTCGAAACGTCAAATTATACGCTCGGTTACAAGTGCTCTAAATTTTGTTCTAAGGTCGCGATTTCATTGACATCATACGGAGAGAGTTGCTGGAAGTTCGTATAATGAAATTTCAATACAAGTTGTATTTTATTAATGCATGAAGTATTATAGTAGTGATCTCAAAGTTTTCTGGCCAGGCATTTTTAGCAAACCAAAAGTTTATTAAAAAACATTATCTCAAAAAAGCACCGCGCCGCTCCCCTGTGATTCCTATTCAAATTCAAAGTCAGCGAGGTGGTATATGAAAAAATTAAAAATTTTGCTGCACCTAACTGTGACTTTTGTTTTAAACGCGTTTACAAGACAGAGAAGAGCGCATGGTGATAAGGCGCAATAGGAGCCCAAACTCGTGAAAAATAAAATCGTTGTTTGACATACATACAAATTTTGTATCGGCCATTTTGTTCTTGACCTGGAATTCGAATTCCTTGGCCCCGAAATCCCCTGGCGACTACTTTTCACAAACGTAAAGTCCGTTTTTTCAAATTTGGTTTGCTATTTTGTGGCGGCAATTTTGTATTTGACCATTTTATCCTCAAATTTGAATTTCTTAACCGCGAAAACATAAGGGTGCTGAGTTTCGAGATAGCTTTCTCACTTTATATTTTGGCCAACTTTTCGGGTGTTTCCGACCACTGTGTTGTAGTGCAATTGTTCTCATATGATGATGATATTTGTGGTCCGAGAGATACTTGTCATCAGAGACTCTCTAGCCTTCTATCCTGCTCCCCAGTTCTCACAAGCATAGAGTAAAATCGAGAACCAAACTCCGGTTTTTAATCTGGAACGTGGGGGAACTCACCACGATTCAGAATCTCCAGCTCAGTGTACGCTAGGTATTCAATCAAATCTCTTCCTCTACCGTTGATGTGTGTGCTCCCTCACACTGTATGGTGAGAGTTTGCATCACAGCCCAACAGCAGGGGAATCCTGTTATCCTTGCAGTGCTGCATTAGAGCATCCACCTCTCTATGAGGCGGGAGCCAATCAGCATCGCCGGGGAAATAAGCCGACGAGATGAACTTCTCTAGTCTTTTTCCACTTCTGTCCTTGAGTCTCACCTTAATAACAGTGAAGTCCCTCGAGCAGAGCTTATGAACCAAAACTGCATCCATATTGTTTGAGTTAATTACTTTTTTTGCTATAAGGTTACAAACATAGGTATGCTAAGAGTACGCAGAGACCGAGCGAAAGGCTTACGGAAGCCAGCCCCACAACTTACCACATAGCTGTATCCGACATATCCGTAAGCTACACTGGATCGTGCCTAAAAGTGTATTGGTAAGTGGAGGGGGTACTTTTCGTCGACGCATCACCACTATTCAAGTGCTGGCTTGTGGACTCTGCTACGATCGCCCGTCCTGCAAAATTCAGCTTTGACGCCTTGGAACCCTTTCTTCGCGGACGGTCACATATATGAAGCAAGATCCTACTTAGCCAGTAATCCTTTCCCTGTATAACCAGGGTTCTTGAAATAGGGCATGAGTTGGCTGCACGACTGATATAAACCTAGTTAGAACTACCGAGGGGCCTTCGCTGTGGTGCAAATTACTATACATTCTGAAGATTCCCGTCTCAGCTGTTGATAAGCTAATTGGGGGCGTTACCGGATGCTCCTGGTCCCCTTACGAGGCCCAGATGCGTCACCCGGAAGGTAACCCTGCTCGCCGCTAGACAGGGTCGGTAATCCAGAGCGACAGAGATATAAAGTATGTTTCTGAAAGCTCAGGCGCCTCAGAACGGTCGACACCCCGTCCCCTTCAACTCCAGGTTTATTTCCTCCTTGAGCCTAAGAGCTGGAGTTCCTCCACTATATAAGAAACATATTTTTAGAAGAGAAATTTATTATGAATTTAATATCGGTGATAGAATCCCTCATGAAATTGGCGGGAGTTCGCCGTTTGCTGAATATTTTAGTTTGGCTGGATCAGAGTTTTTATAGCACAAATGTTGTTAGCTTTTATTTATTTCTAATATTTGAATGCTACTATAGCGATTGAGATGAACCAAATTTTTTAAAATATTTATATTGTTTAAAAAAATTGCATGTATTATTTTTGTGTAATGAATTAACGGTCATTTGGGGACAATTTTTGGCAAAGCTTCATATTTCGATGACCTACCTCTATTTCAGTTTTCTCATTCATGTGTCATTTGTCCATATGTATAAATGTTAGGTTAGACTGTTCATATTAATGACAATGAAAGACTTGATGTTCGGCGTGCTGAGATGTAAGTGAATCTGTTATCAATTATTTTCTTGTATTTTGTGGCTCGAGAGCATAACGATCTTATTTTATTTTATATTTTTTATACTTATTTTTCAAATTTTATATTGTATAGCGAATATTCCGTTCAAATGAGTAAACAATATAGTTTCTTAAGGTTAAATTATTTCAAGTTTCTGTATGTATTTTCTGGTATGGCTGGTACGACAGAAGAAGTTCTGGACTTATCAGCAGAAGACATTCCAGCTGCAGAGACTCCTCCGGACATTAAAATGAAGAAAAAGCTCCGTTTTTTGAATGTAATTGAGATGAAAAATCAGCAGCTTTGCAAAATATTCGGGAAGGAAAAAACAATATCCTACAATCCAGCGGAAAATTTAAGGTCCCGGAAACAACAATCGGAGATGCTATAGCATGTCGCACTCAGTGGTGGATTTATGTATTTGTTGCCCCTAGGCTAACAGAAATTTGCCGCCCTTAGGCTAACAGAAATTAATTATTCGAGTTTGAAGCCACAGTAAGACATGTGGTTATGAAATTTTGCCGCCCTAGGCTGCAGCCTACGTAGCCTATATGGGAAATCCGCCACTGGTCGCATTTCTGAACATAGAGTAAGAACCGGTCCACTGAGTATTTTAACAGAAGCAGAGGAAAATTTCATTGTATATTGGTGCATCAATTTGGCTAAACCTGAATTTCCTGTCAAGTTTAATGACTCAAAAGATAAAGTTGCCGAAATTATAAAGGAATATGGAAGGGTTACGCCATTTATGATCATTTTTATTCTCGATCCTTGACGAATTCTCAATGGCGATGAAACCTCGAATGAAACAGAATTCTGCTTGTACCCCAAGAGTGATAAAGTTATCAGTCCTAAAGGATGGAAGAATAATTACACTTCTGCGAGGACAGAAGAGTAGAGGGCACATTTGGTCTCGGTGAGAATCTGGATAGGACCTTTGTACCATGTTTCGAGGAAAAGGGAATTAATGTGCTATTCATTGTGTGCCTCCTTCGAGAAGTAAAGCTGGAGCTTTCGAATTCGTCACTGAACACTCTGCAGAAGAGTCAAAACTAGTTGAAAAAGATTCAGGTAAATCTATAATATTAGCTTTATTATCATCGCCTTTTCTGTTTTTACAACTTCAATATATAACTATACTAAAATAATTTCTTATTTCCTTCAAATTAATTTTATTTGTCATTTTTTAGGGTACAAATTCTGACACAGTAGTAAAAGAATTAGTATCACTATTGGAATCCGTGAATGAATATAACAAAGATCTACATAATTGCTCTCCAGGGTCAAATGTTTTATTAGAAGGTGATGGCTCTACCTTTAAGCTAACATGACCTTTTGTGATTAACTTCATCCAGGAAGATCATCTTTTCGAACGTGATAAGAATTATCTTCATTTTTGTTTCTTATATTATAGTCTCAATTAATGAGTGTTTGTAAAAATTGACCTTATTTTCAATTATTCCATAGTTGCTAAAGAATTGGATCCCATAGTTCAACATAAAGAGCTTTTGACATCCAGTTCTTCTTTGAATAAATTTCTCAGAAAAAAGTAATCTTTATCTAAAGCATTCGCTCATCACCTTTTCTATACGGAAATTACAAACAAATAGAAGAACTCATAGGAACGATGGCCTACTGATGTATCCAGTCAACGCTGGAGAGATTATTTTAAGGGAAAATAACTTGAAAGAATTGAATTGGAAAATGAAAAAGCTGCGCGAAAAGAAGAAAGGATGAGGATGAAAGCAGAAAAGGAAAATATCCAGAAACAGGAAGCTGCAGAAAGACAAATTAAAAGAGCAAAGGTAAAGTATAATTTACTATTACTACTGATAACAGTAAATGGCAAGATATCATTTTAAGATTTCAAGTGCACGTTATGTAATTTAATGTTTTGAAAAGAAAACATCATTTTTGTACAATGACATTTGCGGGTACTTTCACGGCCATTTTTTCAAATGCAAGAATCAATATAGATCGCTAAATGAATAATATATTGATATCTGTTATTTAGAAAAATCATATTCCAATCCGATTCTCAATTCATTGAATATGTATTTGCACTGGAATTTTTAAATACGCTCGAGAATATATTTATCTCACGCTTCGCGCTCGATAATGTATTTATCTTGCGCTACGCGCTAGGCCCTCATAAACTACAATCATAAAGTGAAATTAAACATGTTTTTTTTTCAATTTGACTTCGAAGAGGGTTCTCAGAGCACCTACGGCCTTGACGATTACATTCTCATTGCGATACTCGAGCTTCGTGCTCAACAGCTAGGTTATACAGACGATTGCTGTTGAAAAATAGAACCATGTCAACAAAATGAAACGGAACATTTTGTTTCCAAATTCGAAAATGGTCTTGATTTTTGAGTTTTGATCGAATCAAAAAATTTTATAAGAATAGTTTTGAAATATTTTTCATATTCAATAAAAATGTTGATGGACACTTTTTCTATCAGAAAAATATTTTTTTCTCTATTTTTTGAAAATTTTAAAAATGTTAAAAGCATATAACCATTTCAATTTTTATCAAAATGAAAAATTTCATCAGGATTATTTTCAAGAGTCTCTCCCATGTAAAAGAAACTTGGACAAAAATTTCTAAAACTTGAAAACAATTTTTTTTTCAAATTTTGAAAATGCTCTCAAATTTTTAATTTTAGTCGAAAATATCTGGTTAACGAACTTGACCTTTATTGTGAGACCCTCAAATGTTTACAAAAGGCTTACTCGATTTGAGAAATCCCTCAAAAGTTAGCGTGGCTACAACATTCAGTACATACAGACAGACATACAGACATACATACAGACATAAAAACATATAGACTACAGACAGACAGACACCTACAAAATTGCATGATTTTCGGAATCTGTGAGTGCCAAAACGTAAAGATCCGTTAAATACCAGAGATCGCAAATTTGGACGATTATAAGTAACTAAAACATATTTACATATAATTGTGAGAATGAAATTGAGATACTCATTTCAAAATGGCACAAACATTTAATAAAATGATAAAGTTGCAACAGAGATATGTTAAATATAAATAACCTTTAAACTTACAAAAATTACATAATTGGAATGGAGGTATTTTGAAGATTTCTAAAACGCCTTATGCATTGACCGTTTTAGTACGAATTTGTCGATACGCTCCTGTTCCCCAGGCTTCTTCGACTTCGAAGCAAAATTTTGAACATTCGAATGTATCTTTAAGAGAGGACTCCTTTCTTTCTTAAGTAATATTGGATTCCATTCCGAACCTTTCTGTCACTTTACCAGTTGCATCTATCGACATGAGAAATTAATATGAAATTTTGTTTTTTATTTGATTTTCTAACTTTTTCAAATTTAATTTTGGAGAAAAAGGATGAATTTTCCAAAACACGCTCCTTCATGGATACATAAAAGAGGCCTGGGACGAATTTGTAACAATTGCTACAATTTACTACCAGAGTCATTTTAGATAAATTATAACATACGAAATTACTGGCATTCAATAGGTCTAACAAACTGAGTCTATACTACATGTATTTTCTGCAAATTAGAAATTATATATCCGAAAAGTAGGGCTTACACTTGTGTTAAATGTATTGCAGAATTTTTCCAAAATGAAAACAATATATATTGCGGTTATGAAATAGAGGTTGAACCCCGTTAAGAAAATCAAAATTTCAAATAAAAAAAAAGTTATGTCTTCAGTTAATGAAATAAACTCAGCTGTTCAGTTAGCAACAAACAAACCTTCTGTATGCTTGATTAGACAATTATAAAATGTAAGTATATAGTACAACTTCATAAAACCTAGATATGAAATAACAAAAGAACCAAAGAATAAACTTAATCATACTAGATTCTTCATAGAAACTTGTTTAATTAGAAACAATGATAATTTGTTTATAACAAGAGGAGATTACATTTATTCTAAGGTACAAGGAAAAATAAACGTAGCAAAGACAATTTTAGATATTTTAAAAGAAAAATATAAATTCGTGTCAGAAAATGAACCGACAATACCAGAAAAAAGTATACATATAGGTCGCGAAAGATTGTATCAATGGAAAAATAATTGCGAAAGATGTTACTTAAGATTCCATATTACAAAAAATTGTCACAATGTTAGAAGAAATAAATCTTATGTGGAAGGTAAATGAATAAAATGTCCCACTTACCAGCGATGAAGGAAAAACTAAAAAAATATATATATATAGCATTTTTTCTTACTCAAGCATATTAACCATGTAAGGAATATATTTAATCTTCTCAATATGAATAATTTTTAGCTTAAGCAACTAAAATTATTATTGTATTCAGCTACGGTTTAGTGAAGTAAATTTAATTTAAGGAATATATATAAACTGTTGTACTGTGCCAGAACTTGGAGCCTGTATAACCATCTTCAGGATTGCTAATCATGTATCAATTAAAAATATTTTTAAAGAATTGCTCGCAACGTCAAATATGGCTGTTCAAGTCTCAATACGGCAGTCTCCTTTGAAGTATATATTCAAACCATAAATATAAGCATGTATAAATTTAATAGCAAGGTATTCGGAATCCTAAAATCTTTCTAGTGTACGCTATGCATATATCTTTCTATATATATATAGGTATACACATATTCATATATCTTCTAAAGAAGCTATTTCAAGGACATAAAAACATTTTGAATTTTTACTCGAACAGGCGGTTTCACCCTCATGGTTTGAGCCGCAGAGGTGGAGATGTCACCCTCAGTGACTGTATCAAGCTTGGAATAGTCTTTAATAGTAAATCAATATACATAATAAAAGTCGACTCTGTAACTACCTTCAATGTTGTGTGTTGTATGAGTATGTAATCTAATTCTCAAGAAATCATGTATCAAACCGAAAACATAGGAATAATGTAAACCCAATAAAGAATAAATATTAATTCAAATTCTCAAGAAAACATGTATGAAGCCAAAATCCTAGAAATATTGTCAGGACGTGATTCTGAAATCATAGAAATATTATAACCTGATAATCGCGTTTCTCCAATCGTCTGGGACTTGTCTCGTCTCGATACATAAATTTATCAATTCGCACAACCTGTGAGAAGCCAAATAATAGCTCAAAAGCACTCTGTTATTGTTGATCTTTTTAAGATGTTAATTTCATAGTTCGATAGACCCAAGTAATAACTCGAACGTTATAGCTTGCTAGAAAAATAAAATACGAGGAGGTTAGACACTTTTTTGTGTCTTCTGTAAAATTCAAGTTTTTTCACTTGTGCCCTTATGCAAGTTTACTTCGTTATAAATTTGCCTGCTTGATAAATTCTTTTAATATAATCTTAGCTGTCTCATTACTCTTATTCCTTCAATTTAACTGATACATACTCGTATTTCATTGATAAAAACAAATTAAGATTGACTCAACGACAAATTAATAATTACTTTGAATTTCAGCGACTCCGATACGGGTGAAGTTATTATATTTATGGTTCTTTGGTAATTTTGTAAAAATATCTTTACAAGTTTCAACCTCAAATTAAGGCGTTTGTCGATATTGCAATTTTTATTTTCTAAAAGCAATCCCCTGCTGATATTTCATATAAACCTTGCATAAACTCTATACTTTTGCCATCAATCATTGACAAGATTGATCAAAAGTTTTGATCTCAACATACCGTAGGTGGTGAAAGAGCATTGTGCATCACACCTCTGGCATTTCTGCATCTGATTTAGCAATTCTCCTTCCCGATGTACATAATGCATATATATTTCAATGCGAATAACGTTGATGACAGAATTGTGGAAAATCCCTCTTCTTGTCTTATCTGACTCGAATACCGTCCTTCCTTCTCTGCATTAGTCTGCGAATTTAAGGGAGAGAACCTGAAATACCCTCTATAAGTGGAGAGTGCGTTACCCTTATCTCAACATATTGTTGTCTTCTTATCTCCCGTCCTTATCAAGCGCCAGTCTGGCAAACTCCAACTACAGGTGAATGCGCGTGAATATACCTTCCAGATTACCTGTTTGATACACCAGCATTACCAACTAAAAGCGCCACATTACTCCTTGTTGTTTGTCTTTCCTCACGAATTTCAGAAGGAATTTGCCTGCGAATGAGATTTTATCTCCCGGGATATTTCTCAAGCGTGAAAAGACTTTTGGTAATTACACTGGTCAATAAAATGCATGTGTTCATGAAATGAGACTTGTTGTTTCCGCAGTAGTTTTTCATACAGAATTCAGATACAAACTTCATTTTTTGCCTACTCGTCAGATTTTTGAAATTATTTGAGTCAAACTTTTTTCTTTAAAAAATCACAAATCGTTTATGCTTAGGGACGAATCACTATAAATTTAAGAGGAGTCAAGAGAGTTCAAGCGAATTCGAAAGAACTTAAATGTATTCAAGATCATTTAAAAACATTGAAAGAAATTCAAGGGAATTCGACGCAATTTAAGAGAATTCTAGTGAATTCAATAGATTTCAGAAGAATTTAATCAAAATCTATGTAATTTAAATGAACTCAAGGTGATTCGATGGAATTTTAGAGAATTTTAGTGCATCCAATGAAATTCAGAGGAATTCAATCGAATTCGGTGTAATTTAAGCGAGTATAAGAGCTATTATGGCAATTCGACGAAATTGTAGATATTTTAAGTGAATTCAATGGATTTAAGAAAAATTCAATAGAATTTAGTGTGACTCAAGCGATTGCTGAGGATTTCAAATGAATTTAAGGGAACTTAAGTTAATTCAAGAAAATTAAACTAAATTCAAGGAAAGTATTTAAGAAAATCCAAGAAAATTCAAGTGAATTTAATTGATTTCAAGGCTAATTCTACTATGCTATTTCTGCTATTATTGACCTTATCGCTTGCTTGTTTTCTAGCTTGTTTCACAAAAAAATGCATGAAAATAATTGGTCTTGCAAATTTTTTAAAAATCTGATAGTACAGTAACCTTTAGGAATATCCGATCATCTATGTTTCCTTATAATTGAGTAAGTTCTCAAAATGTTTCTAATCGAAGTTTCTCGTTGTTCCAAAATTCGGTGAAATATTTGTCATAATAAAATAAGATAAAATAACTCCTGTTTGATTAATAAAACAAATCAGATTTAGCTGAGCTCAGTTTTTTTTAAACTCTCTTTTAGGAATTTGTATATTTTTCTGCAATTATGTTGAGAAGATATGTATACAGAGAAAAATGGGATGCTCATGTTGATTAGATTCAGCGATGAAAAATGTATTAAAATCATGTATCGTTTTTTCAAAACGAAATGTATATCCATAGCGCTGTTTGTGATTTAAAAATAAAATTTATCTTGAAAAATCTAAGAAATCTGATAGTATAGTACCCTCGAGAAATGTGGGAGCACCTATGTTTCCTTATAATTGAGTAAGTTCTCCACATTTTTCTAATTAAAGTTTCTCGTCGTCCAGAAATTCGAGATGAGTAGTAAACTATATTTTTCATAGTCAAAATTCTATAAAACGCTAACAAATTCCTTGTAAAATGTAAAAACTTGTTTCCGATTAATTAATTCAATAAGCTCATTTTATCTTGACTATCGTTATAAGAAAAACCAAACGCTTATATTTTGCTTAATAACATTATCAAAACATAAGAAAATATGAGACACTTCCTGTCAGGCCTTTAAAGTCTTTTCACCTTACATCAAAACTTAGCACATTTAAGGGTGCAAATGCAGTCATTTGGAATCAAGTATCTCGCACTGGCGAAAGGCTGCTCGTTAATCCTGAGGGTTTCCATCGTCCGTCAGAAACGTCGATGACCTATCCTAGGGGAATGGCACTGGCTCTTTGCCAAAGTCAAATTAACGTAACGAGTAACGAAAAAAGAATATCAGAGAAGGGACCAGAGCAGCAAGAGAAAAAGCTACCAGATTATTCCAAATTAAATTCAGTTACGGAGAGTGCCTTGATTTATTTAGACAACATGGATAGTGTAATCCGATAATATTGCTTCCTTCAAAATTAATTGAATAGTATATTATGCACGAAGGGGTAGAAGCGGGACTTTTTCGAGTAGTGTATGTTTTCAGTATGAGCAAAGTGTGATATCAGACGTAAATAATGAAATTTATATATCAATCAGCTCATTCGAAGAGATAAGTTTTCATACATTATTATAAATTTTATTAAATTTTTGGAAACTACAACTTGTTAATTTAAAATTTTTTATTTGTTTTGGATTTCTTGTAATTTTTTAATTTATCCTAAATTTCCCAAATTTAAAAAATTTCCGTAAATATAAAAAATTTGAACATTTCCTAAATTAATTTTAATACCACTGCTAAGTACTATGGATGTAATCACTATGGGTGTATTTATATGTGCTCAATTTCTCATATTATGAGCACTTTGTCTCCTCATAGGTATCAAATAAATCTCCTCCCTCGTTGAGGGAGGTTTTCCTCTAATACAAGAAAAAAATTGACGCTTTTAATATTTTTCAAGCTTATGTTTCTGTCTTACAGAAAATCAGAGATAGCATCAAAAGGTCAATCAACTTTATAAGTCGCTATTGATTGAACATGGGAGGTCATTGAAGATTCGTCAATAGGTAATTCGACTCGTCTCGAAGATACAAACAATTACATTAAATACAGTACTGTTATATTTCCAATATAAAAAATTTGCCCGCCTGGTGGGCACATTCTCATCGCGCGTGGCTCGCAAGTTTGAGCGCGCCTGGGGCGCGCGGTTGTCGTATCTCGCTTATCTCGTTTATTTACTTAAAGCTCTATCGGCCTTAAAGAACAGATTCTTATTACAATACCCGCACACTTTTTTAAAGTTCAAAGCAATACCTTCTC
Organism: Andricus grossulariae; assembly: GCA_011634705.1. NCBI lineage: Eukaryota > Metazoa > Arthropoda > Insecta > Hymenoptera > Cynipidae > Andricus > Andricus grossulariae. Next base: position 304,998,256 of record JAABKJ010007545.1, read on the forward strand.
ATTAGGATGAGAATGCAAAAATGTGATTTTTTGTTTATTTTGTAATGTCATTTGTCACAATTAAAACAAAAACTACGCGTCCTATAAAAATATAATCAACAACAAATTTGTAGATCTTTCTTGGATGGATAATTTTTGTTTAACTTTTTTTTCGTATCTTGCATAGTTGGACAGCAAAATGGATTTTTTTTTTATTATGTCTCATGGGGTCAAAATTAGAATTTTCGATTTTTCAAGAAAAATCAAAAAGTTATTATGATAATCTTGTAGGGCATTCAAAAAGTAACGTTTTTCTTCTCGTCAGTTTTTTTCATATCGTGCGTTGTTTGGTTTAAGATGTTCATTTTCGTTTTTTTATTTTGAAAATTCTATAACTCTGATAATTTTTTTTTATCGAAACAAGTTATTAGGATAAATTTTCCAAATTTTCGATTACTACGAATTGCCGTACATAGAATTTAGAAATGTTGAAAAAAAAATTGTTTCAAAAATTTTGAAAATGCTCCACCTTTTCAAATTTTTTCAAAAATAGCTGCCTAACGAACTTGTCTTTTTCTTTCAGGGCTTAAAAAAATGAGTTAAAGCTCAATCCAATCTAATCATTTTTCGAAAGTCATCGTGCCTACAGACGGACAGACTACAGACAGACACCTTGATAAAAATAGTTTTTACTAGCTCAGAGTGTCTCAAAACGTGGAGATTTAATGAAAACCGACTAAGTCAAATTTTACATAAAACTAAAACCTTCTCATTAGAATGAGAATGTAACGAATTTTTGCTCTTATAAATAATAAGGTAAATAATTTGGGGTAAAAATAAAAACCGTATTGGTAGGTCGTAGAAGGCAATGAAAGGTTGTTCAATAGGTCTATCGATGCGTCTCTGAAACGCCAAAAAATACACTATGTACAGTATTGTTGTATCCCGAATATTAAAAAAGTTTTCCTCATATGAACAAGGTAAGCAATATATTTTGAAAATTTATAAATAGTTATTGGCAGTTCATAAAAGGACATGAAAGGTTCTTGAATGGGTCATTCATCAATTCCTTTAAACTTTATAAATCGATATGAGTAGGCCATAAATGTTTCCACAATAAGTCCATCGATGCATCGCAAAGATGCGAACAAATACATGAAATATACTATTTCGAATATTAAAAAATTTCTTCTTACATAAACAATGTAACCGTTTATTAAACTTAATAAGTCGCTATTGATTGATCATCGAATGTCATCGAAGATTCGTCAATAGATAATTTGACTAGTCTCGAAGACGCAAACAATTAAGGGAGATAAGGGTAAAACCGAGTTGCGAGTTGGGGGTGTGTCTAGTTTGATATATTTTGTTTATGTAGATGCCCTGACCTTATTTTCGTAAAAAGTGTCTAGCTACATGTGTTTGTTCTCTCAGGAGACAATACCTAATTTTTTTGTGGTTGAACATTACAATTCTTGGTAACAAGTACGTCACCGTGGTTCTTGCAGTCGTACAGAATTTGTACAGGTAAGTGGAACACCTAATTCGGTACCTATTATAGAGTATATAGCAATAGTTATCATCATTTGTTTGTGTCCAGAAACACGTGGGCAGCACGTTCCGTTATTTATTGCGTGTGGGGGCAAACCCGGGTACTGCTGGGTCTTACCTTACGTGCCGTATACTGGCAAAAAACTGTCAACAAACGTAAAAATAGTTTATAATTTTATATCATCGTTATCGTACATTATTATTATTATATATGAGTATTATGTAATTACCGATAAAATAGCAACTTGTGTCGTTTTTCCATAAATTTAATTTGTTCATTTTCAATTATATTTTTTAGGATTTTAACTTAAAATACGCATTCAAGCGTAAGGTGGTTCTGAAAAAATTGGTAGATACAATTTAGGCGAAAAATTTGGTTAAATAAAATGTTATTGTAGCTTGTGTCCTTTTTCCAAGAAATTAAATTTTTATTTTTAATATATTTTTATAAGAAGAGTTTATAACAAATTTGTAGATTTTTTTCGGTCGCACAACTTTTGTCTTTTCAGTTTTTCGTCTTTTGTGTCGATTTTACAAAAGTTTAATTTTTTTATTTTTATTCTTACATTTTATGATTAAAAGAAAATCTACTGGTCCTTTCTAAAAATTAATAGCAACAAATTTGTAGATCCTTTCCGGGTGAAAAACTTTTGTCTTTAAATTTTTTTTCGTACCGTGTGCCGTTTTTCAAATAATTTAATTTTTTTATTTTGAATGTTATTTTTTACGATTGAAACAAAAACTACGCGTCCTATCAAAAAATTATTCAAGACAAATTCGGATGAGTTTTGACTCTTTTTTGGAAGAGCAACTTTTTTCTATTCATCTTTTTCACAGCTTATGTCGTTTGTCCAAAAATGTAATTTTTTTATTTTTAATGCTATCAAAATTTGAATTTTTTATTTTTTCGTGAAAATTCCAAAAGTTGTTATAATAATCTTGTGAAACCTTCAAAAAGCAACATTTTTCCTCTCAAGACTTTTTTTCAATATCATGCGCTGTTTGGCTTAAAATGTTTTTTTTTTTTTTTTTTTGAAAATGTTATAACTCTGACAATTTTCTTTTTATCGAAAAAAATCGTGGGAATAAATTTTTCGAAATACTTAGTACTACGGATAGCCGTACGTAGAATCTCTGAATTTTAAAAAATATTGTCTAAAAAATTTTGAAAATGTTGTAAATTTTAGAATTTTTATCAACAACAACTGGTTAACGAACTCGATCTTTCTTTTTGGTCCCTGAAACTGTGTGCAAAGCACAATCCAATCCGATTAGTCTTTCAAGATTCATCCGGTATACATACGTCAACGAGGACGACGACAGACAGACAGACACCGACGTAAAACCTATTTTTTCTGACTTAGGGCGCCTCAAAACGTCGACATTTGATGGAATCCGCGTTAGGCATTTTTTCACAAAAAACCAATACATTCTCATTTTTATGAGAATTTAAAACGTTTTCTTCATATAAACAAACCCGAAGACGCGAACAAATATGTCAGATATAGTACTGTAGTATTCGTAATATGAAGAAAATGTTTCTTATACAAACAGAATAAACAATTTCTTTTAAACTTTATAAATCAATATAAGTAGGCCATAAATGGTTCCACAATAAGTCGATCGATGCGTCCCAAAGATACAAAAAAACACATAAGATATATTATTTCGAATATCAAAAAAATTCTTTTCCTATAAACATGGGAAATTTTTTTCAAAGTTCTCAAGACATAAAAGAACCACTAAAATTCGTGCAAACATTACCATTGTTTTTTTTTACTTTTCGAGATATGTTAAACAGAAAAAATTTACGTAAACACACATACACTCACGGACATTTCTTAAAAATTGCATTTTCAAGTTCCTGGGGTCGAATGATATCGAAATAAGTCAAAAAAGTAAATTTAAAAATTGACGTAGTTACAAACCTTCCTCTATGAGAAAGAAATTAAAATAAAGTTTTTAAAATTCCTCCATATGAGCAGAAGAGCCTTCGGCTCCAGCCGAACGTTCTTTGTGACAGAGCCATAATTTATTTTCAATTTATAAATTACCAAAAATTTTAAAAATTACAGAAATTTTGAACATTTTTTTTATTCTGAGTATCCAAAATTTTCTGAAATTATGGTAATTTATGTTAAATTATCATAATTTATCTGTAATTTCTCGTAATTTATCACTTCGAGTTGGTCCAATCTGTCAAACAATCTGTCAACGCAATCAATTTATCGCTTGATAGTTTTCATTATTCACGTCCGAGGTCACTTTTACTCCCTAGGGGGTCGTCCATATATTACGTAACGCTGTTAGGGAGAGGGAGGGTTCAAGAAAGAGTTCGAGAAATGTTACGTAATATTTTTGTTAATGCAATAATTTTTTTAACAGTAGAATAATATAAGAGCAATTAATATGAGAAAAATAAAAGAATAAATTGTAGAAAATTCTATTGGTTCTAAAGTCATTGGGAATTTTTATATGCAGTTTTCTATAAAAAATGATAATATAAAGTTATATTTCAGAAAAATAATTTTTGATCAAGTTACCATTTTTTAAATACTAACAAAAATGTTGTTTTTTGTATTTAATTAGTGGGATACTTACTTATTTACAATTTTTTCAAAGTATTTTTCATAAAATTAGTTATTTTCGAAAGGAAGAAACACACCACTATTTTTTTATCATGAAAAAATTGTTTAATTAGTTTTTAAGCTACTTAAAGTAGTCAAAAAATGTTACATTAGCATAATTAAAAATTGTATTTTTTTGTAATTTAAAAAAGTAAAAATAAGTTTCTGTAAACGAAACGATAAAAGTTATATATAAGAATTTGTTAAAATTTGAAATAAGTTTTGCATTAATCAAATCCAAAAAATAGAATATTTTTGTTCAAATTTCAAAAAAATTTTAACATGATCAAAAAGTATTTTTTCCAAAATATGATTTAATATTATTATTTTTCATCGAAAACTGTACATATAAATAAATAAAATTTAGGAAATAAAACTCAAAATAAATAAAAACTTTAACTCTTTTTTAACATTCAAATTCAATTACGAAATTCTTGGAATTTATGCAGAAAAAAAACAAGAATCCAATGATCAAACTTGGAGAACACACTCTCAAATGCCTTCATTCTTTTGAGACTGTGTTGTCCAAATCTGATTGTTGGATTCATGTTTCTTTTAATTTGCAAGAATTTCGCATTTAAATATAAAAAATTGACAATTATTTATGCATACATAGAAAACCAGTTATCCTGATAGAATACCAAAACTCATGTGGTGTGGAGTTATTGTTTTTTATAGAGTAACAACGTTTTATTTATAGTGAAAAAATCGGTCTTTTTTACGGTAGTGCTGCAGGAGGGAGGGGGGCATTATCGTCTAAACAAGCGTTACATAATTTATGGCCGATTCCTAGTGAGTGATAAATACTTTTAAATAATCAGGAGATTATTTGAATCGTGGATTATTCAAGGTTCATCTTATAGACTGATTTACAAAAATTCTAAAGTACGACCCGATTACTTATTCATATCTGGAAGTCAACATAACTCTGCGTTCGTTTCCTTCCAGACACATCTTTCGCCCACCACCGAATTAACCCGATGACCCCGTCTGACGCCGGAATTCAATGGACTGCTCCCTAGGTGTGACTCTGGCTGATCATCCCATTAGAGCCAACGTGAACTTTATTTATGAAATTCTTGAGGGAGCGAAACAATAATAAATTACCTTATTTTTTGATAGTAAAAGTTTAGCAACCGCTCTTGCAAGTGACTTATATACATTCGGTGAATCTACCTTTTTATGACGTAATATATCTGTATGTAGAAAAACTATATTGGGTAAAACCCGAGGTAAAACTGCAATAACTAAAACTATACTATAAATAAATATCTTTACAATAAATATTTAACATTATGAATTTTACTACAGAAATTTTGTCGTGTAAATAATTTATGGCGAATACAATCAGCGCTCGTGTATACTCTGCCAAAACGAAAAGTGTGATACCATGTTGGCATTGTTATTATTGCATGAAAGGGTAAATATAACGAAGGGATGAATATTTATGGCAACTCTTGCACTGTCCTTCCTTGGCATTCGTCTGCAAAAAGGACAAAGTTTTCGCATTTGAATCGGCAGCACTTATGGTCCCATTAAAAAAAATGTGTAACGAGTGAATGTTGATGAGTATCCAACGCAGCACGTACTGCAGAGGGTATCAACATTGAGATTTACGAACGTTTTACGGTCTAACCGTGTAATTGAGTTACGTTTATCTTACGGTCTCGAGCACACCATTAAATGATCTCACCCTTCCTTTTACTCGTCCAAGGTACCTAAGAATATCTTTGATCAAAGCGATATTTGCAATGATCGAAGAACAGCTCTTGATAAAAGGCGATGGTCGTATATAACAAGAAATTTTGAAAGTGGAGCAATATGAGTTGACAATTTTTTAATGGTAATAAAAACAAACTGCTTTGCTTGCTTAAACCAAAAGACTGCAGGAATGTCCTTTTCTCCTATAATATTGAATCGCTGAATCATAAAATAGCCGGTGCAGATTAAGGGCACTATTGAGTTTTGAATATTAATTATTGACATTCGTGGTTAATTTAATATTGAAAACTTTAGGTAAATTAATAAAGTATTATTTTAATTCAATATAATAGATAGTCAAATCTGAAAAAAGTAGCGTTTCAGGGAAGCAGCTCAGATGGTAGTGTACTCAACGAACATTCCAGTACGGAAACTAATAGCAATACTCAGGGTGTCTAGCGAAATTTCGTTTTCAAATTCCCGGATGAAATTAACGTTTTTTCCAATTTTCTTTCATGATAGATGTGTCCTTATTCCGCACCTCATTATCATTTAAAAAAAATAAAAGATACTAGAAAAGTGTACAAAGTTAATTTTCTTTTATCCGGATCGGTATAATTTTACCAAGAGGACCGCTATAGGATAAGTGTTCAAGAAAATAGCTTGAAATAAAAAGTAAAAACATCATGTGTATCAGAAAAATGACTCTTTTTTTTAACTAAAATTCAAACCAAGCCAAGGTAAACATTTAAGATATCAAAATTGTGCTGATTTTTCCTTGAATTCTTTCTAAGTCTGAACTTAGATCAAATAAGATGTAAAAATTGTTCAACTTCTTGTACTTGAGCAATGGATTTAAAAACGATTTTCCAATTGAAAATTATTACGACTCGTTTCTTCCAAGTTCAAAATTTTGCAGAATCCAAAAAAAACCCGCACAGTTTTTCCAGACTTCGATTACATTCTATCAAATTTTACCTTTAAAATAAGCCCAGGAAAATTGAAATAATGAAGTTATTCAAAATTTAAACAAATTTTCATTTTTTATTGTTCCTGAACTTGTCAAATATGTTAAAATGAAATATTCGCTCTTAAAATTGATATCACTTAAAACGAAACATATAAAAAGTATAAGAAAATATAACAAATAATATGGAAAAACTTTCACTGAATATTGAGTAAGAATGAAAAAAAAAAATGTATTAAAAATGTTTCAGCACAAATAAATACTTTGATTTTCACAAAAATATAGAAACAATTTTTTGGGAAAATGCACTTTTTCAGTCTTTTTGAATATAGAATTCTTTACCCTAAAACTAATACTTTTAAAAACTCAGATAGAATACGATCGAAAATTTACTAGATGAAGTAAAAATTCTTTTACCCACATTGATACCCTATAAAAACAAAAAGGATATTATTTCTTCACCAAAGACAAGAAAACTGATGGGTACTAGTGTCTCCTAAATTTAAAAATGATGATTCCAAATGGGCTTCCTACCAAATATTTGTCAAATCTGACTTAACCTTCTTTTTAATTTTTTTAATCGAATAATATAGTGTATAGACCAACAAAGTAAAACAAATATTGATCAATGTTGCATACAGTTTTTTCTATGATTGGACTGTTGTCTTTATAACAGTTCTATAGCATTTACCAAAAATGTTATGACAAAAAGTGTAAAAATGGGTCTATTTCTGTTTGAAAATATTGAATTTCTATGCCTAATAATTTAAAAAAATTATGTCCAAAAGTATGCATATCCCGCCACAAATATCATTGGAAACGAACCAACGAAATTTGGCAAGACATTTCAAATAATTTTAATTTTATATTTGATTTTACAGGTTACGTTAAAATGATATAGAATAAAAACGTCTACTTGAAATAAAAATAAATGGAATTAATAGCAGAACTATTATTATTATTATTATTATTATTATTATATCATTAAGCCGTTTCCCTTTCGGGGTACGCGTGAATTGCTCGGTTGGAAAGTAGTGATGTGTGGATGGGTATAAAGAATGAGGTATAGCAAGGGTAAGAGTCGTGTCTGGAGAATGTCTGCCAGAGGAAGAAGAAGCAGAAGGTTCACAACGAGGAACACCAGGATTTAGGTCGCCATCAGGCCCACATTTGGACTGTGAACTTAATTCTGCAACAAGAAATAAAGGATTACATTTTGTTTGAAGTAATAGTATTTTATGATACTAGGATACAAAAGTGGCGTTTACCAACGAGTGCAATGCTTTTATAGCCCGAGCCGGAGACGAGACAGTGGCGTGGGCTGAAAACATCACACGAGTTGTTAAACGCCATTGCATCCGAGTATCATACGCTTCTTTTTTGTAACAAATGCCAAGAAAGTTGCAAACCGTACGCAAACGTATGGGGGTGTGGGGGTCAGGGGCGTAGGTCCTGCGGGGATCCGAGGGCGGAGCACCCCGCATGTAAAAAAACTACTTCAAAAGAATTACAAAATTTGATGGAAGGAAGACATAACCTAACTGACGAATCTACTTTACCGACAATAGACTTAAATTAATTTTGCCTAGCTAAGCGGCGCATCAGTTTGTTCTGACTGATCAGCTGAGTAGGAGGTTTGAGGTGTTTAGGCCGAGATGCAAGTTAGCCGAGTGAATCGAAGTTCGCATGCCCATCGATAGAAATAATTTTCTTGCTCAAAGTGCGCATGTCTAGCGATATAAAATTATTTTTCCTGATCGAAGTACGCATGCTCAGCATCTAGGTCCGTAGGGGTTTCCGGGTTACCGCTGTGGTCATCCCTATCCCTATCTATCTGGCCATAGCAACAAGGTTTGGAGCCAATATTAGGTGTCCAATGTGTATCCAATATGTAGATAGGAGTTTGTGGTGTGAATAGAGTTAGTAGTAAAAAGGGTAGCGTAAGCTCTATGTTAAGGCGGGGAATTCAAGTGTTTGAAATTTAACTATGGAAATCACAGTTTCGTTGGGTTCGAAAGCCGTTTGAAGCGTGATTTTCAAAGCATGAAGAGTAAGCAAATCAGTATAAGAAAACATATAAGCAAAGTAATATGAGAAAGCATATAACACATAAAGATAAATCGCATGTTCTTAGGAATTTTATAATTAGTTGCGAAGAGTAACTGTTTGGGTCGGAAAGAAAAGCTTCCACGCAGAAAGGTGGGAATTTCTTAATTTTAATTAAAGATTTTTCTAGCATTTTCCGTTGATCAAAAAAGCGAGGGCAAGCCAGACAACGTGATTGATGTCTTCCGTGTCATGTCCGAACAGACATGAAAAGGAGGCTGTACAATTTTCTCTTGCTAGGCTGTCAGCCAGTGAATAGTGGTTACTTCTAATGCGTGATAGGCTCACTATATCCTGTCTTTTGAGATTAGATTGGAAAAACCATGGTTTAGGAGTTTCAGAGAAGTAATTGGCGAAGTAATATAAGCCTACATTCCTTTTTTCACTTTCTTTCTTTAAGTATAGGTTAGTACATCAAAGAAGTTGAGAAGAGATTAATTCATAAAGGCCTGTGTGTGGAATTCTGCCGTTGATAGTGGAATTATTTTTATGGGCTAGTTTAGCCAGTTTGTCTGCGACCTCATTCCCAAAGATCCCTCTATGTGCAGGTATCCAGTAAATATGGATAACAATGTTTTGAGTTTTTGCTAAATGTGAATGATTTATAATTTTATAAAAATAAAAAACGAATTTGATTTGAGGTAATTAAAATCTAGATAAGCATAAAGGACACTGCGAAAATCAGCCCAAACGACAGACGGAGACAACTGGTATTTTAAGATGATCTCAAGAGCTTCATAAATCGTCATCGCTTCTGCAGTAGAAATAGATGCTAAATGGGATATTTTATGTTTATTAAAAATTTCAATAGAGGGGCATGTGATACCAATTCCAGTATATTAGGGTTTCAGTTATTTTGGATCCATCCGCAAAAAAAAGAAAGTCATCTTTATGACGTGTATTCATAAAGTTCCTGAATTCCATATGAGATGAGGGTCCTTTTTGCAGGTTTTCTCCCATTTAAAAATCAATATTAAGGTTTTTTAAATTGAATTTTATAGTCCAGAAGGTAATTTAAAGGAGTGGATGTATTCATTATATTACAAATGTATTTATTGAGAAAGATATAAGCATTAAGGAGAGGAAAAGCTTCTTTAAGTTGAGTTTTTTTTTTTTTTTTTGAGTTGATTGATCGAGGGTGTATAGATAATGGAATAGGGGATGATTTTCAATGAAAAACATTTTTAGGATGAATCTTCTGCAGGAAATTCATTAGAGAAAATAAAGTGGGTTCTTTTCATTCTGCAAACATCACCGGGATGGGGGTAGACATTCTGTAACCTAGGATTAATCCTAAGACTCTATTTTGGAGTTTGCGAATTTTGTCAAATATATTTACGTGACAGATTGATAAGGCTTGGCAGCCATATTCAATAGCACTTCTCATCAGGGAATGGTACAGCATCAATAGGGATCTAGGGCTAGAGCCCCACCAAGTTCCTCTCAAAAATTTAATAATATTGATAACTTTCTCTAGTCTTTCAAGAAGGACTTTAAAGTGAGGGTCCGAAGTTAGGTGACTGTCAAAAATGATACGTAAGAATTTAGCCTCGAATACTGGATATATATACTGGTTGTCAAGCGTAATATGTATGTCATTGAGAAGGGATCTTAGGAGTATCTAAGCTTTCTTGCAAAATTTGAATACATTCATTAAGGTCTTTAGAAGAGAAATATATAACAATGTCATCCACATATAGTAAAATTTTGCACAGTGGATGTAGGTGATTGTGTACATCTAGAGTATATACATTATAAAGAACTGGCCCTGGGACACTTACCTGAAGCAAAATAAAAAAATCTTGTAAATTTAGAAGGTCCTAAGTTTTTGCTGTTTACTCTGAAAAATATATCTCTTTCAAAAGTCAAATTTTTTCCATTGGTCGGGAAAAGAACTTTCATCTACAATTAGATTATAAATATCTAGTAAGTAGTTCAAGATTTTATCTGGCAAATTTCGAATGAATTCATAGTTGATTTTATCCAATCTTGGGGAGGATTTGCTATTAGTACTAGACATGGCAAGGCGCAGCTCTCGAAGATTGAAAGGCTCGTTTGGAAAATTATAGTGAGGAGTTTCATTAGGTGGTGAATTTGAAAGAGGTGGAATGGGAGGTAAGTCTGTGGGAAGCAAACTAGATTCCCTAAACCTTTCTATAAATGTTTCCATTTTTGTTGTTATTTCTGTGTTAGTTGGAGAGTTCATGGGGGAAGACTTTTTTTAGGAGTCTGTGTCTAAAGCCGCGAATTTTATTCCAAATGTCTGAGACACGGGAAGCGGAAGTGATCGATTCATAAAACGATCTCCAACTTAAGATTTTTGATTTTTTGAAGGTTTTTAGGGATTCTGCCTCAAATTTTTGAAGATCTAGGTAGTTTTAAAAATTACATCTATGTTCAAATCTGCCTAGTTTAGCTCTCCTTAGTCTTTCCAACCTCGAAAATTCCTCATTACACCATGGCGGGGAGCATGGATAATCACGTTTAGGGATATTATCGATTTTAGGACGTGCTGTGTGAAGAGCGTTATCTAATAAATCAAATAATTCATAGTATGCTTGAAGAGTTAAGGCAGGAGTACTATTATTTTTATTAAAATTAAATTGAGACTTTTCAAGAGTTTCCTGAAAAATATCCCAAGAAACTGTTAAAAAAATTTTGTTGTTGTGAGAAAAGATTTCGTGGTATGAACAAGGGATACCAGTAGTTGTAGAAATAGGGAAGTGATCGCTACCCATTTCATCATTTTCAACTTTTCATGAACACAAGGGGGAAAGATTGCCAGAAACCAAGGAAAGATTGATAGCAGACTTAGATTGATTGGGACGCGTGAAGCGAATAGAAGAGCCATCATTTAAAATAAGAAGATTGGAAGTTTGAATCAAAGTATATAATTTATTTCCAGCCGGACAAGCTTTATCGCATCCCCAGGACTGGTCATGGCAGTTGAAATCACCGCCCATGAATATAGATAAAAAATCACTTGAAAAAGAGTCAAAGAGGGAACTCCAATTTATAGCATTAACAAGAGCTCTAGGGTTTCTATAAATATTTATTATCAGTAATTCACTTCAATTGGAGGGGATAAAAATAGCAAGAGTACCCATAATGGATAAGTATAGAAGGGGTTATGGATTTGAGGCAGTGGAATTTAGATCCATGTTATTAAGCAGTGAGAAATTGGGTTGATTCAAAAGTCCACTGCTGAGAAGAGATAATAGAGTAGCAAAACGTTGGAATAGCAACATAAGAGACGAAACCATATGCTTAAGTTCATTCCCATTAATTTGGTTATCCGTAGAAGGTGGAAGAGGGAGAGGAAGGTTGAGAAAGATGAGGTGTAGAGTTTTTCAGCATGGTTTTGAAAGCAAATACCATTACCAAAAGGGCTAGAAGGCCGAGAGCAGAGATGAAAGAAGGGTTGAGAATTAGTATGGGTTTGGGTATTTCTATGAGACGTAGAGGGTGGAAGAGGGTTTGAGGCTCTAGGATGAGAGGGGCGCCTGTTAACAGCTTGGCTCAATTTTTGCAAGTATTCTGAACTGAAAAGGATAGGGTTAGCATCAGTATCACCCAACGAGGGGGAAGTTGCAACATTGAAGAGTGGAGAAGAGAAATCAGAAGTTCTTAGGTTAGATGCAATGGCAGAGTCAATGTTCCGCGGTCCTTGTGGGGAAGCTTTTTCCTTTTTATGAAGATAAGCCGCTTTCCTAACGCTAATATCAAATTGAGCTGAGATTCTGCGGATTTCATTTTCCTCTAGGTATAATGGGTTCGAAAACTCATCTTTTTGGGTCAAAGTATCAACGATTACAAAAAAAACCCCTACAATTTTTAACGAAACAAATCCCAAGCCTCAACACTCAAGACAGCCATTAAATTAAAAAATGAAAAATAGTCACACAAGTCATTTTTAGGATACATCAAGTTATATCCTCAACCCAAAAATAATATTCATCAATCCCCCAAAAGCACATCGAGCGGATTGTTATTGATATTGTTTTATAAGATTGGAAAAGATGTAACCTTCGGAAGCTACGACCACGATCGTTCACCGAACGATCGATCTTGACGCGACCGGAAGTAATACGTCATCTGACTCGTCACTTCCCACACACCAGAAGACGATCGAGTCGGGAAATCACTGAACAAGTAATCGAAAATTGAAGAAACACTGACTTCGAATTTAACGGACTCAAATACCGGAATTGTTTAGAAGAAGCATAATTGATTTCAAATCATGGCAACAACCAAAAATGGCTACACTAGCTTACACCTTGATTGAAACAGAACTGAGCAGAAAAAAGGGTCCGAGCCTGCTCAACAAAAGAAGCCTGACGTTAGTACCTGAGTTTCCACTCCAACGAAAAGATAGTGCCCGAAACTCAAAAACAGACGGAAAACTTTGAGGGGATTAAGCATTGGGCTCATAATATAGCTGTATATAATATAGCAATATAATCAGCATTAAAATTACCAATGAAACCTGAATGTCACTCAAAACAAAAATAATGGCATCAAAAAAATTATTAACATCCCGCCTGCCTCGTTCTCTGAACGAATCAAATTCCACGTATGAAGGTCAAGAGTTCAATGCCGCCCGCCATGAAGTACACAATAAATTTCTATAGATGAGAGCCATCAAATTCAGTTCCGTCCGCCATGGAACACAATTGATCGCATGGAATCAGCGCACGACTGGTAACCAACACATTTGTTGTCCTCCCTAAAGGCCATGTCTCACGTTGGAATAGAGAAGGGGTTGACAATGAACAGTACGTCTCCTATTTTAAGATTACGTTTCGGCACAGTCGATTAATCTAAAATGTTTTCCATCTTTGGAGTAAATGGTTAGGAATTGGAGGATCTCAACCAACTTGAGCTTTCCAGAGATTCTACATCAGGATCTTCGCGAAGATAGTAATTGGACTCAGCCACCCAACTGGATCGAAGAGTAAGTCCAATTTTTGCGCAGTCTATCCCATCCAGGAATTCATATATAGAGCGCATGACATTCCGTAGGTCAGAGTCCGAAGTTAATAGTGACTATCTTCGTTTGCTCCTGGTTTCCTCCGAACGATACGTTGAAGCTCGAGATCTCTTTCGCCAACTCCGATCTGGCGATACATTATTTCAACATCCGCACAAAAAAATTATTCGAGGGAATCCCCATCGCATAAAAACGGTAGCAAAGTCATTTTGCAGTTTCCGACCTTTGTACAACAAATTATTCAAGGATAGACCTGAACAAGGCTGTTGCGATGCATTGAAGCCTGAAACTCATAAGTGTTTCTGTAGGAAGAATAAGACGTATGTGCCCAAACCTTTCATAACCAGACATAAAACGGGTATATTCCTCGTTCAGCAAGGTGTCCTCCATTCGTTGACATACGGAATCGAGGATCCTTTCAGCTCCTTGCAGAGGTTCTCCTAAGGTGTGAATACAGGAGGATCGAAGAGAGAGAGAGAGAGAGAGAGGGAGAGATAGAGAGAGACGTAAGATGTATCTACCCGTGCAGTCGCGTAATAATCAGCCGCATAGTCAGACTCCGAATCCAAACGAACTTTTTCAGTGGTTAAAGGGTCTGAGTCTTTAAAGAGCTCTCACGACTCATGTCTTCATCAAGTGTGCTATGATGCTGTTGATAGCATAGAGGACAACGGGCCGTCGAAGATATATTGTGACTCCAATGTCCCATCTGGAAACAACTAACGCAAAAACGTAATCGAATCACATTTTGACGCCGATTAGGAGAATCAAGCTTATATCGCTCTTGACAGATACCGATGTGATGGTTTGAGTTTCAAGCAGCACAATACTGATGGATAGGTGGAGCGCATAACCGAGCCCGGCTGGGCATTCCAACTTGAGGCGATGTACCTGCCCCCGGATTAACTTATTGGCGTATCTCGCGTTTCGGTAGCCTTCATGAGAGGACTCAAAGATTCTTTCCGCCGTGAAAGAGTGTCTAAAAGAGTCTGCAAGCCATCCGCACTCTCTCCCTTCTAGGTGATGATGACCGTTATGGTTTGTAGAATGTCTTGGAGTAGGAGCCGCTTGTTGTCCTTGCGCCCCAAGAGAAGTAACCAGGCTGTTGCCTAGTAGGCTTCTGTTTTTACTATCGTACCTAAAGCGTCCTTGGCTGCGCCCTAAACCGCTCCCTTTAGATAGTAAATCCCTTGTACTGGAGAAAATGCTGTATCATCACATACCATGGAATGGAATGGGTCCCGAAAAGTCTCCCAGTCTTTTCGTCGACCTGAGAATGTGGAAAGGTTTATCCTGGGCAAATTTATCTATGAGTGAGTGACTGACACCAGAGGAGCTGAAGACTCTGGGGCTCAGAACTCCACTATACGGTCGATACGAACTTGTTCGTCGTAGAGACGACTGAGAGTTTCGACGTAAACAGCTTGGGTAGAGTCAACCTGATTCTCAGTGAAATATAGTTCACTGGCAATGGCATCTTAGCTTACAAGTTGGAGATGATAGGATCTGAGTATCTGGAAATAATCGTTCAATAACTGAACCTGGCTGCGGAGCAATCCAGAAATGTTTATTTTTTTCTCAGCGGAAAATACAGTGTCCTTTATATTTATGATCGAAGTTACCAACGACAATTGGCTCATCGAAAGGTCCATGACTCTCATGACAAGATATGTCCATGAATCGTAATAAGCTGCGTAATGGTTGTAGACCTGCAACCAATCTTAATGACAAAAAAAAAAAGAATGTAAATAAGGTAGCCATGCTATGTCATGCCTGAAAGTCTGTCTCGAGGCGTTTGTAATGTTGCACACAATCACACAGCCAGCGAGTAAGTTTTTCATGCCTGAGATCCTGTCTCAAGGCGTTTGCAATGTTGCAAACAATTCACTATCAATATGTCTGTCATGCCTGAAAGCCTGTCTCGAGGCGTTTGCAATATTGCAAACAATCACACAGTCAGCAAGTGAGTTTGTCATGCCAGAAATCCTATCTCGAGACGTTTGCAATGTTGCAAACAATCACACAATCAGTGAGTAAGTTTGTCATGTCTAAAAGCCTGTTTCGAGGCGTTCGCAAAGTTGCAAACAATCCATCAGCAGTATGTTTGTCATGCCTGAGAGCCTGTCTCGAGACATTCGCAATGTTGAGAACAATCACATAGTCAGTAAGTGAGTTTGTCATGCGTAAGAGCTTGTTTCGAAGCGTTCGCAATGTTGTAAACAATCCAACAGCAGTATGGTTGTCATGCCTGAGAGCCTATCTCGAGACGTTTGCAATGTTGAGAACAATCACACAATCAGTCAGTAAGTTTGTCATGCGTAAGAGCCTGTTTCGAAGCGTTCGCAATGTTGTAAACAATCCAACAGCAGTATGATTGTCATGCCTGAGAGCCTATCTCGAGCCGCTTGCGATGTTGAGAAGAATCACACAATCAGTCAGTAAGTTTGTCATGTCTGTGAGCCTGTTTCGAGACGTTCGCAATGTTGCAAACAATCCATCAGCAGTATGGTTGTCACGCCTGAGATTCTATCTCAAGACGTTTGCAATGTTGAGAACAATCACACAGTCAATGGGTGAGTTCGTTATGCCTGAGGGCCTGTTTCGAGGCGTTTGTAAAACATTGCAAACAATCACTGAGTCAGTAAGTGAGTTTGTCATGCCTGAGAGCCTGTCTCGAGGCGTTCGCAATGTTGCAAACAATCCAGCAGCAGTATGGTTGTCATGCCTGAGATTCTATCTCGAGACGTTTGCAATGTTGAGAACAATCACACAGTCAGTCAGTAAGTTTGTCACGTCTGTGAGCCTGTTTCGAGACGTTCGCAATGTTGCAAACAATCCATCAGCAGTCTGGTTTTCATGCCTGAGAGCCTATCTCGAGACGTTTGCAATGTTGAGAACAATCACACAGTCAATGGGTAAGTTCGTCATGCCTGAGGGCCTGTCTCGAGACGTTTGCAATATTGCAAACCATCACACAGTCAGTAAGTCAGTTTGTCATGCCTGAGAGCCTGTCTCGGGGCGTTCGCAATGTTGCAAACAATCCATCAGCAATATGTTTGTCATGCCTGAGAGCCTGTCTCGGAGCTTTCGCAATGTTGCAAACAATCCATCAGCAATATGTTTGTCATGCCTGAGAGCCTGTCTCGAGGCGTTTACAATGTTGCAAACAATCACACAGTCAGTAAGTGATTTTGTCATGCCCGAGTTCATGCTCCCTTCGCCGAACCCACTATCCGGCTCAAAGGACCAAAATGGTATTGAATTGATGACGGACTGGCGTCAGGTAGCAAAGGAATCACACCCAGTCATGCCCAAGTCGACGAAAAAAAACAAGACAATTTATCACCGTTATTATTGAAACTTCTAAATACCTTTTATCGATTAAATCCAGGATACGAGTCCCCGAGCCTATCCAATGAAGCACTCCTTTTGTGCATAAAAAAATGTTTGGTCGTTTTAGAAGATTGGCAAAGATGTAGCCTCCAGAAGCTACGACCACGATCTTTCACCAAATAATCGATCCCGACGTGATCGGAAGTAATACGTCATCCAACTCGTCACTTCCCACAACACCAGATGACGATAGAGTCGCGAAATCACCGAACAAGTAATCGAAAATTAAAGAAACACTGACTTTGAATTTAAAGGGCTCAAATACCGGAATTGTCTAGATGAAGCATAATTGATTTGAAATCATTGCAACAACCGAAAATGGCTACACTAGCCTACACCTTGATTCTTTCTTTCTTTCTTCTTTGGTGAGTTTCTTTAGCACTAGATCTGTAGAGACATCTGGGTTTCCGCAGTGTAGATGTCCCTTGCTATTAGCAGCGAGACCTATCCGGCCATAGCGAGTTTAGACTCATTTCATTTGTAATATTTCAAGTGTAGATGGAGCGATTGGTGTTTAGTGTGCGATAGGCGGGAAGGTTCAAATTTAGTTGTGTTCAAGTATATATATTTCACAACTTTCTGGGGGTTCGCATGTCATTAAAGCGTGAGAGGTTCAAAGCATGAGGTGTATGAATAATTAAAATTACTAGGTGAAGAATAAAGGGGAAACATAAGCTAAACAAACAATTCACAGTTTTTAAGAAATTTAAGAATAGAATGACAAGCAGAACTATTAGGGTCGCAGAGAAAGCTCTCCACACAGAATGGAGGGAATTGTCTCATTTTAATTAAGGATTTTTCAAGTTTTTTTCTCTGTTCGTTGAAACGGGGACAGGCCCACAGAACATGATTAATATCCTCGTCAAAGTCTCCACAAGGACATTCCCCAGATTCCACCAAATTTTTCCTAGCTGAGCTACTGGCGAGAGCATAATGGTTACTCCTAAGGCGTGAAATATTGACAATATCACTTCTTGTTTTACATTGAGACTAAAAAAAACCAAGGTTTTAGTGAATCCGAAAAATAGTTCTCAAAATAGTGAAGACCCACTCTTCTACGATCACTGTCCTTTTTTAAGTCATCATTAGACAGATTGTGCAGTTTATCAGAAATATATTTATAAAATTCAGTATAAGGGATTCTGATTTCTAAAGGAGTACCAGTAGTTAGAGCAAATCTGGCGATCTTGTCTGCAACTTCGTTTCCAAAATAACTTTATGTCCGGGTGTCCAGTAAAGGTTAATTTTTAAATTATGATTTTCTACATAAGAAAGAAGGTTTCTAATTTTGTAGGTAAGGAAGTTTTTTGTTTCTATGTGGTTGAAGTTCAAGCAGGCAGATAATACACTGCAAGAGTCCTAAGCTACTACGGTGGGAGATATTTCTTTTTCTATGATAATATTCAAAGCTTCAGAGATGGCAACAGCTTCAGCGTTAAAAATGGAGGAGTGGTGGAAGATTTTATATTTTTTGAAAATTTGGAGAGAAGGATAAGTAATTCCAATCCCTGTTGATTGAGTATCATATTTCTTGAAGCCGTCTGTATAAAAAATAGTTTCGTTGTTAAGATTGAATTTTATATAATGATTGAAATCTAGATTTGGAGAAGGGCTATCCATCAACATTTCACCGATACGTAGATTAATGTTAGGAGTTTCAAATTCAAGGGAGTAATCGAATAGATAATTTATGAGAGCATATGAATACATAATTTTGGTTTCAAATTTATTGAGGTAAATGTATGCGTTTAGTAAAAAAAAGGTCTTTCTGGAATTATAGGCGTTATTTCTAGCGGTGATAGTCTCTCGACGGTAAAGAGAGTCAAGCAATGGATGATTTTCCATCAAGAAAACTTTCAGTAGAAATTTTTTTGATAGAAATTGGAATCGGCGGAACAAAGGAGGTTCTTTAAGTTCAGCAAACATAACAGGAATAGGCGTTCATCGACGGTAGCCAAGGATAAGCCTTAAAATGCGGTTATGGCTTTTAAAAATCTGATCATAGGATTTCGATTTATAAATCGTTAAGGCTTGGCATCCATACTCAAGGAAGCTTCTTATGATAGTGTGAGTCCTCTGGATTTTTGGAAATTTTGAAGTAAGTTAAGACTGTTCTAAAGGATATAAATACATTCATCAAGGTTCCGTGACGAAAAGAAAATGACGATATCATCAGCATATTGCAGAATTTTGCAAAGAGGGTGAATGTGTTTATGAATGTCTATTGTATAAATGTTATATAACGTAGGGCTTGAGACGCATTTTTTTAGATGACAGTTACTCCCAGTGGGACCCTGCGGTGGTTGTTAACCTTTAGTTTATATATATATATATATATGCTTCTTCAGTTTACCGGGCATAAAGACATTTTTTTTGTTTCAAAAATATACAAGAAAAATCGCTGTTTTCGTAGATTTTACGTCTATTTTTGCGTTTTTCTGAAAAATATGAGCCAACTGGGTTATTTGAACCCTCGTTTCGATTTTAGCGACCCCAGAAACACATAGATAAGCCAGTGTAGTCCACCGGGCAGACCACTTTTTTTGTGTGGCAGTTTGATAAAAGATAGCAAGTTATCCGTGTAGGTAAACAGTAATCAAAATAAATTAAACCAAAATAATACTAGCTTAAGTAAAATACAAATAACAAAAAAATGTATAACGGCGGGATACGTTAAATGATTCTCGTTTAACAAGTAAATAGGGGAGGTTCTGTTCGACGAACCATAAAAGAGAGTCTCTTGAACGAGTACAAAAAAAACTTTAGGCCTTCCAGGACAAACATTAAAAGCATTTTTGAAAGTAGGCAACAGAAGGAGGTTCTTGAAAATTAGCTTGACGGGGTTTTCTAAAATAAAAAACGCGAAAGAGGACTCTGAAAAATAAGTACAAAAGGGGTTATCACAAATTCTGAAATATATTTCAACGATAAGCATGAATGGGGGTTTTCGAAATATAACGCGAAAGGGGTTCTAATAAGAAGGATATCAAAAGCGGTTCTGATGAAAAGGGTACTGAAAGAGGTCCTAATAAAAGGGTACTGAAATGGATTCTCGTCAACTCTAAAAGAGGTTTCAAGTATTAACATACAGAGGAATTTCTGAAATAAAACGCAATTATTATTCAGGCATTAAAGCACTGAGAAATAGAGGGGGGAAAAGGTCAGAGCATCCAAAAAAAACTTCTAATATAATATTAATTTCTGTCGTTTCGGTATTCAGAATAAAAGGGGGTGGGGAGGGGATCGGTAACTGAATAACAAAAATCGGTGATCAAAATTAGGCATTTAGACCCTAAAAATGAGGGGAAGCTAAAATCGATAAATTATATATCGCGATACACTGAATTCAAGGGGAGGATCAGTAATTACGCTATAAATTAGGGATTAAACTTAGATATTTCGGCACTAGAAATGAGGGGGGAAACGAGAATCGGTGAATTACTTATAGCGGTACACTGAATTTAAGGGAGGGAGGATCGGTAATTACGTTATAAATTGGGGATTAAAATGAGATATTTCGGCACTAATAATGAGGGGGGGTAACGAGAATCGGTAAATTAATTATGGTGGTACACTGAATTTAAGGGAGGGGGGATCGGTAATTACGCTATAAATTGAAGAAACAAATGAGATATTTCGGCACTAAAAATGAGGGGGGAAACGATAATCGGCAAACTAATTATTACGATACACTGGATTTAAGGGGGGGGGGGTCGGTAATTACACTGTAAATTGGGGATTAAAATTAAGCCTTTCGGCACTCTGGATCGCGTTATTCCCCTACTCACACATTAATCAGGTTTACTAATGCTAAAAATAATAGATAATGTGATTCAGCCAAGGAGAACAAAAAGTACGATAAAATTGAAGTATGGAAACGACTTGGCTAAATTACGATGAAAACGTGGTCCTACTTTAAGGAATAGATGCCGGAAGCCGCTTCTAATATAACATTTGAAGTTTACAAAGGCATAAGAGAGCGTCTCTCGTGCGTACCAACGTATATAAGGAAGTGGATGATCACGTGGTTACAAGGGGGAAGGAGGCTGGCGCGCGCGAACTTACTTTCTATGATTCGCACGGCCGGGAGAGATACAGCCGTTGAGATCCGCTTCCCATTCATCCTTCCGATCGGCCTTCTTGTTTTCTCCAGTCCTTACCAGCCGCCGTGGTGGGAGAGGCAAGAATATTTCTTTCAAGCGTTCAGGGCTGGCTGTATCCCAGTGTCTAGGTGGAGGGTGAGGAGCCCTTTTCTCCGTTCTTCAGGTGCGGAGTGAACTTCGTCGTTGCTCCCGATAAATAGAAAACACAAAATTGGCATATGAGCCATCCCAAGGGCGAGCCTAGATTCTCAGATGACCTGCGATAAGCGTTGCTGTCCCTCCTATCCTTTAGTGGCAGGTCTGTATTTCCTGCCACAATAGTCAAACGGGGTTGCCTTAACAGCATGGTTCCATTCCATCCCTAGTAGTAAGCGGATGGGTTGGCGGTAAAAATAATAACATATCCAGGGATTTATGTGGGGATCCTGGCTGCGAAGTTGCGACGAAAGTAACACCGTAGTGGACCCTGACCGATCTTCTGTGTAGTTGGAATCCAGAAATTACAAAAAGAAAATCAGAGGGGCCTTATGCCCTTAGAATGAACATAATAAAAAACAGGGTACAAAAAAACAAATGAAAATAAAAATAACAAATCATAACGATAATAAAACATAAAATAAAACATGAACAATAAATAAAACAGAACGAATACATAGAATCATAACGAAAATGAAGGAGTGCCGAAATTTAGTACTTTAGGTGAAAATACTAGAGCTTTTATTAAAAAATTTTTACTCGAAATGGCCTTTGTGAGTTGCAGAGAATCTGCAACGTCACAACTCCCCTCTCCTTGGGAAGGACCGAACAGGTCTCAAACCGTTAGAGAGACCAAGCAACAAAAAATAATAATTTTCAACATAGAGAGTATAGGACTCGTGATACAGAATGACCAGCCAAGCGAGAGAGATGTCATTACAATTGACTCGATAATCGAAACTCGGGGCTCCATGACTAAATAAACCCAAAACAACAACAGCTAAAAAACCAAGTCATAAATAAAACAGTAGTGAAGAAAAAAAAGAATGTAATGGGCTTTCCAATAGTTGAATCGGGCGTAAAAAATCTAGAATTATGACTAAGTCAGTACAAACCAAAAAAATTCAACAAAAGAAAATTGATAGAATAACAATAAGACTGTCGGGCGAAAGCAGGAGAGATGTAGTGAAACGGGGATAAGGGAGGCTAGCGCAGTAGGGGCTTGTTTAGAGAGGGGCGGCTGAGGAGCGGGTGCAATAGGGGCAGGTCTGGATGGAAAATCCGGGTTCTCCACACTTATAGCAGAAAGCGGACCTTGGGCGCTGAAACTGCGAGTAACGGTGTCCGCTTTCTCCGCAGTTCCATCACCCAAACCGTGCGGTGGTATGGAGAAATCGGAGGGTTTGGTGGAGGGTTCCGATGGGGAAGTGAGGGATGTAGGAGGAGGTTCATAGTTGGATGTAGGGGAAACGGGCTTCAGGATGCGGGGGGAGGAGGGGTTTGTGTTGATACGTGGCAGGGGGTCGAGTCAGACTGGGCGGCGGTATTTTTGAAAATTTTTGTGGGGGGGGGTCGATAAGTTCATTTGGGGAAGGATGTCTGCCAAGGGAGGGATTTGGGTTTCCGCGGAGGCGGTCCTCTTCTTTCGTTCCTTGAAGTAGGTGTGAGTTTGGGTCGAATGGAGGTTAGGGGGGGGGGGGTCCCTAGAGCAGTAGTTGAATTTCTCCACCGTTTCCTGCAGAAGCTGTTCGCTTGCAGGCCAGACGCGCAGGATGGCCGTCGTTCGGACCTCATCAGCCCGTTATTGAGCCTTATAGGATTCCAGCAGCGCTGTGAAGAATCCCTTCCATTTCTTATTGATTTGGTCAATGAGGTCGACGTATGGGCGCAAGTGGCGCGCGGGGTCTTCCTGGTTCTCCATGGCAGAGATCTAGGGGCAGGATACCGAATTATTGAGGGTGGGGAATGAAGGGTTTTAGATCTCCTATATGGGACTGGCCTACGAACTTGTCTGCCAGGTCCGAAAGTTCGTAGACAGTGTGCGATAATGCTTTCGAGACTCTGTAGGGGCCATTATATCGGGGGCACAGTTTTGCAGAAATGTTTTTAATTTTGGAGCAGACGATTCGAGACCGGGAGAGAACTAAATCTCCTTTGCTGACCCTGAAAGGCCTGTGCCGTAAATTATAATGTAAGTTCTCAATTACCCAATCGCACAAAGATTGGATTTCTGACATTCTAATTTTCCAGGATTCGGGGTATCGGGTTTCTATTTCGAGTTCGGCAGTGGATCGGAATTTTCGCGAATTTATGGGTCGCGGATTTCTCCCGAAATTTAAGAAGGCAGGGGAGGACTTGAGCGAGATATGGTGAGCTATATTGTACGCGAATCGGAATTCGGAAAGGTGCTGATGCCAGGTACCATGGTCCTTATCGATGTATGCCACTATCATGGTTTTCAGGATTCTGTTAACCCTTTTCACTGGGTTCGCTTGAGGGTGATAGGGAGGGAGTGGTGTGGGTAAAATTGAACTCTTGAGCCAGTTGGTGGAGAATTTTTTAACGAATTTGGTCCCATTATCTGTGAGAAGTACTTGGTGTGTTCCCCAGCGATTAATGATATTTTCGCGAAAGGCAGCCTCTATTTTCTTACCCGTAGCTATGCGTGAGGGTACGATTTCCACCCATTCCGTGAAAAAATCTTGTATTACAAGGATGTATTGAAATCCTAGTCTACTTCTGGGGAGGGGACCCGTAACATCCGCGGCCATGACTGTCCACGGTTCCTCTACTATGCGGTGTCCCATTAAGCCTGCGGGTGCCTTTTACTCTACCTTGTACAACTGGCAGACGGTGGAAGCTTTCACATAGTTTTTTATGTCCCTAAAATAACCAGGTCAGTAGTATTTTGCGGCAACGCGCATGAAATTTTTCTGTATGCCCAGGTGACCAGTTTGCGGTTGGTCGTGGGCTTCGGATATTACTGATTTCTTCTCGGTGTTTTCGGGTACTAATTTCCATTCGTCAAGGTCTTCTACAAAATTATTCACAAGTGGGTTGGGTCGGTAGAAGTATAGTTTTCCATTGGAAACTTTCCAACGAGGGAATCTTTCACGGCAATCAGATACGGTCATGAGTCGTCGGGAATACCAAGAGGGGAGGGGTTCTCTAATTAAAAATATTACTTCGTGAATTTCGGGCTCATGCATATGGGATAGGGTGTCGGGAACGTGATGGTAAGAACCTTTTCTGTGAATAATGTCGAAGTCGTATTCTACGAGGGATAAGAACCATCGGGCTAGTCGTACGGTAGAGGTTTTCAGGTTATGCAGCCCTCTAGATAAGGTCTATGTTTTTGAATAGACCATTCTATCGCGAGACATTCTTTTTCGGCCGTGGAATATTTTTGTTTCACGTCGGTCACCGTTCGGCTAGCATACGAGATTACGCGCTCTTGGCCTTCAACACTTTGCATGAGCACGGCTCCTAATCCAGTATTGCTAGCTTCCGTTTTCAGTGTAGAAGGGATCTCAAAATTAGGTCGTTCTGTAGGCTATTTCCGTTAAATAGGAAACCCAGATAGTGCACTTGGGGACAGAAAAACTCGCTCTTGTTTAGATTAACTTGCAAACCGGGATCTTTTTTTCAGGACCTTAGAGAGCCATTGGATGTGTTTTTCAAAGGTTTTTGTAACAATGATTACGTCATCTAAATAAACGAAGACGTGGGGTTCCATCTCCGGACCTATTAATTGAACCAATAGACGTTGCAAAGTCGCGGGGGCGTTTGTGAGACCGCAGGGCATCCTTTTAAATTGGAAAAGGCCACGTCCCAATACTGTAAATGCCGTCTTCTCGCAACTGTCTTTGTCAAGAGAGATTCGGTGGAACCCTTTGCGCAAATCTACTTTTGAGACGTAAGTTGCACTTCGCAGTTGGTCTGAAATACCTGTCATTTGTGGCAAGGGGTAGGCGTTTTTTCTTGATCGTGGAGTTTGATTGGAGCTACGATCTTTCGGGAAACTGACTCTATCTGGCTGTTAGCCACCTGCACTCGGCCTCTTCCATAGATGGTTTATAAATTTACATATTTTATTTCTAAGCCGTCTAAACCTATGAGCGAGCGTGAAGCGCCACTATCTACGAAAGCTTTAATTGGTTTTCCCAGAATTTCGATGGTCAGGTTCATTAAGGGCTGAGGGCCAGAGAAGGGTGAAGGTCGATAGGGGAGCTCTGAAAGATTGTAAACCGGGATACGGGTTGAAGAATATGATTTATTGTTAATAGTATTCTTGGAGCTCTTAGGGTGTACAAATTAGGGTCGATTTCCTGGATGTTGGAGTAATAGGGTTCACAAAGGGGTTGACAAGCGATAGCGATAGGGTCGGGAGGGGCGGTATCTAGGGTAGATGGGATAGACTGAGGGTTTGAAGAAGTCGTAATCGGTGCAGGGATCGGGAAGTCAGGATTGTTCCTGGGTACAATCTCTCTAGTCTTTAGGTTGATATTTACCGATATTAGTTGATCTTGAATCTCAAGATCTTTTAAAAAGGGGCTGTTCGGGTGTATAGAATGGTAGTAGAGGGTTTTTACTTTTAATTTTAAGCGATGGAACTTTAGAGGCTTTTTCTATTTCTTTTCATACCTCATGTTTCAATTTCCCGAACACCTAGGGCATTCTGATTTATAGGTTTCTTTCCTACCGCAGCCAAAACAGAACACTTTCATAGGTTGCTTGCATTCAGTAAACCGGTAAACTCTTTCACTGCAATTCCAACACGTCGGGGCTATGTCATTTTTACAGTGAAAGGGATTCCTTTCGAAAGGGGTAGTTGGCGGTTGGTGTGGGTTGGTTTTCGAGAGGGTGGCTTTCAGATCGGTTAGCCACTGCCTTCTAGATCCCCTGAACCAGTTGAGAGCGATTCCCGATAAGAAAAAGAGAATCACCCTCATCAGGTCAGCGTCACAAATGAGTGTGAGTCCTCGGCCGTCTTGAATCCGCATTAAAAAGGCGTCCGGATCCTCGCTACGAATGCCGGAATATCTAATGTTCCACTTACGCATAATTTCATAGGCGCGTGAGAGGTTGGCAGGGGGATGATCGCCGTGGTCTCGATTAGAATAATGTCGGGGGAGGGGGGAGTCTTCGTGAGCGGGGTGGGAGCGGCGAGAGAGGTGAGGGTCTTCGTAGGTTGAGTCCCAATAACGGGGGGGGGGGTTGTTCTCTTGTCGTGTGGGGGAAGAGGTGGGGACAGCGAGAGGGGTGAGGTCTTCACAGATTGGGTCCCAGTGACGGGAGGGTGAGGTTCTTCTCGCGGTGAGTGGCAGAAGCGATGGGAACGACAAGAGGGGAGAGGGTCTTCACGGGTTGGGCTCTGGTACCGGGAGGGGTGAGGTTCTTCATGTTTAGTGCCCCGGTAGCGGGAGGGGTGAGGTTCTTCATAAGTTCTGCCCTGGTAACGGGAGGGGTGAGGTTCTCCCCGGGTCGGGTGGGGGAAAGTGTGTGAATCTTCGAAAGTGACTAGGGAACGGCGAGAGGGTTACGCGTCGTCATACATTGTGGGTATACGATTGAGGTAGGTTTTCCTTGAATCGGGGTACGGTCGATTAGTAGGGGTTTCTCTGGGGTCCGAATAGGGGGGTTGTGAGTGGTCCCATGTACTGGATCCTTGAACGTTAGTGTGGGGTTCAAAGGGGGTGAAGGTTGGTGCTATACAGGGATCAGAATCTGTGTGCAGGGGGTGTCGAGACTCACTATCCCTATGCACAGGATGCTTACGGAGCGTACCGGTGTCGCAGCCGGGGTTACCCTGCCTCGTTTCTTCGTCCTGTCTACTATAGCTTTCCCTTTCGGTCGAACTATGTTCTCCATCTACATGGGGAGTCTCTCAGGTATTGCTGGTTCGGTACTGGGATCGGTATTTGTTTCTGCGCGTTTGGGGGCTGATCCGTCTGTGAAGCGGGGCTGGCCCTATCCACGCTCAGTTGTTGCGAGGGTTCTTCGAGATTCTCTTCCCGGAGGAGTTTCACCGAACCTGTGGGGGTAAACGGGGTTTCGTCTACTTTCCTATCATCGTCTCGCGGAAGGGTAAGGGGTGGCTTGAACGGGTCTGCTGCGTCTGTACTACGTTTTATGATTTTTACCAAACGATCGCGCAGGGTTGCAAAATTCCCGTCTGTGGAAAGAGCCCTTTTCTACAATTGATATTGAAGTTCCTTTTTATTAAGATTATAAACCCAGGAGGTCACATGTGTATCCTCTTCCATATTTGCCGCGAGTCTCGGAAGGATTTTCTGTTTATATGGGGGGAATCCGAGAAAAAAAATTTATTGTGTTGTGTCAAAAACACGTAATTATCGAAAAGGAACGATAACAAGCACGGACTGGTAATGGTACTTATATTTTTCTAAAGCGAAACCAAAATATAAACATAGTTGGTCATACACAGGATTTGTTTAGAGAGGTAAGAGGCAAGAAAGCACAATAGCTGTTATTCTCCTCAAGCACAATCAATACAAAATATAAGCAGGCAGGTAACTGAGATAAGAAATGATAATATATGTCAGTAATTACTCAGTAAAGAGAAATCGCTACCAAATATAAACACAAATATTCATTAGAATAATAATCCGAAGTGCCTGCCATCAAATTAATCCCTTGGATATCTATTTATATTTCCTAATTGGGGAGATAAGAAGATAGGCCGCTGATTAGGAACTTGTTGACTTTACTCACAAATAATACGTTCATACGAAATTCGGGAATGTTAAAAAGAAATAAAATTGGGAAACGAGCTTTCTGATAATTAAGAGACCATTTTCAATTAACGGGCCCCACGTTGGGTGCCAATTGTTATGCTATTTTTTTTATAGAATTTATAAAATCTAGTAGTCTCTTTAAATAACACACATCGGACCCTAATCAAAAGTAATCAAATTAAATAAAATAGACCACATGAAATAAAACATAAGTTTTTGGGTGCCAGTCCTATCTTGGGACAAAGATAGGTCCATTCGACCAGAGCGGATGAGAAAAGATAAAGGTATACGTAATCCATATTCCAATAAGCGAGAAACTCACTAAACGCTAATCGTTTCAGGACACACATAAGATCTTACAAACGCTGGCAAGAGGACTCACCCCAACTCAAAACAAACATCAATCAAAAAAAAAAAAATGAAACGTAAAAGATAGTCGGAAGTCCGAAGATAAGTTGACTCAAAGTCACTTTACCAAAATTTTACAAATAATCAATAATAAAAGATAGCAAGTTATCCGTATAGGTAAACAGCAATCAAAATGAATGAAACCAAAATTAGGATCTACACAACTACTAGCTCAGGCAAGACTAAAAATTGGCATGGAGGGGGGGGGTACATAATTACAGAAGCTCACATTTCCCAATCAGAACAGTTAACAACAATTTATTCAACATCAGTAAAGAAGGTCACAAAGCATATGTCATAATGGACAAAAAAAGGACAATAAACACATGTAAGTTTAAACCCTACTCGCCATTCCAAGTTAGGAAACAACAATAATACTAATTTAAGTAAACTACAAATAACAAAAAAAAATGTATAACGGCAGGACACGTGGAATGATTCTCCTTTAACAAGTAAATAGGGGAGGTTCTGTTCGACGAACAATAAAAGAGAGTCTCTTGAACAAGTACAAAAAATATGTTAGGCCTTCAAAGAAACATTAAAAGCGTTTTTGAAAGTAGGCAACAGAAGGAGGTTCTTGAAAATTAGCGATTATTATTTAGGCATTAAAGCATTGACAAATAGAAGGGGGAAAGGTCAGAGCACCCAAAAAAAAATCTCTAATATAATTTAAATTTCTGTCGTTTCGGTATTCAGAATAAAATGGGGTGGGGAGGGGATCAGTAACTAAATTACAAAAATCGGAGATCAAAGTTAAGCATTTCGACCTTAAAAATGAGGGCAAGCGAGAATCGATAAATTAGATATCGCGATACACTGAATTTGAAAGGGGGAATCGGTAAATACGCTATAAATTGAGGATTAAACTTAGATATTTCGGCACTAAAAATAAGGGCAGAACGAGAATCGGCAAATTAATCATTGCGATACACTGAATTTAAGGGGGGGAGGATCGGTAATTAGAATATAAATTGGGGATATAAATGAGATATTTCGGCACTAGAAATGAGGGGGGAAACGAGAATCAGTAAATTAATTATGGTGGTTCACTAAATTTAAGGGAGGGGGATCGGTAATTACGCTATAAATTGGGGATTAAAATTAGATATTTCGGCACTAAAAATGAGGGGGGTAACGAGAATCGGCAAATTAATTATTGCGATACACTGAATTTAGGGGGGGAGGCCGGTAATTACACTGTAAATTGGGGATTAAAATTAGGCATTTCAGCACTCCGGATCGCGTTATTCCCCTACTCACACATTAATCAGGTTTACGAATGCTAAAAATAATAAATAGTGTGATTCAGCCAAGGAGAACAAAAAGTACGACAAAGGCATAAGAGAGCGTCTCTCGTGCGTACCAACGTATATAAGGAAGTGAATGCTCACGTGATTACAAGGGGGAAGGAGGCTCGCGCGCGCGAACTTACTTTCTACGATTCGCACGGTCGGGAGAGAGACAGTCGATGAAACTAAAAATAACAAATCATAATGATAATAAAACATAAAATAAAACATGACCAATAAATAAAGCAGAACGAATACATAAAATCATAACGAAAATGAAGGAGTGCCAAAATTTAGTACTTCAGGTGAAAATACTAGAGCTTTTATTGAAAAATTTTTGCCCGAACTGGCCTTTGTGAGTTGCAGAGAATCTGCAACGTCACATCACTAAATCCACTTTCCCTCGGAAACTTCACGAACTGATTCGTCTGGGTCGCCGTGACTGTTTTTATTTGTGTGCCCCTAGAATTTTGTTCAGTCCGGCGCAGCGGTAATGTAAAGTGATTATATACACACACCGACACACACAAGACTTATTTTTGATTCAATTTGTAACAGAAAATATTTTATTTGATAATATAAAAAATTATTATATCTTGAAAATTTATCTGATTACATGATCTGTTTATTTTACGTTTTATCAAAAACTACACCTTTCACTAAAAGAAATTGCAAGGTAAATCAACAACAATTGGAAAAGCTCTGAAATTAAATAGAGCAGACAGTCGGCTCATACAATTATTATCAATACCTTGAAGAAGGTATTATTATTTTAAAATGTCGCAAATTATTAACTGGGCAAAATTCCCAATTTTGCCCATTTATAATTTTCCCGAGCGTAATAATGTAACTTATGCATATTTTTAGTTTGGACGGCAGTATACTGAATGTCATATTAAATAAAAATTTCAACAATAAATTTTGTAATGGGAATAATATAGTAATTATAATATATATAAATCTGCCCGCCGAGCGGGCAAATTCTCCTCACAAGTTTGAGCTCACCTAGGGCGGGCATTTGTTGAATCTCGCGCTTTGCGCACGATATTGTACTTACCTCGCGCTACGTGTTTGGTCTTTGTACTTCCTCCACTTCTGTGCATCACGGAGAAAAATGAGATTTGCATCTCTCCTGCATAGAACCTTATATTTTAACACTTTAAAGTTATTGTATACACTTCGTACGTTATAACATACAATTTAAGTGCGTCAACCTTTGCACAAATGAAAAACTGAAGCCTCTCCTAAAAAGTACTTGTTCCTAAAAAAGAATAGAAAGCATTCATTACTATCCTTTTTAGCATCCATAATGGAAACATATATATCGTGTCTCAATTTTCAGATGTACGAAGTCTTAATCGAAGTATAGTTTATAGTGTTCTATTGGGAACTCGACTGAGTTTGCAGCAGTCCAGTAACCATTATATAATAAATAGCCATGATGACATAACGCATCCTTGTTTAACGCCTTGCACAATATCGAAACAGTCACTCAGTTTCTATTAAATTTCCTGAAATTGTGTTATTAAATATTATGTTAAGTAATGAAAATTTTGCATTCGATATTACTTGTTTATTTTATGAGTGCATATTATATAAGCAAATATCCTGTATGGATGTTTGAAATAATTTCAATCTTGAGAAGATTTCAACAAATTTAAAACAAAATGTGGATTTTTGAAAATTTCGATAAAAAAAGCTTTTAAAGGATTTTGAAAGGTTTCAAGAGAATAGCATTTTTCTGAACATTCCTGGGAAATTTTCAAATGTTTTTTTTTATTTTGAAAAAAAAACATTCAAAATTTTTTCTAAAAATGTAAAAAATATCTGGAAGAGTTTAACGTATTTTGTTAATTTTTAAGTATATTTCAAAAATAAATTAATTACATTAATTCAATAAAAAAATCATTTGGAATTTTAAGATTTCAAAAAAATCTTAACAAAATGTAGATTTTTGAAGATTTCGAAATAAAATTGAAAAATTGTTAAGGACTTTGAAAGGTATCAAGATAATAAGCGAAATTCTAAAGATTCCTGGAAAAAATTTAAAAGATTTTTTATCTTGAAAAATTAATTTTAAGAAAAAATTTTAATTTGAAAAAAAAAAAGAAAGAATCTTGAAGATTTTAAAACAAACTTTTTTATTTTGATGAATTTTAAAAGAATATTAGGAACAATTAGAATAATTTTTAAGATAATTAGGAAGTTTAGAAGTTTTGAGATTTCAAATAATTTTAAACAAACTGCAGATTTTTGAAGATGTCGAAAAAGAATTTCGAAGCTTTTTTTAAGAATTTTGAAATGTTTCAAGAATACATTTTTTCTTAAGATCCCAGGGAAAATTTTAATGATTTTTTATTTTTAAAATTAATTTTGAAAGATTTCAAAAGATTTTTCTAAATTTTAGGAATAATCTGAATTAGTCCAAAAGATGTTTGAAGATTCAACTCTTTTGGTAAAAATTTCATCTTTTTGGTTAAAAATGTAACTATGTGGTTGAAATTTAATCGGTTTTGGTTGAATATTATGTTGGAAATTCGTCTTTTTTTGAATGAGTTCCACCCTTTTTTATTCAAAATGAACATCATTTTAGTTTGAGTATCAAATATTAAATTTTTCTTTCAGAATTCTTCTTTATAGTTGAAAAATTTCACGTACTTGGTTAAAAATTAACTTTTTGGGTAGAAGATTGATCATTTTAATTAAAAATTCATCCCTTTGATTGTAAATGTAACTATTTTTTTTAAATTCATGTATTTTTTTTAAATGAATCTGTTTTGGTCATGGATTCAACTATTTTCTTGAAAAATCGTTTTTTGTTGTTTATTAATTCATGAGTTAATTATTTTTGGTTGAAAATTCAACTGATTAGTTAAAAGTTGAAATACGTGGCTAAAAATTAATTTTTTTGGTTGAAGATTCATCAGTTTAGTTTAAAATTCATTTCTTTAGATGAAAATGTAACTATTTCGTTCAAAATTTATCTTTTTTTTGATAGAAAATTCATCTATTTGGTTGAAAATTCAACTACTTGGTTTGAAATTAACTTTTTTGTTAAAACTTAATATTTTTGGGTTAAAAAGCGAATATTTTTGAATAAAAAAATAAAAGTATTTTTTAGAAAATTCGTCTCTTTTGGTAAAAAGTTAATCTTTTTTGGTTAAAAATACAACTAGTTGAAAATTAATCTTTCTTGGTTGAGGATTCAATTACTTTGTTGAAAAATCGTTTTTTATTAATTAAGCTGTTTTTTATTAAAAATTAAAATCTGTTCTGATTAAAATATCAACTATTATATTTTGTTGTTGAAAATTCATCTTTTTTGGTTGAAAATTCAACTAATTGATAAAAAGTTGAACTACATTGTCAAAAATTAATTTTGTTTGTTTGAAGATTCATCAATTTAGTTTACAATTAATTTCTTTGGTTGAAAATGTAACTATTTCGTTGAAAATTCATCTTTTTTGGTAGTTACTTCATATATTCAAATAAAAATTCAACTACTTGGATTAAAAAAAACTTTTTCGTTGAAAATTAATATTTTTGGTTTGAAAAATTAAACTATTTTTTAGAAAATTCGTCTCTTTTTGTACAAAATTAATCTTTTTTGGTTAAAAATACAACTGGTTGAAAATGAATTTTTTTTGGTTGAGGATTCGACTATTTTGTTGAGAAATTGTTTTTTTTTTAGATTAATTCAACTGTTTTTTATTAAAAATTGAAGCATAGCGCGCGATTGATGATGCTAGTTTCTTTAGAATTGAATGAAGAATTTTTCTAACAGAAAATCTAAAATCGATAAAGAATTGACTTCTGCAAGTTATTTTGAACCTCGTTTTTTGATTTCGCACTAGGAATTTTCACTTTATCGCCAGCTAACTTCACTTCGTTGAGTTTCAAAGGGAAAACAATGGACCAAATGCATGGAATTTGGTCCATTTTGGCGCTATTTTGTTGATATCTTCGTAAAAACTAATTTCTTCTATATAAGTGTATTTGGAAATTAGTTTTTATTGTTTAAGAACTATATTTAATGCAAAAATAAAATTATAATAATTATTTCTTACGAAGATATTACAAAAATAAAGTTTCGTCCAATGCATTTGGTGCCACCGTTTTCCCCTCAGCACTCGACGAAGTGAAGTTACCTGGTGGTTGAAGTGAAAATACCTAATTAGGCATTTTCACTTCGTATCGCCAGCTAACTTCACTTCATTGAGTGCTGAGGGGAGAAAATGGACCAAATGCATGTGATTTGGTCCCATTATTTTTTTAAAACTATTTAATAAAATAATAAAATAATAATTATTATTTGTGACGAAGATAATTATTACAAAAATAAAGTTCTGTCCCATGCACCTGGTGCCACTGTTTTCCCCTCAGCACTCGACGAAATGAAGTTAGCTGGCGATGAAGTGAAAATACCTAATTAGCCTATCCCTTGCCTAATGGGTAAACCGACACCGAACTAAAGTAATTTAGAAATCAGGTTTCAGTGAACATATCATGAAATGAAATAGGGCAATTGTAATAGTAGTGTCAATTCCTAAATACAAGACTTACCGGTGCTTTTGAAATAGGAGGTTGCGGAGGAGGAACCGCCGGACGTCTCGGCGATTGAATTTCCGGTTCGACCGGTTTGTCAACGACTTTCGGTACTGGTTTCCTCTCGAGCGGTTGGAAGGTCTTCAGCACAGGTGGCTCCGTGCTTTGTTCTAGTTCTCGAATGACTTGCGTGTGCTGCAATGTTTAATCATAACAAATGATTCCCACGCTCGTACTCATTTCACTCATTAATATCTCCTACTATTTTTCCGCGTAAGGTAAAAGACTTACCTCTCTCTTCTTAATTGGCGGGAAGCTATTCTTTCTCTGTTCCAAAAACATTTGCTTTGCAGCAGGGAAGGCAGGGGCCAATTCCATTTCGGAAATTAGATCAAGGACGTAGTCAAATCCGTTCGTCTCGGTGACAATTGCATCGGGACCATCCAATTGATTCCAGAGAGTTACGGTCCATCCCCCATTCTCAACTCCGTGATTTCGAACTGCGAGATTTGCTAAATCTTCACAGGTCGTCCAGGAATCTACAGCGCAAGTTGTTGTTTCACCTGAAAGAAATTTCATTTATTTATTAGTCAGGATTATTAAATTGTTAAATTGAAGAAACTATTTATCGTGGAGTTATGAGATTTAGGATTAGAAAGAGAATTTTAATTACCATCGTAGAATCCCACGGTCAATGCCATGTTTACTCGATTTCTATTCGCTCTCCATTCCAAAACACAAGGAGGATAATTTCTAGGCACATGTTGAATTGTTGTTTGGCCGTTGCTAGTTGCTCTGAGCAAAGCTCTTTCGCCTTGCAGCAATTTTCGCTGACAGAAAGCCTTGTAGCCATCGTACGCGTGATCCGAAACGAATCTGAAAATAATAAGTTTCAGATTAAAGCTTTGCTCAGTTAAAAAAATAATTTGTCAAATTTGTATAGAAACGCACCGCTGAAATAAACATAAGGGACCTAAAAATATATGTAATTTGAAAAAGTTATTAATAATTGTAAGAAATATTAAACTCTTCACTATTTATGCAATCTCGGGAAGATTCTGTGCAGATATTTGAGGCAAAGCTTTAGACTTCATGACCAGCCTGTAACCCTTCAAATTTTAAGGATGAAACGGATGTTATTCTCAAAATAGAAGGATTTCAAACTTTTATTCTTTATAAACTTTCTAATTTGAACATTTTTGATATCTAAAATATTAGAATGCAATACTTTTATTATTAGAAATATGTTCAGATTAGGGACGTCCGAATTTCAATTTTCCTCCAGAAAAAAAGGACTTCATAGATTTTTTAAACCGGAAGATTTCTATTTTTATAATACGATTCTAGAGCAAATGTACAAATTATTCAATCAGGGTGTCTACTCAAATCCTGGGACAATTTTTCGGATAATTCCAGGTTTTTTAAAGGTATTTCAAGTTTTTTCCAGGTATAATTTTTCATAGTACGGAACTATTAAAAAAATTCGCATTTTTTTTTAAACAATCGACTCGGAATATGTATACAGTTTCGCGAGTTTATTATAAATAATGTCTCTTTTTTCAGTTTATAGGGATTCAATTTATATGTTTGAATTAGAAATCTTTCACAAATTATATAAGAAGATATTCTTAAATCTATTAGCACTATCGATTAATTAAATAAGTAAATAATACTAAAAACATCTTCTTATACTTAAAATTCAGTGCATATTTAGGTAAAATTAATGTGTGTATTGCATCAAATTAAATTTAAACCACTTTAAATTGCTAACTTTTGAAGTAAAAATATTGCATTTTCAACAAGACAGACGAAAAAAGATGACTTTCCAAGAAAATACATGAATTTTCCACCAAATAATTGAATTTTCAAATAAGAAAGATCAATTTTCAACCAAATAGTTGAATTTTGAACTAAAAATCATCATTTTTCAACCTAAAATGGAATAATTAAATTTTGCAGTTAAAAAAATTATTTATCAACGAAAAACAAAATGTTCAACCAAAGTGATCAATTTTCAAGATATTTTGATTGAATTAAATCTAAAAATACTTGGTTGAATCCTTAACCAAAAAATTTTAATTTTAAAACAAAAAAACAGGAATTTTTCACAAAAGAGTTGAATTTTTAACTAGGAAAGATTTCACAGCCAATAAAGAAAAAAATTTACCCTAAATATTCAATTTTCAAGGTAAAAAGCCGAATTTTTAACAAAATAGTTAAATTTTCAACCGAAGATATGAATTTTTAACTATCTTCAAATAAAAAATTAATTTGTAACCAAACGGATGAATTTTCAACCCAAAGGATGAATTTACTACCAAAAAAGATGAATTTTCATATAAAAAATAAAAAATTTTAAACCAAAATCGAATAGTTCAATTTTCAGTTTAAAAAATTAATTTTTGACAAAACTAATGAATTTTTAACCAAAAAGTTGAATTTTCAATCCAAAGGATGAATTTTCTACCAAAAAGGATAAATTTTCAACTAAAAAAGACAAATTTTCAACCAAATAGTTGAATTTTGAACTAAAAAGGATAAATTTTCAACCAAAAATCGAATAGTTGAATTTTCAGTTAAAACAGCTGGCTTTTAACCAAACTAATGAATTTCTGACCAAAAAGATTACTTTCTACCACAATAATGGACTTTTCATCCAAAAAGATGATTTTTCAACCGGAAATATGAATTTTAAACTAAGAATATTAATTTTCAACTAAGAAGATTAATTTCTACTAAGTCGAATTTTCAACTAAAAAAGATAATTTTTCAAGCAATATTTGAATAGGTTTTTTAGTTAAAAAATGAATGTTAAAGGAAAGAGATGAATTTTTAACTAAAATGATGAATCTTCAAATGTAATAGTTTCATTTTTAACCAAAAAGATGAATTTCCAACTACAATGATGAACCTTGAACTAGAATAATTGAATTTTTAACTAAGAAGATTAATTTCTATCAAAAAATACGAATTTTCATCTAAACAAAATAATTTTTCAACAAAAAATTAAATAGCTTTTTTATTCAAAGAAATAATAAAGTTTAAACAAAGAAATGAATTTTTAACTCAAATGATTGGCATAGTTAAATTTTCACTTTAAAAAATGTCAACAAAATAGTTATATACAGTAATGTGAAGCTACTTTTACATTAAATAATCATTGTTATACAATTTCATATTGCAATTTATAAGAAAAAATTAAGCACGCTCTCGAAAAAATTCCCTGACATTTCCAGGTTTTTCCAGGTGAATGAAAATATCCTGACAATTCCAGGTTTTCCAGGTCGGGTAGACACCCTATTAATGTACTTCTTCAACCACAATAATTAAATCTAACATTGTTGTCTGAAAAAAATTTAAATTGGGGCAAAATTTTGAGTTTGTAAATTTACTTAAGCAAGTATTTGAAGAGAGTAGGAGTCGGCTGGAAGGCAGAAAGACAGTTGGAAAGCAGTAACCATCCTCTTTCCTTGTTGGCATCATTCTCATTCTTCCAGGTTTGATTAGACAATTGACACAGAATTTCATCCCTCAATTTTTCATTGACGATCCCCTTATTAACAATATAGTCACCCAGAGCCTGTTCCCTTTTGCCGCTGAGATTATTTTCATTCATGAATCGCAGAATCATCTTGAATATCATTAATGAATCAGTATAATCCTGATCTCGAGCTTTCGCTAAAAATGGCGTTTTAATAGGTTCCCGCTTCATTCCGAAAATGTGGCTCTTGAAGTAAATATTTGTGAATTTTGAGAACTGATGTTGATCTATGTCTGTAGGGAGACTGTAAGTGTATGGAAGCGATACAACTGAACCCACGACTTTGATCAAGTTCCTCTCCGTGTGAGTTGGTTGCCAATCTACAAAGAAATATTGTACAGAAAACAAATTAAACAAAACCAGAACTAAAAATTTATACAGGGTTGCTACAGAAGTCAGGTTTCCAAATTTCACAACTTTTCCAGGTTAACCAGGTCTACTTTTGAAAAAAATCCAGGTTAACATTTAAAAAATTCAGTTAATTTTATTGAAATTCAACACATTCAACAATGTATTGATCAATAGATAGTAGAAAATTATAGATCTATGAATAATTACAACTTTGTATGAAATTTTACAAAAATGGACGTAAAAACTAGACGTAGTTTTTCATATTTTGTTTGTAGAAAATTACAAATTTCTATACACAAATAAGAATCAATACTATTTTCCAAGAAAAAATTAAAAAATCTACTACCTCAAAATGAAGATTTAGTTTTTCATATTTTTAATAGGTTTTTATAAGATATCACGAATTTCTACAAAGTTTAATGAATATGTTATTACATATCTTAATGAAAAATGAGAAAAATGTAGAAACCCAAATCAATAATTTTATACAATTTTATATGAAAACGTTACCCTCGTAGAACGTTGCCGTTTTTGTAAACAATTTTTCCAGAGTATTCAGATTTCCTAAATTTACAAATTTTTTCGAAAACGGTGAGTGATACGTAAAAATTTCTACTCAAACACTATTCCGAGTCTAAAATGCATTTAACATTTATCAACATTTTCGCAAAAATTCATAGATATTTTCGTAGACATTCTTTAGAACTAGCATAGAAATTCATAAAAGTTTTCTTACAAATGAATAGAACTTATTCCCACCAGAGTTTGTAAAGGGCTTTTTAATAATTATTAAATTCAAAACAATTCTTACTAATATTATTATAAATTAGAAAAAATTTTGGAATTATAATCTTTTTATTTTTATTAGTAAAAAATCAATTCGCAAATTCAAAATTCGCCGTGAAATAACAGGGTAGTTAAAGATTTCTGCATTTAAAGTAATCAAAACTAAACTGCAAATTAATGCAACCAAAATTGAACCCTTTTGAATTTTCATTTTTCTAAATTAAAGCTTTAAAAAATGACATAGTTTCAATTTGACAAACTTTAGTTAGACAAACTAAATGTCACCACTTGAATAAAACGAAAAGAAAACGAACTTTTAATAAAATAGTTGAACCCTCAACCAAATAGATGAATTTTTGATCAACAAAGATAAATTTTAAACCAAATAGTTGAATTTTTACCTAAAAAAATATTTTCTGAACCAAAAATGGAATCGTTAAATTTTTAGTTAAAAAAAAAATTAATTTTCAACAAAAAAACTCCAGTTTTCAATCAGTTGGATTAAATGAAAACATACGAGTTTTTAACAAACAAGAATAATTTTCTAACCAAAAGGACCAATTTTCAATAAAAAACGTGAATTTTCTATCAAAAAGATGAATTTCCAACTTATAAAGAATAAAATTTCTGATGAAAAAATTAATTTTCAACTAAAAGAAAGAATTTGCAACAAGAAAGTTAAATTTTCAACAAAAGAGGTGAATCTTAAATCATATAATTTTTAACGAAGTAGTTCAACTTTGAACCAAGTAGTTCAATTTTCAACCAAAAAAGATGAACTTATAACCACATAATTAAATTTTCAGCCAAAAAGATTAATTTTCCACGAAGAAAATACAAAGTTCTACCAAAAAAGATGAATTTTCATCAGATAATATAAAATTTCAACAAAATTGTGGAATTTTCAATAAAAAATATGAATTTTCAACAAAAAAGTTCATTTTCGACCAAATAGTATTTTAGTTTTCTACGGAATTATTGATTTTTCAAACCATAAAGTAATTAAACTGTAACATATTCGCTTTTCTTACTCGATAAATATTTTTACAGATACTTAAAGGTTTAAAAGAACTTTAAGGTTTTTTATTGAAAATTTAACAAAATTCTCCCGGTGCAAATAAAAAGTTTTTACGGGGTTTTCAGAACTTTTATAAAATTCCATGATTGTTGCAGGTTTTTGCAAACATTTTTCTAAATTCCATGATTTTCACAAGTCTTCCAGGTCCTGTAGCAACTCTGTTATAAATTTTGGAAGGCACTTACCATCAAGTTTGCTGTAAATAAATGCAAGTTCGGCAGGGATTTCGAGATGATTAACACCAGCGACAGCCCTCGATGCTCTTTCCTGTTCTTCCCTTTGTTGCTTAGCTTTTGCTCTTTCCCTACTCGCCCTTTCCATTTCTGCTCTTTTGGCCATCTCTTCTTTCAAAATCATAAACTTTTCTCGTTCTTTTTTGCCTCTGTAAAGTTTCTGAGCCATAAGTGCACCTTTTTTGAGATTTCTGAACTTTTTCCTATCCCTGTAGCCCCGAAAAACTGCTTGCAGGAGCACAGTGCTTCGGGAAATGTTGAGGAATCGCCTTCGAGCGAGGAAACCTCGAATATACCTACAAAAAATGAATAATGTTTAAATATTACAAACTTCATGGTCTTATGAAAACCTTTTAATAATGTTATTACTAAAGAACTGAAGTCCTTTATAATTTTATAACGTTTTTTAAAATCAATTTATCGATTTAACAACTGCACAATTATCGCGAGCTAATACCAAAAAATTTCATCCAACTATGGTTGCGTTTCTATTATTTGCGCAACTAACTAGTTTTAAGTGCGTATGTTTTGTTCCCCTTCTTATTACTTGGTAACCACGTTGCCATGCAAATTATCAGCTTATGAGTCCGCACCGATTACGCCAACTCATTTGCCTAGAGACTTAACTATTGTGAAACAATAGCCTGAGTATTTGTTCTTTCTGAACTTGCTATTAAGAATTAAAAGTAAAGGAGAAAATCGATCAGTGAATTTAAAATCAGATACTAAAAGAAGCCACTAACCTTTGAACAGTGATAGCAGCTCTTTCGAGAATCACGGCTCTGTTATATTCCAAAGTTCTCTCCAGCGATTCTCTCAAAAAGACTCTGGTGAGACCAAGTTGGTATTGAGTTTGAGCATCTCTTGGTGCAGCTTTTTCGAGAATAAGCCGACAAAGTTCCTTATTTGGAGCTCCTCTGGGAAGACGATTGAGAACCAAGTAGCGATATCGATCAACGAAATGAGCAAAGAGAAGACGAACTGGGTATCCGGTTTTACGAATGTGAATTGTTTCCAACATTCCCGTGTAACGAAGTTGCTCAAGAACGCAGGGCATGTCGAATTTCATTGACGCCTTCTCTGTATTCGGTTTTATACAACGAACAAACCACGGATTACATCTGTAAAAAAAGAAATAGTCCTTCATATGCAGCCAGATTTTCAGTTCAATTATTACTGAAAAATTGGAATTTAAACTTACTTCATAATTGCAACTATTGTATTGAAAATTACTTACTGAGACATCGATTCCAGGAGCTGTTGCAAACTATCGTGAAATCGAGCAGACACAGTTGGAGTTCTTGGTTTCATCGTGACGAATCTGCCGTTGGGTTTGTTCACGGTTTTGTTTGCTTCGTGAGTGTTTCTCACGTGCTGGAACATCTTGCTCACCATCTGTGAAATATAAATAAGACATCGATAAAGATTTTCTCGATAGATTTAGTCAACCATTTCCAAAAACAAAAGACTCACCTGAATTTTACTACTGATCAACAATTCAACGACATCAGGCCTCAGAGTGTCTCGATTCTTGTCCAAAAACATTTCCACGTTGTACCAAACTTGTCCAGCGTAATGTTTGATCGCAAACTCAGCCGAGTTCATTCTCGGTCTTGAGTACAATTCGCTCAAAGCGTGATTATAATGGCACTTCTCCAGAAAAGAAAGATCCGTCGCCTTCGGAAAGTTGCTTTCATCATCAAGAAGATGCAAAATTCCAACAGGCTTTTTCGCAATTAGGTGAATCACCGGCAAATTATCAGTGTAATTAATCGTAGTCCAGTCAATTTTCTCCTTCGCGTATTCCTGCTGTTCAAGTTTGAAGATGTGTTTGTTGAAATAGAAGTGAAGATTCTCATTCGCGTAGTTGATGCAGAGTTGCTCGAAGCTGTTCTCAGTGAAGGTTTCGAATCCGAAAATGTCGAGGATCGAAATGGCGGCTGTGCGTTTTGTGCCTTTGTAAACAATGTGATTAACACGGGTGACCAACCAGGAAAAGAGAGAACTGTAGAGAGCTTTTGCAAATGCATCTCTGGCATCAAGAGCTTGGTCAATGTTCAAGGCAGTTAAGACTCTTTCATTCCTTGCTTCCTGAAAATTAATAATTGCAATTAGAAAGAGCGACTTATTCACTAGTTTCTGCATTTACTATTTAATTCGTAAATTCTTAGAGAACATGAATCAGTTTAAACTTCTAGACTCACCGTAGTCTTTGTCGTTAAGGCTCTGATGATGCCATCAGCGTTTACTTCAAGAAGATGAGCAGCCCAGCGTATATCTGCATCAGCCCCAACTTCCACTCCTTCCTGGCCGTGCCTCATCTGTTTTCGATTGAAATAAACATTCCCGAGGTGGAGTACACTGCTCAGAATTTTAAATATCGTGTCTTGTTCCTCGGATGTAAAACCGAGAACTTGCATCGCTGACAGGAGAGCTTTGAAGTCTTCAGCGTCGTTTTTTCCATCGATTTCGCATCTGTCTCCCTAAAATTTCGAAATAGCATCAGGGACCGTCCATAAATTATGTTACCAATTTTGGTCATTTTTGACCCCCCCGCCCCCCTCGCTGACGACAGTGGTTTTCTCTGTATATGGGTACGATAATCGCGTTTCTCCAATCGTCTGGGACTTGTCTCGTCTCGATACATAAATTTATCAATTCGAACAACCTGTGAGGTATGTACTCGCCACCGTATTTAAGCATTTCAGCGCTAATACTGTGCTCCTCATATTCTCGGTTTCGGGAACGTGATCCGATTTCAAATGTTGCAAAATATTAGGAATCTAATCAGTTGAAAATATCTGTTTTGTAGCAAAGAAAAATAATTTAAAACAAAGCAATTTATTTGAAAATCCATTCACTCTTATCATAAACACATACAAAGCAGAAAATTATATTTTTTAGTCAACATCGATGATCCGGTATCGTGTACGTAAACTGGCTTTAACAAATTAATGTACGAGAATTATGGATAATTTACGAGAAACTGTAATTTATCGATACGAACATATACAAAAGTAGAGAAATAACCGTGTGCTCTGGATAATAATATCGATAATTCAATTTTATATCTTGTCTGAAACTTTAAACAGAGGTACATTCACATTTTATTTATGTCACTACTGGAAACATGCAGAATTAGTTTAATTACAATGAACATTTTGAATTTAAATATTCAATAAATATACCTTAACATATTCTGATAAAGCCTAGAATATACTCTTCAATTTCATTTAAAAACTTCCATTCATTCCATTGGACAAGCTCAATCGATTTTTTTCTACGAAAGTCTTATTAAATTCAACTTGATACCGAACCCAAGGAAGTAATTAAAAGATACCACTTCTAAGTGAAAATTAAACTAACACGTCAAGTAACTTTCAATCCAGCAGAAAATAGTTTTCAGTTTACTCCTTTTAAAACTGAAATGGGATCTACATATATCGAGTTACAGGTACTAAGCGCTATTGCTATGTTTATTATTTTCTTCATATGTCATAGAGGAGAATATTGGAAAAAAATGTGTTGGAAACATAATTGTATAATTATATCAATTTAAAAATTTGCTTGTTTCAGGTCACGTGGGTCAGACGAAGGGATAGGCAGTTGTTGACAGTGGGTGCTACAACACATTCTGTTGACTCGAGATTTATGATCAGGCCATCCAATTCTGATTGGACGCTTCTCATCCACAAAGTGACCCTTGAAGATGCGGGACTTTACGAATGCCAGGTAGGATTTTTTTAAATCTTTTTCAATGTAATGTTTAAAATCTTAGATGGAATAAATGTGTGATACTGATCATAAAAGGTCATTCGAAATGTCAGTCTGTGTTGTATAGGATCTAAAAGTATTTATTAAAAAAGGTGATTGACCTTAACACGATGACCGTTGCTCTCTTAATGTCATTACATTTTATATATTTATTTAGAACAAGTACTGTGATATTAAACAAAAAACCGCTAATCTATTAAAACAAAAATTATGATATTCTAGAAATGTGTTGAGTTTAAAATGCTGAATAGATGATCAATTTAGAATTTCAATTTTTAGAATCGCAGTGTCTCGTCATCCCGAAAGTCGGGATGAGTAGTCAAATATTTTCCAAAAGCTTGGCTAGTCATCCCAAAATTTCGGGACAACTAATCTATCCCCTCTTTCAACTCTCTGAATTTGCGCTCTATACGTGCGCTATTTTTATTATTTTCGCATATAGTTTTTAAATTGAAACTGATGTCCTAATTTCTGAATTGATATATAATATTTTTGCTCAATATATATACTATAAGTGAAAAGGCGAGCATAGCCTAAAATTCTTAAGAAATTTTCATTCTTTTTTTAAATCTAATGCTTTTTCATCAAAAGTACGATTTCCGGTAATAACGACACCAAAAATTGTAAATTTAATTATTCTGAATAGTAATGAGAAGAATAACTATAATCTGAAAAATCTTAAAAGGTTCTGATAAAAAATA
Organism: Andricus grossulariae; assembly: GCA_011634705.1. Taxonomy (NCBI): domain Eukaryota; kingdom Metazoa; phylum Arthropoda; class Insecta; order Hymenoptera; family Cynipidae; genus Andricus; species Andricus grossulariae. Next base: position 305,043,113 of record JAABKJ010007545.1, read on the forward strand.
CCAATTTCAAAGAAAAACGTTAACATAATCTGTATCGACATTTATGGTGGAAACTGCTAGCCTAACCTAAAATTAACCACAAATTGAAAATCATCACAATCTTATGACTTTTTACTACAAATACCGATTTCCCATGTAAAACGCTAACATAACCTACTATATGTCTAAAAAGTTTAGGCATCTCACTTTTGTAGAGATTTTCGCGAAAATCTCAGCAGGAAAATATTATAAAAATATGAGACAACATGCATGTTGCAGGTGAAGGTTTTGCCAATACTGATACAGAGCTTCAAAATTTTCAGATGAATAGCTATTATTTCCTGGCGACTGAAAGGTGAGGAAGCACAATAATCATATGATAATTTCATAATATTAAACTTTGAATGTCTGTAAGTCACTGAAAATAAATTATGAAAATTCTTCAAAAAATATAAGGATTGCGTTGTTTTACGTATTGCCAATGAGCAAAAACTTGCACTTGAATGTTTATAAAATTATTTTCTTTTCGGAAATATCCAAAAGGCTTTACGATAATCGAAGCAACCGTACCCCTTTTTACCTGCATCAAGGCTTAGGGGCTGTGTAACTGTGTCAGTGTGAGAGAAGGTCGTGTTGCACGGGTAGCAGTAGGCTACATAGTTCCCATGCTGAGAGTGCGGTTGCCTAGATTATCATAAAGCCTGTTGTATTTTTTCAGGAAGAAAATATTTTTTTAAACATTCTAATGCAACTTTTTGCTCATTGACAATTCTTACAACATGGTCAGAAGCCAGAAATGTGTAACTTTCTTCAAGAATCATCTCTGTACGTTCCTTAGTTTCGGAGATGACACCTCTCTGCTCTTTTGTTAATAAATTACTAACAAATGATTATTTTTTGATTATTATTGTACTTTTTCACTTTTCACTAGCCAGGTAATAATCGCTAATCATCCAAAGATTTAAAAACTCTGTATCAGTATTGGCAAAACCTTCACCTGCAACATGCATGTTGTCTCATATTGTTAGAATTTTTTTCTGCTGAGGTTTTCATGAAAATATGTACAAAAATCGAGGTGAGTAAACTTTTTGTGTGAATAGTAAAATTGTTAAAAAGGTATAAATATTCTTCAAAATCGATTTAAGCAAAAAAATTTCCAGTTCCTTATGAATAACCGATTTCCTGTGATAAACACGGAAATAACCTAAAACTGTTTCAAAATTAAAAATCTTGTTTAAACTCTCATGATTTTTGTTTTAAAATAATAAGTTTCGTGTGGAAACATAGCGTAACCTTAAATTGTTTAAAAATTTAGAATGTGTAAAATGCAATGATTCTTGTTTACTTGTGTCTATTTCGGGGAAAAACGTTAACAAAACTAAAAAAACGTAAATTATTGAAATTGGGAATCTTTCTGATGATTTGTGTTCAAAAATGCTAAGATAAAACATGTATAATATTTTTAATAATGTATTAGATAATTTGAAAGTTCAACATATAACTGAGGACACCTCCCAAGTATTTTAAGCCGAAAACGAGAAAAATCGTTAGTTGACCATTCAAAATATCTTATTCTTTTACTTTTCAAGCACAGCCTTATTTACGCCTTGGCTTGAAAACAGCTCAGTCTTAAAGTTTTATTTGCCTGAACCCTTCAGTTTTGTATCCAAAAAAGATTCCAAGTGTTCAAGGACAAGCGATATCTGGAACCCTTTTAAATTTGTTTCAAACGGTAAAAAAACATTTCAGAGTCAAAATAAATTATATAAAATTTCCTATGAAACTTAAAAAATAATAACGTTCTAAATCTAATAATTCAGAGAATATGGGCTTTAGAAGCGAGAATGGTGTGTAAACTGTTTGTGAAATTTCGTATTTTTAAAATATTTCTTTTGTATTACATCATACATGAAAGTGATGCCGTGTTCAGTTCATACCGCTTCCTAAAATATACCATTTTTTTATAGAATCCTCTGAAACGCGTAGTTTCTGAAAATATTTTGATTTGTTGTACCAAACATGAATTCTTGTACCTAAAACAGTCTAGTTTGAATAATTTTTTTAATACTTCCAAGAAAAATAATTCTTTTCAAAATAATCTGACATAAGTAATTTACAAAAATGTATACGTTTATACGTTTTTTCCTAATTTTACCGGAAATTTTATAGAATTTATCATGACTCTGTAATGTAACGCGCTATTATAAAGACAAGGTTTGAAAAAAAATATTTTAAAATACCTCCTAATGATTATTTTCATTTTCAGCTTAAAATATTTGGGAGGTGGCTCAAAAAAAGCATAAGAAAAAAGTAGGATGAGCTAGCACATTTTCAATGAAAGTTGGTTTAAGCTAGGCATGGCTTGCAATATTAATTTGTAATTTTATTCGTTTACATAAATTAACTATTGAAAGCTGAAAGCAAACCACAAGTTTTAGCGAATACTTCTTTATTATTCAGGTAGCGACACATCCCGTTCAGCAGAATTTTGCCCGGCTGAGAATCACTGAGGCGTATTCCGAAATTCCAGGAGCTCCTGACCTTCACGTAAAACAGGGATCGAGTCTTCGTTTAGAGTGTCAGCTCATGTCAGCCACAGAACCACCACTTTATGTTTTTTGGTATCGCCAGGGTCGAATGATAAACTACGATTCGGAACCGGGTGTTCAGGTGGAGCTCACAAAGAGTGGTTCTGTTCTCATGGTTCATAATACCAAACTAACACATGGCGGAAATTATACGTGTGCACCAAGCAACGCGAGACCAGCGTACGTTATGGTGCACGTTATCGAAGGTTTGTATTTTAAAATTTATTACATTTATTCAAGAAATATGTAGACCTTACTGAAAATTCGACTCAAAAAACGTAGGAATCGCATCTTGGATTTCAATTTTTTAGTATTTTTAATTTTATTTATAATAGTATTTCATATAACTTTCTATTCAGTTAATAATACTTCAATATGGTATTTCGTAACGCAGGCATGATCTACGCGTTTTACAAGCGTATTTTCAGTTCTGAAAGTAGCTGTTTATACGACAGGAGGACTGGAGAGCAAATGCGCATGTTTGCCGTGGTGTGGAGTAGAATAATATAATACTTTTCCACGTATGCACCTTCGCTTTTGACCCTGTATGATTATGGAACGCCTCAACCTAACCCCAAATGTCAGACGTGATAAACTTGTGAATCATACCTTTGTTACATAAAGTATCGTAGGTACCAAGGAGTGAAACGTCGAGATCTCGAATGTTAAGCACAGACGGGCGCGGTTAGCGCTCGTGTGGGTGACTGTTCGCGATTCTCGCTTAGTCGTGTTTTCACTGCGTTCAACTTTTTTGGAACACAAGGTTTCGAATTCGATGATGGATGTGAGCACTCGATGCTATCAAAAGAATATTTACATTCAAAACTCGTCTGTCAGTAACCGGCCGTGCTCAGAAGTTCTGGTTTTCTGTAGATTTCCACTTCTCTCACTAAATTTTCAGGCAATGCGATCACTCTGAATAAAAATTCGAATGCAGACGGTATATCCAGGTTTGATGGAATCCGCAAAACTCAACTTTTACAAAAACCGATATCTTTTCATTGAGGTGAGAATGTGACATGGATTGCATTGACCCCACAGAGGCCCGGGCTCCCCTACCTATCTTACAGAAGTAGAACGCACTACATATTTTTTTGTACATTTGTTTGATTTAACCATTTTTCCAGAATTATTTCAAGGGATTTCTATAGATTTCAACAATATCAGGGGATATCAAGGAAATTATAGAATTTCAAGGGATTTTCAAGATTTTCAGTTATTTCATAAGATTTTAAAACATTCAAGGAATGCCAAAGAATTTTGTAGGATTTCGCAAGATTTCATGGGATTTCTAGGAATTTCGGAATATTTTATGTATTTTACAGCATTATTATGAATTCAAAGGATTTACAAGATTTGAAAATATTTTAAGCCATTTGAACAGATTTCAACGAATTTCCAAGAATTTCACAAAATTAAGGTGACTTTATAGGACCTTCACTTATTTTAAAGTATTAACGGGCATTAGACAATTTTTAAAGTTTGAAAAGTTAAATTACTATTATTTTATCAATCGGAGATACCACAGATTTTGAAGATATTCCAAAAACTTGCAGGGATTTCAAATGATTATGTAGAATTTCCAAAGATTTTAAAGGACTTTCAGAAATATTTTTAAAATAAATGAAATTTAAAGGGATTATAGGGTATTTAAAGGAATTCCATAGTTATAAAGGATTGCATAAAATCTTAAACTCCCAAAGATTTCAAACATTTCAATAGATTTAAAAGATTTCGAGAGAACTGAATGTTTTTTAGAGAAATTTAATAATAAGATAAATTCAATTTAGATTCGAGGGATTTTCAATTATTTTTGCTTAGTTCAATAGATATTCACTATTTTTGAAGATTGTAATGGATTTCAAGAGATTTCAACAAATTTCTAGAGAGCTTTCGGAAATAAAGTAAATCTTATTTGAAGCAATTTTTACGGATTTTAATCATTTCAATGGGTATAAAAGAATTAAAAAACTTGCAAAGGATTTTGAATATTTCAAGTTATTTTGAAAGATTTATAGGGGAAATATGTACCTAGGAAGACGATCACTCGTAAGAAAACCAATTAAGGCACAATTTATTAGTAGAAAACAAAAGTCAAAGATACGCGGAGATAAGATTTAAGAGAACATGCTGTGACTGCGATGAACAACAAAACTAGAACTGTCATGGTTACTATGGTTATCTACCATTCTGATCTATACGCACGGTTGATCATCACACAGGAATTACTTCAACACTTCCCTTCATACGTGCGTGCATAACATTTACAGTCCATGAAGACCAACTCCCATTCTTGCGATATGCTCCTAATGCTTAGGACGTCCAAGTCCCTTCGTTAGCACATAGGCCATCATCTGGCCCTGTTGGCAGGTAACCGACCTTGAATTTTTCGTGCTTCAAACTTTCGCGCACAAAATGATGACGGTTGCCTTTGTGTTTATTTCGGGAGTGAAACATTGCCTCCCAGATTGAAGTCGGTTCATCCAAATGTACCCCAATCTTTTCCAAGAATCTCCACAGGTTAATGACTTCCTTCAATACTTCAGTTAAGGTCATGTATTCAGCCTCTGTGCTCGAGCGAACAACTGTGCGCTGCTTTACAGCTTCCCAGCAGATCGTCACTCAGCCAAGAATGAAGACATAGCCTGTATACGAACGTCGATCGTTTGTGCAGGCAACTCAATCTGCATCTACAAAGCCTTGCAGTAAAATTCCTGTTTTCCTGAACGTAATTGCGTGGTACCAAATTCCTTTTACGTGACGCAGAGTTATTGTGGCTGCAACCCAATGTTCCATAGTGTAACAAGTGTTATACAGAGTGATTGAGTTGACAGCAAAAGCTATACGCATCCAGTTACATCCATGAGACAACTAGTTCTCGAAAAGAATACTGTTTCATATCTTCTTAGCTGCAGAATTCAGGCTTTGTTATTTTTGTACTCGTATCCAGGGGCATATCGCATGGCTTTGTGTTTCTCATCCCAAAACGCTTCAAAATTTCCTGAGCGTAGTTTTCCTGAGAAATTCAAAACCTATCCTTATCTCTAACAAATTCAATTCCCAGACAATGACGAACCTCTCCTAGTTCCTTGATATCGTATGGAAGTCTCAGTTTTTCTTTTATTTCAGCAATCCACTCGAGATTCTTTGAGGCCAACATCATGTTGTCAACCTAACCTGCCAGTATCATGACATCAGAACCATGCTTAGCAATGGGGATGCATGGACCTGCGTTGAGTGCTTGCATTTACACTTTTCGGAGCTCTGCGTTAAACCTCTCGTGCCAATGCCGCGCCATCCAGCTTGTCATAATCTGTAGAAACGGTTTTTGTGTCAAGTTCCTTGATGTCCTTTTCTGTTATCTTCGTGTTCTCAGCTTGTTTCATGTAGATTTCTTCCCGAATTCTTTTATTTCAGATGATGTATTTGTTAGGCCGTTTTTAACTGCGTGAGTTGTTGTCTTTCTAAAAGAGTTTAGGCGTGCGATGGAAGTAAACATCTCACGAAAGTCGATTTCAGGGCGTTATGTATCTCTTTGCCACGAGACGTGCTTTGGGCGTTTCGATTTCTCCCCTTTGGCGGTATATATTTCAAAATACAATTCTAGAGCCGATAATGTTGCGATCTTGTGGACGATCGACGAGCTCTCAAGTGTATTTGGCGATACGTGATCAATATAATCTTCGATAGCAGATGACCACTCCTTAACATGTCTTCCAGACATCGCCTCACGAAAAAGTATCTCCGCTACTCTTCGGTACTCTTCTAAGTACCGGACAAATGGGAATTCTCTCGAAAGTACATGGAACTTTCCCTTCGCTGGATCTTTATCTAGGGCATACGCCTTGTATCCGAACGGTTTGAAATACGAACTATCAGGTTTTGTCATAAATACGTGTGGAGTATTTCCATCCGCACTTATTGAAGAACTTCTGTTGTGAATTTGGTTGGCCGTTACGATCGCTTCTGCCCCTAAATGAGGGAGGCAGAAAGGTTTCGAGTAACATACACCGGGCCATTTCCACCAGAGTACGATTCCTTCTCTCTACAACTCTGTTCTGTTGTAATGTGTGTGAAGGTGATCAACCTTCTTTTCATTGCATGCGGATTTAGAAAATGTCAACAGTGGTTGTTGCAGTACTCTACTCTATTGGCTGACTGCAAACATTTTATAGACCTGTCAAATTTATTTTCCATTAGCGATTTATATTTCTTGAAAACTTTAAATACATCGCTTTCCTTCCTGATGAAACTGACTTCGCACCGTGTGGTGTGAATGTCAATAAGGATTACAAAATATTTTGCCCCCCTCCCACCTTAGTGACTCTGTGCGCATCAGCCCGCTTACGTACAGGCGCACTGCTGGTACGCGTTGTCGCACCATTCACGTACAACCAGGTCTTATTTCTTATTAGCAAAAACTTCATTTGCACTTTTCAAGTGTCATAATTTTCCTTACCGAGCCGCTTCTACGCCCACCGAGTGCTTCGTATTCATTTTCGCAAAAATTTCACAATAGACGCTTCCCCTCCAAAACGTTGCACTTATTGAATATTTATTACTTTTCACAAGTCCCGCCTGTCTTTCCAAAGAGTCTGGGCCCATAACCTACAGAGGAAATAGGAACCTCGGAGAATGACCATCAAAAACATGAGCGATTAATTAAGACACAATTTATTATTAGCAAACAAAAGTCAAAGACACGTGAATATAAGATTTAGGAGAACATATCGTGATTGCGATGAACAACAAACGAGAACTGTCATGGTTACCATGGTTATCTACCATTCTTATTTGTAAGCACGGTTAATCATTACATAGGAGTCATTCCAACAAGATTCCTAAAGATTTCAGAAGATTAAAAAAATGTCAATCGATTAAAAAAAACGTTTAGGGTTTTCAAAGATTTTAAGGAATGTAAAAGAATGGCACAAGCTTGAAGGAATTAAAAAGGACCTCAAAGTATTTAACCGATTTCAGGGGATTCTAGCCAATTCAAGGGGTTTTGGCGGATTCTAACAGATTTCAAAGATTGTAAGGGATTGAAAACACTTGTTTACAAAATTAAAAATTGGTTCTGCTTATCATATCTCACTATGATTTTTCCATGTATTTTGGCCCACTAAACACGAAAATCACACTCAAAAAATGTTATGGAAGCGTTATCGAGATATCAATGTTCAACTTATTTTTCTTCAATTATCTAAAGTTTCTGAGTATATCTTAAGTTCTAATTGACCCATTTCTCTGAACTAGCACTCGAATTGAAGGCAACTGAATCTTGTACAACTCTCTCTGCTAAAATTTTCAAATCGGCCCAGTAGTTCAGATGCTAGCGATTTTAATAAGTTCGACAAGTTGTATTTTTTGGCAAAAAACGAGGTCGATTATTGACATATCGCCCTGGGAATAATAAAAATCGCAAATACTAGTCAACATTTTTTAATTCGCTACAATAATAAGTTGCCTTGGATTTAAGTGCTTGTTCAGGGAAATCGGTCAATTAGAACTCGAGATATACTAAAAACATCAGAAAATTAAAAAAATTTCAAACACTGATATCTCGAAAACGTTTCCATGCAAAAATCTTTGAGTGAGATTTTCATGTTTAGTGGGACAAAATACATGGGAAAATCATAATGAGATATGGTGAGCGGAATAACTTTGTAATTTTTGTAAAGTAGTGAAATTATTGGCAAATGTATCAAGGGATTTCAATTAAATTTTTATGTACTTCTACAGGACATAAATTGACAGCAAAATTACTTGAAGCGGATGATATTTTCAATATCTTCTTTCAACTTCAGTGTTTTCGGGATCTTTCATACCTCTCTCCAAAAAGTCTCTACATCGTGGGGCTTGAATGGATTTTTGACAGAAACAGGGTGATCCCTGAAGAGGCGAGATGGGTCTGCGAGAAACTCATTTTTCTCGTTGATCCATCTTCCTCTCTTCTGTATTCTCCTTCTTGCGTCGAAAAGCTGCCGTCTTTTGTCAAAAATATGCTCCTAAATTGTCAGCAGCTTTGACTTGAATAGTGTGTGATTCAAGATCCTTCGTTCTTGAGCGATCTTTCGAACCCTTTCCGTGAACGGCCTAAAAGATGTTACAAGTCAATCACACAATGAACACGGGACGCATTCTGTCTTGCCCATCCAATCTTCTTATTCCGTTGTTGCAAGCATCTTTTGTTCTTTTGATCCATCGTCGGTTTTAGCCTTTGATTTGAATCAGCCAAAGCACTCGCAGCACCATAAACTGAGCAATTGATGGTTCAGAGGTCGGAGTCTTGCGATATTTCATCACTCAGGGAGGCATCCATTTCAGCCAGATCTTGGGGCTCAGGAGAAACTTACATGCTAATGTTCCTTCTTGTCCTAAAACTTTTATTATCTCTCAGAAGGTGCCTGCTTTCCGCGGTTGGTCTTAATATCGCTTCCGCATCTTCGTCTGCAGCTTGATCATGCAGCGGCTGGGGAGTCGCTCGCGTACATATCCATTTTTCCAGAGGTAGGCACGTTGATTTCGCATCGATTGAATCGAAGCGTGCTGAAGCTGTGGGTGTTTCTGGCGCGACAGAGTATGCATACGCGCCATAGAATCTCAGTGAACGGGGATAATGCTGGCATCGCAGCAGTCTAGCAAGGCATCCTTGAGTTGATTCACCCACTCAATGTGGGCGTTTCGCTGGTTCGTTGGCGAGTTTCCATTCAAATTATTTTCAGTACCCCATACTCTAGGGTGATCGGCACTGTTTGCCGACGCATTGTGGTGTACTCTGCTCTTTCGATCGTTTTGAACCGCATCTACTACTTTTTGGTGCTTTGGCGGTGTCATTGTTGTTCCCACGAGCAGCTAGGGAAAGGATTCGTCCATCCTTGTAGAGCCCGCGTGCAAGGATAAGGCTGCATACTCTGAGAGGTCGCCCAGTATTCCAGAGTCACCGTTTAAGACACCTCACCCAGGTGCGATTCAGCTTTCGGCACGGTTGTTACGCATCCGCTAAGGGTTTATTACTTCGGGAGCATCCCTGGACAATTGTCCGCGACTGCGCATCAATTATTGTAACCATATTTAGCAGAAGCCCTTGGTACAGGGACCCTCTATCCGCAACCCGAGGACGCGTTCAGTGACTTTGTCATAGGACCTTCAGTTCCATTCCAAAGCATCGAAACCGAATATATATATATATATTTATATATATATAATTAAAAACTAAAGGTTAACAACCACCGCAGGCCAGGTCTCAGAAACGGCTATGATATGATAGGAACAGGACATAAAATGATGTTTGAATTCGTGGTAATGAGCAGGTGAAGACTGAGCGTTAACGTGACAAATATTTGAAGTTTCCATTTTGTGAGAGAAAGGTAAAGTTCAAGAATAGTTAAATATAAGAGTGTCTGAAATACATCAACCAACAAAATCCAGTTCACATGATTACGATTGACAACACGGAATAAGGCACATAAAATGGTAAAAATTAAAAAAGCAATAAGCATTATAAAGTGAACATGAGAAATATTTAAGATATCCATTGGGAATGTAAAATGGTAAGTTTTAAGTTGGAAGTTACATGAAAGATTGGTAGCACATAGTAGAAGATAGTAGAAATAGAAATAATATGATCAGTAACCAACAGAGCTCCAATTAGGTAATTACAAATAGGGTTAAGTAGAGTGCAATAGTTGCTGTAGTGACAGTGTAGATATATATCAAGAAGAGTTTTCAATGATACTGAAGCAATATAGGCATGTTTACTTTGACGTCAAATATGTTTAAGTAGAACATAATAAATTCAAATATCACAGTTAAAATAACTGAGAAAACTTTGAGTTATTAAATAAAAATTTTAAATTGAAAAAATTATTATGTATGCTAGATGAGTTAGAAATCGGTCTGAATGACTAGTTATATTATATTCATATTCACCGACATATGTACATAGGATGACACTAGGAATCAGTAGTTGCTATTTAAATCCCTCGACGGGCTGCAGATTAGCCAGGTAAATTCGCGGAGATCCATCCTCTCTGTGACAAAAAATTTTTCCGCCCGCAATCCACAGGTATTTGATTATTTTATCTCTTCTGAGATTTAGGGCAATGGCGTAGATTTTCCTATTTAGAGGTGACAGAGCCTCACGTAGATAAACAGAATGTTTATCTTCGCTTGACCATCCGAGGTTTTCAGTAGAAAAGTCTCCGAAAACCTTACGTCTCTCAACGAATTTATCTCGCACTTGCTGATTGCCGAGTTTCGCGACAATGATCGGGGGGTTGGGAGATTTTGTGAGTGCAGGAGCCTTCGTTATCCTATATATTTTCACCACATCTTCCCTCGCGAAGGGAACGTCAAGAGCCCTAGCTATCGAGTCGGAGTTAAACTCCGACTTTAACTTCAACGCTAAGCGTAAAAGGGTACGTATGTATGTAGATCACAAAACCAACCCCCAGCGGTGCTGTTTTCGTAATTGAACGATTATTGCGAAATTGAAGTAGCTGATCAGGGCCAAACAATAACGCTGGGAGTTGATTTTGTTGCCTAGGTGATTTCTTAAACGCTTAGCGTTGAAGTTAAAGTGGGAGCGTAAGAATGAGATAAGTATTCTTCATAAGGTGTTTCAGACTACTTGCCTTAAACTGGCTAATCCGAGCCAAACAGCCACGCTGGGAGTTGATTTTGTTGTCTGGATGCTTTCTCAAACGCTTGCGTTGAAGTTAAAGTGGGACCGGTAGAACAAGACAAGCATTTCTTATAAGGTGTTTTAGACTGCTTGATTAAAACTGGTAAATCAAAGCCAAACAGCAACGCTGGGAGTTTATTTTGTTGTGTGAGTGCTTTCATTAAACGCCTAGCGTTGAAGGTGGGGTGTCAACGTTGGAAAAAAAGGGGAATTCTGTGAAAGGTGCTTTATAGTGCTTAGCATAAACTGATTGACCAGTACCAAATTGGAACGCTGGGTATCGATTCTTTTGTCTGGCCATTCAACTTAGGCGCATTGTGATGAACTTAGGATGCAATATTTCAAAGGAAAGTAGCGTTTGTCATTCGTTTGTGAATTAGCTATTTTCATCATCAATTCAGGCAACCTACCGCCTCATGATAATAGAAATCGAATTTCACGTTTGAAGCTCAATAACATGGAATTATATGAACGCTTTGTGCGTTGCCTAAGTGCTTAGCACATCACCCGAACACTAAGTGCTTATCACTTTCAACGCGATTACATCGCATTGTTTGCCTGTGCAATACTTGTTCTGTATAAACTTACCCAGTCCTTTGAAAATTTTTTTTGAGATAACTTGCGATTCTCTTTTTCGTCTGCTAGAATTATTCACAAAAATTCCGAAAACTATTTGAAAACCCAGGGAGGCCAATGAACCGGGAAAACCGTAAAAAGACCAGAAATTATCATTTTTAATTTTTTTTCTTCAAATTTCATGTTTAATTGTTAAGTTCTTCAATTACGAAAATCTGAAATTTCCGATAAAAAACGTTTTCAAGTTGACAAACTTCTAATGTAAATGGATTCCTGATTTAAAAAATTGAACTGTAGTTTGTGTATTAAAAATGGTACAATAGTTAATTTACAAGAGGATTCCAAATATGTTCAATAATGAAATGCTTTTATTTAGTCTTAAATTATATTCAATAATTTTGTCAGTCTGAAATTCTTAACTCATTCAATTGGAAATATTTTAATTAAAAAAACAAACAATATTTCAATATTTGGCAATATTTGACTGTTTATTTTAAATAAGCAATTTTGAATCAAATATCTCAAAATAAACCATTTGAAACTGGATTGTTTGGAATACGTAGAGAAAGCTTTGGATCGTTAAGATTTCATAGTCCGAATCCAGAATCAGTTAAAGCATTAACTGTTTCTAGATTCTGCTTTGGGAGAATTTCAAGAGCTTTGAAACTCATGTATACTAGTGAAGAGTCACTTTGGCAAGACAGAAATTGTTACGAGATTATTATAGTTAATTGTTGAAGATATAAAGTAGAGACTAGTATAGAGCTTTTGCGTTCAGTATTTTCCAACGTATTTTTGTTCACATCTCATAATAGGTGGTAGGTACATGTTATTTCCCGTATGCCCATTTCTTTGTGAATTTCAAACATAAAGGAGGTTTTTGGTGATATTTACGTATAGTAACTTTCAGAGAACTTGCAGCTTTTTCTTAAAGTAAGGTAACTGCGAAGAGTTAATTTGTTTTGCCAGTTAACGTAACTGTAACGAGAGACCTGGAAAAAAAGTTACTCACGCCAATCAGGATTGTAGGATGATCCGCCTGCGTGACCTGAAGATGATCCTCCCGGTTGACCGTGCGGATACGGATCATATTCGGGTTGAAGAAAGTTGGAGTTATCCTCATTACCCACATTACCGATCATCGGATTTGATCCTGTAAGAACGAATAGAAGTAAATTAATTTTTAATTTCAAATACTTACGATGCAGATTTTTCAAAGCACAACATTCAATCATGAGCATAACATGAATAGATTTCTAGCAGGTAAGGTATTGTACGATGCTCTTCAGCTCGCAAATTAAATATTTTCATAACCTAATTCACGCAACATTTGTTTTGATTATTCTTTGTATTCATATCCTTCTTGAAACCAAACTCCTTAATGGACAGCAAAAAACTTCGAGAGTTTAATTTTCAATTAAAAATATAAGTTTTCAAACCTCAATTTATTTATTTACTTTTCATTTATTCATATTGATTCATAATTTTTCAGTTCCTGTTAAATAATCACACTGAAGGAAGTTTTAGTCAGGAACTAGTATCAGCTGAAGCCTTAACTTGTTCCGGATTCTGGTCGAAGAGAATTTTATGAGATTTTAAACTGACGTATACTAGTGAAGTGTCACGTTGATAAGATAAAAGTTGTTACGAGATTATCATAGCTAATTGTTGAAGATCTAAAGTAGAGACTACTATGAGGCTTTTGTGTTCAGTATTTTCAAACGTATTGTTTTTCGCGTCTCATAATAGGAGGTAGGTACATTTTATTTCAGATATGCCCATTTTTTTGTAAATTTCAAGAGTTAAGGGGCATGGTGGCAAAATTTATAGTAGATTTTAGAGAACTTAAAGTTTTTTCTTTATGTAAGATAACTGCAACGAGCTAATTTTGTTTGCAGTGTAACTTACTTACCAGACCCAGGAAAGAAGTTTGCTGTGATTGGTGGTCTCGAAGATTGCCTTCCCGGGCGAACATTCAATCTTCCAGCCCTAGACCCTCGAGGAGGAAGGTTCGACCAACCGTCATCCGCGGGACTCAATTCTGTCAGAAAAAATAGAAATGAATCAATTTTTTATTTTTCATACTCATGTTATCATAATTTAATTTAGGCTGATTTGTTTTAGTTTTCATTTGTCATCTGTCTGAATCGAAGAGCTTTGGGACATTTAACACTGACCACTACTTCAAGATGAGCTAAGGCAGGATTGAAATAGTCGCGTTGGCGCGATCTTGCACTGCCGCCAACCTGACATCTAGAAACTCTGCAGAACAATCATTACAGAGATACCGAGAGCCTGATTTGCTCCAAACAAGCTTCGAGGTTCTACATATTATACCATAATGTTAGTAGAGCAAGATTCTTGTCATGTCACAGCCGCTTCAAAGCTACTTCGACTTATGAAGTCTTTTCTGGAGATACCTTCTGGAGCATCGCGAAGACTCGTCCAATATGATTTTTAATGTCCATGTTGAATTTATTTAGTCCCTAAATATATATGTGATACTTTTGGTTTTTGACTCTTCATTTACATTTAATTATTTATCGCACGCGCTTTTGTATAGTATAGATCTAATTAGACTTGCTGCAGCTAGCGATCGATAGAAAGCGGTGCTTCTGATCTCATACTGATTCGTCTTTTATTCCTATATTTCCAAATATAATGTTTGCTCATACTTTGAATAAACACGATACAGTTCAACTAAAATGCTCGTGTTACTTTATTTTCGACAGTAGAGAGACAATAGTCCAACGAATCCGTCCATGTTCAATCTTACTCAATCCGTGCGAAACCTCTCGCATTTTATCCACCTGACCCTCAGAAGTTAAACCACAATTTCAATTGGCCCTGAAAGTCAAATTTATTCACTATTCCCAATATTAAATTGTTGGTAGCGCAAGATTGCAGTCCACGGTTAGTCATTTTTGAATGTATTGCTATTATTTGAAATTCAATAATTTTGAATTGCTTGTACACATTTTTAACTTAAATTAAAACTAAATAAACACAAACCTAATAAAGATAAAACTATTGTCAACTTCAACAAACTACTCATAGTGAATAATTCATCAATTAATCATTCTTTTTATCTCCTCCACTCTCACTACTACACAAAAAGCCTTTGCATATGGATTTCAACATTCAGAAATATAGCTTAAAGTAACTAATAGCTCCAGCAAAAATCTAAAGGTATGTTTGGTTACTTTCTTCGAATATAACAAAATGCACACAAAAAATGCAAAATGTAAAAGCTCCAATTGAAATATTGTTTTTATCCCCTCCACTCTTACTCGAAAAATCTTTTGAATACGGATTTCAAAATTCGGGTTTATAGCTAGAATAAACTATCAGTTCTAGAAAAAATCCAAAGAAAATTGGACAGTAACGTGGATAAAACAACAATTTTTTAATATTTGTTCTGTGGATGCATGATAAAGGACTATATTTTTGTCAAGTTAATTAGCATTTATGCAAAAAGTTCTTTAGTATCGAAAAATCCTTTGAAAGAACATACCAGAACTTAGATATGTAATTGAAATTAAAGT
Source organism: Andricus grossulariae (assembly GCA_011634705.1). NCBI lineage: Eukaryota > Metazoa > Arthropoda > Insecta > Hymenoptera > Cynipidae > Andricus > Andricus grossulariae. The sequence goes on from JAABKJ010007545.1 coordinate 305,058,487, forward strand.
CGTGTAATCAATTCATTATTCATGTATTGCAATATGAAAAATAAAAGTTGTGCGCCACATCACATGAGGTGTTGGCAACTTCACGTATGCGCAGTTCTTCAGTGAAACCAAAATTAAGCAATATAAGGTATTTTTTGTTACAAAATATTTTTCTACTCAATATAGCCAAGATATCTATTTACCTAATTCTAAATTTTAATTTTTTTCTTTTGTCATTAGACTTCCGTAGTTCGTGCATATAATCATTAATGTTGAATGTGTCAGTGTTTCTATGAAACGAAACTTTGAAGTCCTCGAGCTTGTGAAAAAAAAGGTAAGAACGTAATTAATTCATTTTTGTTATGCTCTCGTAGGATCTCAATAATTTTTTGCATTGTAGTAATTTCGTATACCAAAATTTATTATTTCCGATCCATCCTGATATATATTTATGAAAATTTTAGTTTAAAGTAATGCCAAGGATACTGGAGAATATTCAATATTTCGGAGTTAATTTTAAAATTATTCAAATTGCTTTGATTTCAATTATATCAATTAGATAAATGGAATTTTTAGGTCTGTTCTTTCCTAATTGTTGTAATGTTAACGTTAAAAATGTGAAACTATACCGTATTCAATGCATATTGCAAGCCAACGAAGCACTTTCTTACTTTCAGTCACTTCTTTTGAAACTTGATCACTGCTTTCAGTTTCCTTCTCCAAACAGATTTTTAATTCAATGCATTCCGAATGCAATGCTTTCATTTGTATACACACTGAATTGTAAATGTTTTCGCTTTGAAATTAAAATTTCTTAAAATATTTAAGTTCTATTTTTTACATTTTGAAATTTTTTTCCATTTCATTATATTCAAAGATTGTCACCTGGTTGTCATTTGTGATAAAATGTTGTTTAATATTTGTTGAAACAAATAATAAATATTATACACAATATGATTGTTTAAGCATAGTATGTTGTGTATCGAGGGCGAAAGAAGAAGAAGTATGCCGTATGGCTTTGATACATACATACGTAAAGTTTTATGTAGCGGGCGCTAAGTTTCATGTCGGCCCAACGGCGGAGTGCGCTTGTACGAACGTCACTGGGCTGGAAGCGGCCATTTTACGCCTGCTTCACGTGCATGCCATAGCACGTTCTCAAGGGGCGTCGGAAAAAATAGTATATTGTGTATCGAGGGCGTAAAGAAGGCTATTTTTACGAGTGTGAATTTGCTGTCCGAGCGAAGCGAGGGCGGCAGTCACACGACGCAAAATAGCTTTACGCCCTTGATACACACAATACTTTTTGTCCCCCTCCTCGAAAACAAGCCTGTGAAGCAGGTAGAGGATGTTTGGTGTACTTGACAATTTTAGATTATAGGTGAAAGGAAGAAATAGCGTACTTTGCAGAAGGGAGACTGTCGGGTCTAGCAATACAATTTCTGCAAAGATAAACATCAATTTCTCCATATTCTCACTTTCAGGGTGCAGTGTATGTGTAACGGGCGTAAAGTTTTATGTAGCGGGCGTAAAGTTTCATGTAGCGGGCGTAAAGTTTCATGTTGACCCGGCGGCGGAGTGCGCATGTGCAAACGTCACTGGGCTGGAAGCGGCCACATTATGCCTGCTTCACGTGCATGCAATGGCGCGTTATCAAGGGGGGTCGGACAAAAATATATTTTTTTGCATGATTAAAAAAACTGCTAGAGATATGGCCGAGACGCACTCAACGATACCTTCAGATTCCTCTGAGACTATTAGTTTCTTCCAGCTATGTGTCCAAGTATTTAAATCCATATGCAAAGGCTTTTTTGTGCATCGAGAGATCACTACATGATGATCTATTTGGAATAGGCGCTCCATACAATTATGGTTAAACTTCACTCACAAGAAGGATCGTTTAATCAGTTAATTATTCTAGATAAGGATTCCTAGTAGCTATTCTTTTTTGTGTTTATACTTGGCGACGATTCGCTTACGCGAATCTTGATAATTTATTCTTTCTTGTGGGATTAATGTGAACAAATGTTTAAACAATTTAAAACCTCTTTAAACGAGAAGCATTATTCTTAACATTCACTCACTGTGTCACAAAACGCCTCAAAAAACTAACTGATAATGAATTTTACATGAAACTGCTATTTTGCATTTCTCGGACTATTAATCGGGGTGCAAATTATTTCTTGCACATTTCCTACGGATGGACTGAAATTTCATTTCCAAAAAGTTAATAACAAGCAGTTGTTTCCCCCATTTTTCCAATGACTGAGCTTTTCTCATTAAAAATCCTATGTTGATGTCAAAAACCCGGGGTGCCTCCTCAATATTGATTGATTTGAAGAAAAAAAAACATTGAATTTATCCCTCGGGGAACTTTATAAAGTGGGGGGAGCCTTGTACTCTAGAGTGAAATAAAATTTTCCAATGCATTTTCGAACCAGCCTAGTGCAGAGTAGGGTGTTCCAATTTTTTTTTTGATTTTTATAGATATCCCTTCCCCCTAACATTTGTTTGCATCCACAAGAAAATAAATTATTTTATTTATTTAAAAAAAAGAGATTTAGATGTCCCGCGATCCCTATCAAGTGTAACACTTATTTTCCATAAGAAAAAAAAACTTTTTGTGCAAATTTCTTGTCTATAGGGACTGAAAAGACCCCTAGAAGTTAAGAATTGAGTTTTGTCATTTTTTTGCTTGCTGATCTTCATTTATTATTTGGTAATAAATAAAAAGTCACAGAAAAGCCGAAAATTTAAGAGAAAACCATCAGCAATTATATGTTGGCGTTTGCATGAAAAGGGCCCTTATAACTGGTTCTACCTCAGGAGGTATTCGCGTTTTCCTAAGTTGACGTCAAAATTATCATTTTCAATTTCGAGTGGATATGATACAGAATCGTTTTTCTCGAAAAACGGGTTTTCGAATTTCCAAATTTCAAAATGCTCCGGTGACTTCTTTTTTAACTTAAAGGGTTTATTTTGGACCTAACATTTTTGGAATTTAGTTAACATGTATAGGCCTAAATTTGATAGAGAAACACTATACTTAAAAATAACACGATATGAATCATTCAAAAAAAAAATTTGTTTCTCAACTTTCCAAATTGTAAACAATATTTAAATTTCAAATCTTCAAATTAGCATGGGGTTTTAAGTGAGAAAAGCTCGGTTTTCAAAACCATGAAAAAAGGGAGTTCTTATTATAAACATTTCGTAAATTAAAGTACAGTCGCCTTTCAAGAAATATGTAAGGAATAATTTCCATCCCCTAACTTTCAATTTCGACCTCTTAATTCCCTTTTATTGTGCCCGGAAAATGCCCCGAAAAAATGAAAAATAGCAGTTTTGTATAAAATTTTTGCTGAAGGCGGTATGTTAGGGAATTTTTCCAACAAATTCATTACTTTTTATAATCAATGACCTAATTAACAGATGTTGAGAAAAATTTTTTTTTCCCAACGACATTTTGCAATCTATTAAAAATTTTAATTTTCTCAAACAATTTACTTCCCTGTAAATTGTGAAAAGTTATTCTTTTCTGAAATTATTGACACAATTTATTATGTTAAGAATTATATTCTTTTGTTCAAGATTATTCGTAGCCATCAAAACAATTATTACTCACTCACTTACGCCTGTTCATAAGGAAGGTGGAGAAAAGTCTAGTTTTTTCGCTTTTCTTACACTATGTCGCTTACGATTAGATAAGTACTAAATAGTAAGCGACATAGTTTTTTCTTTGTTTTTTTTTTCATTAGGCCTTTTGAAACCCATGAGGGCTTATTTTGGCTACAATTTGGTCGAGTACATTTAAATTACATGAGATATAATGTGGATACAATGCAGTATTTACAATAGCTTAAATATTTAGTTCGTACGCGTTTAGATACAAGAAAATACATTTATATGCTTCTCTGTTTTTCATATAGAACACACTGCCAGAGAATGTGGTTCATATCTTGATCAGTGAAGTTACATCTGCATACCGAATTACGCACAATATTTACTTTGGCTAACGATGCAGCCAAATTATAATAATTGGCTCGGATGCGCGAAACAGACGTAATAAATTTGCGACCTAGGTTCAAACTAGAAAACCAAGAGGATTTTTTGTCTCTGGAATAAGTTTCAAAGCGAATTTTAAAGGTAATATTTCCTAGATTAGTAAGAATAACGTTTGTTTGTAATTTGCATTCGAGCTTAAACTTTTTATACATATCATCAAAAGGACAACGACTATCGCTTACTTGATCAAAGTTTGTGGCAGCTTTGGTCAACTGGTCGGCCATTTCATTACCTTGGATTCCCTTATGAGCAGGAATCCAATATAGCTCAAGCATAGTATTGTGAGGAGTTTTGTTGTAAAAGTTGTGATATTTTTCCGTTATTCGAAGTATACACGGATTAACTTTAATATCAATTTTAAAATTTTCTAAAGATAATAAAGCACTTAGGGAATCTGAAAAATACATATTCTACGATTTGGATTTTGTTCGGCTACCGAGAGCGCTTCATTTAAAGCGATGCATTCTGCAGTGTAAACTGATGAACATGATCAGATTTTGTGATTTATAGCAACTTGTGCTTGGGGAGAAAAGCAAGAAAATCTGACACCTGAGTTAGTTTTACTACCATATCTGTACGCAGCTACAGCGTCGTTTCTTACAATAAGTTCGTCAATAATTTCATCCGGGTTGTAAGCTATTTCTAGTAGTTTTCCCAATGACGTGTCATTGGGATGTTGCAATAGCTTTTACTAGATTGCAGAGTTTGAGTCTCAAGACTTGAAAAGATTATGATTGAGAAATTTTCGCATGAACGAATAGCGCGCAGAGACAGAAGAGGTAACTTTGATTCAGCTAACAATATATTTTTAAGGGTACTGATTCTATAGCTAAGTGCGCTCCTGAAGGCAGAGTATTGACTACATCCTAATTTTTCTATTTGTTTAATACTGGTAGGGAAGTAAATTGAGTTTGCGTACCCAATGATCGATCTGTCATAGCTCTTGTGAAACGACATGAGGGTCATAAGATCAGCGCCCCACCAGGTGCCACAAAGGAACTTCATAATATTCAAAGATCTTGAGCATTTTTTGTGTACTTCATTGACTTGTCGAAAGGAAACCTTATGGCTTGTATTCATTTAGGTTATTTTGCAGTATACTTTTAGAACGTTCGACAGATTTGAATTTGATATATGAAGCAATGTGATCAGCAAATTGAGAAACGAGAATAATTTTTTGTAAGGCGACATATAATGTAATTTGCGACATATAGGATGCAGAGTAGCAGACTAAGTACTCCACATTGAGAAACTCCTTTATACATTATAATAGGTTCATCTCCAGATGTTTCGGTAAAGGCTTTTCTCTCGAAGGTGAGAAACACGATAAATGGAATGAGAGTTTTAGGGAAGCCCATTGAGGCAAGGATATTAAGAAGTGTTTCACTTTGTACATTATTAAAGGCACCGCGAACGTCTAAGAAAGCCGCAAGTACTTATTTTTTTTCTAAAAAAGCTTTTTCGACTTTTAGAGTTAAACTTGTTAGGTTGTCAGTACAAGATTGGCATTTACCAAAACCGTGTTGGAAAGGGCGTATGAAGTCATTTTTCTCATCCCACCATTGCATTCTGTTTTTAATCATTGTCTCAAAAACATACACGAGCACGAGGTTAAAGAGATAGGACGAAAGCTATTGCCGTCGATTTTGGGAATGAAGTGTACATATGTATTTTTCGAGTCGTCCGGGAAACAATGTTTTTCATACATTTGATTAAAGATATCAATAAGGAGAAGTTTGGATTTGACAGCGAGTTTAGATAAGAATTCAAAATCGATGCTATCCGTACCGGGCGAGGAGTTTATATTTTTGAAGTAAAGTGAGGAATTCAACGGTGACCTTAATTTTGACCTTGAAGTTGACCTTTATGGCTTTTTGAAGGTCAAATTTTTTTTCAATGGAAACCCCCTTTTTCACATCTGCAATCGATAGAGCGAAAAATACTACGTTCAAGAACGTACCGAAGTCATAGGTCAATTGTAACGTTTCAGGTCAGTTAAAGGTTATTCGAAATTAACAAAGTTTTCCAAGAGGTCAGTGTAATTCCTGAAGTAAATTTCAACGAAAAATTCATTGGTGAGCTATATCATAATTTGACGAATTAAAAAAAATCGTATCATGAAACATGGAAATATTAAAAAGAGAGCACAAGATATTATAATATCCTAAAAATTGGCGGATATTAAAAATTGACGAGTTCAAGAAAAAATCATACCATGATAAATAATTTCGATGAAATACCTTGATCAAGCGCACGCATCATTTGCTGAAGATCGAGAGGATTTCGAATCCACGATGTGAGACGTCTACAATTTCCAAAAAATTAATGGAGATGACATTTTTGTAGACTTTGGAGTCCAAAATCCTTCCTTTTCTAATTATCCGAAAAGAGAATTGATGCTCGCTTGAGCCCAGAAATAATGAATAAAAATTGTTTCCAATATCTGTGCAGAAACTAATGCTACGACATTCAAATATGCATATATGTAATCTAGACCAAGGTCATGAATAAGTATTACGTGATTGCTGATCAATCATAAAAAAATGTTATTAATTTATGACAGTTTGACTTTCATAAATGTAGATAGAAATAAATTTTTCACATTCTCATCTCAATGAGGAGGTATTGATTTTATGTGAAAACTCAGTTTTGCAAGTTTCATCAAATCTCGACGTTTTCAGACTCATTGATTCAGAAAAAGTGGTGACATTGGTCCAAATTAAATATGTGAAGAAATATTTTTCCATAAATCTGACCTAGTCCCATGTAAATATCTCAGGAAGGCCAAGTTGATAACTGCATTGTAAAAGGTGACGACTGTAGCACAGACTATATAAGCTGATAAAGCAGTAAGATATTCATTATTTCCGTTGTTAATAAAATACTTCATTGATAAATTAGGCAGTGTCTCCTATAATCAGAAAATATGAGGATTGTTTATACCCTGTGTTTGGCGGTTATCCTGAATTCTATTGGTGAATATAATAATGAAATTCTGAATGAAATAAATATAATGAAACAAAAGTATTTGAAATTATTATCAGTATTATATACCTATAATTTCAAGTACATTTTCTTAAAGCTTGTGCATCTTTGCTCGTCCAAATTCAGACGTGTACTGATGGTACCCTTTTAACTGTGCATGGCATACGTGAATATAAAATAGAGTCCATACACAACATGTGGTAATTAATGATTGATATTAAAATATTTCAGTTGATTTTATATGAAAACATTCTGATAAAGTGATAATATCAGAATAAAATTAAAACACAAAAATTTGTCCTCATATGAGAAGAGAAGTAGGAATTTGATAGGTAAAATTGATCGTGTGAGATATGGATTTGCTTTTCGATGATGTTATTTAAAATCTGTATTCTTTTATAAAATTAGCAGGTAAACATTAAAGAGGTGAATGGGAATAAAATCGAATGATACGAGAAGTGAGTTTTTCGAATTATTTTAGTGGTATTGACATCATTAGTCCTAGCGGTACATTAAATATATTGAAATGTTTGCCCTAATTGTACAAAAGGTATATTCGGCTATAAATCTATAGGGCTCTCGAAATTAATTTTTGTCATATTAAAAGTGTTGAATTAGATTTACCTAGATGCAACCCCCACTTCTAGATAATTCCCAGCTTCTTAGCACAAACAGAAAATTTTTATAAAACGTTGAATCTCCGCAAAATACTTGCATTTTTAAATAAAAACCAAACTCTTTGAAAAAAAGGATGAATTTTCAAAAAGAAATGTAATAGTTAAACTTTTAGTAGAAAATATTGATTCTCAGAAAGGAAAAAGTGAGAGATTGGTTTTCGGTTGACTGCTTCTTTTTTTCTTCCTCTTTTTTTATTGCGTTATTCTTGTCCCTAATAAGACAAAAAGTAAGGTTTTTTGGAAGTTTATTTTTTAATTGTGAATAATTTCTTTTTCTTATTCTGAAAAAATTATTCATGATAAAATGGATTTCTTTTCAATCGTAATTAAGAATTTTGAATTCAAGACACTAAACTTATAATTCTTTTTAGTCTGCAAGGTTTGTTAATGATTAATTTTTAAGATTTCTTTATAGATTGGTTTCAGAATCATCCACAGAAAAAGTTATATTTTCAACAAACATTAATTCACGTGGAAATCCATGTGGAATTCCACGTATAACAATGACTATTTTTATGATGAGCAAAAATGGATGACTACGTCGTAAACAATACACAACAATTTTGACATATACATTGAGAGTTACAACTATATTCAAAACTCATGATATACCAACATAAGATTGTGCACTTTGAGAAATTTCAATCCTCTATCTCATGTTGCAGAATGGACTTCACAGTTCGACTGTTTGCCTAATGGCGACCCTATTCCTAATGTTTTTCGTCGCGAACCTTCTGCTTCTTCTCCTGCCAGACATAATCCTTCTGCTGGGTCTCCTTCTCTTACCGAGCAACTTCTTCGTGCCAGGTCCAGGTCTCCTCCTGCCAGCCATACTTTTTCTTCACGCATACTTGGATATACACTTCAAGAACATAGATTTGTCAGACTCATTTTGAACAAGAACCCAAACCGGATATACCAAATTCTAAGATACACTTTTCCTTCCGATGAACGAATTCTATTGAAAACCAAAGATAATGCACTCATACCCATTCCAAATGAAGATAATATTGTATTATCAATGCCCAATGGTGACGTTTGTGCAATATTTCAAAAGGAAAGCAAACAAACTATTTTTCGTGGTTTATATATTCGTATTCTGCGATGGCAAAGGCGGGCCAAAATAAACATGTACAGCGGCGTGGTTCAAGAAATAACCGCAGAAGAAAAAGCGGAATGTCCAGTAGGCAACAAAATCCCAATCAGAAAAAGTTTTAGAATAGTGTTGGAACAATAGTTTATTCACACTGTAAATTTGATTTAAAAAATCTTTACAAGGTGGCCCACGACCCGGGAAATAGCACTGAAGTTGTTTTTGACCGAGAATTTAAAAAATGATCAAACGAAAAATATATCCAATTACTTAAAATATCACAAACTTAATACTCATCATGTGATATTATCTAATTTGAAATAACTTCAATTTCAAATTTTTTATTAATGTTAAGTTCACTTGGTAATATTTTCCACGATTAACTCATTCAGTTTAAGTGCGTAATTTGAACACTTTGACATGCAAATGTTCGGATTTTATGTGTTCATTTTTAAGCGTACATATTCAATGTAATGCATTTTAAAATGCAGTTTTGTGGACTTAAACAATTATAAAATAAGAAGCGTTCGAAATTTTTCATGAAATATTTTTTAAGTTGATCAATTGCAAATATGAATTAATCCCTGATTTTCAAAACTGAACTGTATTTTGTATATTAATAAATGAAGAATAATAATATTCACGAGACGATTCTAAATCTGTTCAATAATTCAATGCTTTTATTTAATTTAAAATTCTCTTCAAATATTGTTTTCGTCTAAAATATTTCACTTTTAACTCATTTCATCAAAAATATTTGTATGGAATTAAAAAACAATTTTCTAGTATTCAGCAATATTTGATTGTTCGTTCAAAATGAAATTTTTTGAATCAAATATCAAAAACTAAATAATTTAGAAATAAATTTGCAAAATAATAATTGAACAAATTTAAAACGACCGAAAATAAAAATAAAAATTAATAAACATATTCATATGTATCGATTTATTCTTCAATTTAGAGCGTTGATAATGACCGCGTAGGGCAGGCGTATATTTTTTACAGAAATCTTTCTACATTTCAATTTGCCTATATTATGATGAACTCTATTGAAACTAAATGAATATGCTGTTATTGCTGTACATCGGGCCGAGACTGCTCCTCTATATATTACAAAATGAATTACAAATTTCATTCTTTAACATTATTGCATTTAAGTTACCTTATAAAATCTATTCAAATAATTTTTTATAGGTAAATAATTTTCTTTTGAACCTTTTTTCATAGCAATATTTTTTTAAAAAGTAGTGTGAATTAAATTTTGAAACCTTTCTGAAATGAACCATTTTGATTCTTTAAATTTTGTTTGCATCTTGTGTTGCCGTCGGTTCCTCAAATAGATATCAATGATTAAGAACTATTTGAGTGTGTGAATGAAAAAAATATGTATCGAATCTCATCAAGCATTTTTTGACCAATGTTTCTGGTTTCAGCAGAAATAAAAAAAAAAAAAAACTATGAGCAACACTATAGGAAGAGCGATGCTTTAAGACTAGGAGAAATATTAAGTTCCAGGTTTCTCTTAAGACCAAAGATCCAGGTCAACTTGATGACGCGTCTAGACTCTCCTAGGAGTCTCCAGTTACTGTTGAACACCCGTTTAAGCCAGAGGAGGTCGAGACATTTTAGACAGAAGTCTACGATGTCCAGCATACACTAAAAAAAAAACACAGAAAAAATAAATAGCTTCAAGGAGCTGTGCACCTTATACCACCTGAGGAGGAATGCCCACCTATCACGATTTGTGTTTGTCGGAAGAAAGAAGTGATTTCCTGAGAAGACCTGCCCCAGGGATATTTGTCCAATTGGGTGTCAAAGTATCAAATACTTTTTGCAAGTAGGAAGGAATTTCTTGGAAAGGTTTCTTTTGGGAAGGCTTGTAAAATGGTGCCTCAAAGCATCTCCTATTTTTTTAAAGGTAGAAAATGATTTTCTGGAAAAAAGTATCCCAAAAAAAAGGTCCGATGTGGCTTCAAAGCATTTCATGTTTCTTTTTTTTTGGAAATGAGAAGGGATTTCCTGGGACAAAAATTCTTGGTAAGATACCTCGAAGCATCTCATTTTTTCAGAGTGAAAAGTTATTTCCTGGGAAGCATTATCCAGTATTACCAGAGTCCGAGTGTCTGAATGTATAGATGGAAGAAGGGATGCCCGATAGTGTCTTCACACGAATCTTTGTGGGAGGGAATGTCCGGGGACGTCTTCTAGTTTGTGAAGAGATGTACCAGACTGTTTTCAAAACGTAGACTTAAAGTTTCTTGTGTGGGAAGATATTTTCTGGAATGACATTTCCTGTGGGAAGTGATGTCCGGGGAAGACATTTTTTTGATGGAATATTTTGGGAAGGCTTGTCCTAAGAAGAATTGTCCTGGGAAAACTTATTTGGTGTGATATGTCACGACATTTTGCTTCATCAACACTACAAATTCTCTGAGAATATTTTTTTTGACAAAGATTATCAGGTTCTACACATAGTTTTTTCAGGTTCTCAGGGAACTTATGATGAATCAATACATTATAAAATTCTGGAGATGTGATGTCCTTTTAAGATTCAATCAAAACTCAGATAACTTTGTTACGTCAGCACAGTTCTATGGTATATATGTACATCAGATTTCGAGAATGATTAACTGCTAGTCTGAATCTAATTGACAAGATTCGTATTATAACTGAAAGATAATATTGAGGCGTCCACATAAACAGGGCCCTTACGGCCGGTTCTACTTTAGGAGATATTCGCGTTTTTCTAAGTTCAGGTCAAAGTAATCATTTTTGGGCTTGACTGGACGATGATACTGAGATGTATACGAAATTAATTAAGACTCTACTCATATCCAGACAGTAACCAAAAGTAGGTATATTTCATGTCCGAACAAAAAATATTACAAGTGTGTTTATGGCACGCCCTAAGTTTAGATGCGCTTTTCTCGAACAAAATTTTTTCGAAGTACCCACATAAAAAATGCCCCGGTGATTCATTCGGCTATATGCTCCTATACGTAACTCCATACCGATTATAAGGGCATTTTCGATGCGGAAGCCCACATATCTATTTCAAAGCCTAAACATAGGCTAAGTTTAGGGTGTGCGTGCTACTGTTGATAAGGAGATTACGAAACGGTAGAGAAGGCCTAAAAAATTTGCTTGCAGTCACTTTCCATAAAATCCTATTGAACTCCTTTCTATGAATTGAAAATCTTGAAAAAAACTATTAGATATTTTTAAATCCATTGTGCGATCAACTGTGTGACATCTGGCACGACTTGCACTGCCAAGGTTCGACAGTTCGCGCGCGAACTGCGGATGCGTCATCACACACTCAACAAGTCAAAGCTACTTAACAGCATATTGTTGACAGAATACGAGTACTATCTAACGCTAGGAGAAGTCTAGAGTGAGAAGAAAGTGGTCATTACAGAAAATCAACAGTTTTTGTTTGCCCCATCTAGATTCTCCCAAGACCCTCCAGTTACTGTCGTCCAGCCGCTCACACCAGAGGAGGTCGAGGCATTTTGAAAAGAAGTCTACAAAGTCCAGCATCCACTGAAAAAAATAGCTTCAAGGAGCTGCGCAGTTCCCTCATAACACCTGAGGAGGAATGCCCACCTATCACTACCGAGGAGATGAAAAAAGTATTGAGACATAAAGAACTATTTCGCACCAGCACCAGATGGAATCAAGACCTTCTGGTGGGATAAGTTTTCTTCGACGCACCAGCATCTGGCCCGCATTTTCACCTCATATCTAAAGTCAGAAGAGCCTGTTCAGGAGTAGTTGGTGAAAGGGCGCACAGTGCTCTTGTCGGAGATAGGCAACATAGTTGACCTTGAGAATTACAGGCCAATAACTTGTCTGGACACACTGTATAAGATCTTCACAGCTATTCTAAATGATAGGAGAGTTCGGACAATTGGACCTGTGTGGCGAGAGATGTTCGAACAACGCGGCTCAAAGAAAGGCGTAGTTGGTTGTCGGGAGAATTTTCTCATCGATAGATAGCATCCTATCAGCGTTGCCTATCGATGGCCTGGATTCATTGCCGAAAAGCTTTCGATTCAACCTCCCATAGACTTATCATCTGTCTGCTGGTAAGCTTAGAGGTTCATCCACACATCATGAGGTACATAATGCCGCTTGGAAAACCAGATTTACTATCTTATTTAAGAAATATCGTGTGACACTAACAGTGGCACGTTTCAGAGAGGTTTTCTCTTGGGGTGACACCATGAGCCCTCTCCTCTTTTGCCTCACATTATTGCCACTATCTCTCCCACATTGCCATTCTGGAGAGTACCTCTGCGGCAAACCTGGAAATCGAAAGCACAAGGTCGAAGACCCTGATCTCGTCGACAGAAACATTATACGATACCTTGGCATTGGAGAGATCTATATATGCCTAGGCGTTCTACAGAGCCGCATTCACGACGCTAAATCTATAAAAGATACTCTCCGATGCAAATACAAATGTCTACTGCGACGGATATGGTTTTCGGAACTGTCGGCAAGGAACAAAGTATCTGCGACGAACATGCTTGTCGTCCCGGTAGTACTCTATTTATTTGGAGTGGTTCCATGGACGTAGGACGAGCTCAGATCCCTCGATATCGATATCATAAATGTCTTCACAACATGATTATTCTGAGTACAGCACATATAGTCGCAAATGGACAAGACCCTCTTCTTAAAATGGTCAGGAAACACAAAGAAGTGAGCCAAGGGGCGTTTTTATACAAAACAGCAGAGGAGGCTGCTGCAACACTCGGTCTTGAATTCAATCTCAGGGGTGAGCAAATGCATCAAATCTTATCCATCTCGAGTACTCACTTCTCACGGCCCGGTAGATAGCTGTGATAGCTGCAGAGCGTGTCATGCACTCACGAGCATCTAGCACACATAATATCTAGTTGTCCGACTCATGCGGGAACGACCTACATCCAAAAGCACAATGCGGCCCTAAGAGTACTTTACTACCATCTTTGTCACTCTTACGGCATTAGCCCCAATACCGCTCTGCCAAACGCTTCTTGGGATATAAAGTCAATTGTCGAAAATGAGAAGTACCGCATATACTGGAACTTCATACTCTCGACAATTGCTTATGTTGTGCACTCGAGACCTGACGTACTTCTTCTTGACTTCAAAAAACGAACCATGTTCGTTATCGAGTTTTCGGTACCAGCTGACAAAAAGCCATAGCCAAGGAGAAAGAAAAGAAAGAGAGGTATGAAGATCTTATAAGGGAGTTGCGATGGTTATACCCGGAATATTTTGTTAAACTAATCGTCTTGATCATCGGCGCACTTGAAGGTGCCCAGGTTTAACTGGGTAATAGTCTGAAAAACATCCCTGCGTGTCAACAAAGTGCTGAGACACTTGCGGGGAAAATGCAGTGGGCCGTTGTTCTTGGGTCGCTCTGTGTCCTCAGGGTTCACGAGACATTCGCCAGATCATGGTATTGAATTTGTCTCAGACTGTAACCACCTGTCTCACGGTCGTGATGCGTGGTTGCAGCTGAAATTTTACCGCAATTTCGCATTTAAGTCTGAATGCATCCTTTTGACACAAGAGGAGTTTTCTCTGAGTGTATTAATGTTTTGAATTGATATCAGGATTTTAAGCAAGTAAAGTCAAGATCCGACAAAAAACTCACTTTGTCGTCCAGCAAACGAATTTTTATAAGCAATTTATATTGTTATGCAAATTCACCATGCTAGTTGTTCCATGCGGGACTCTGCAAACAGTTTATTTTATCCTATTGTATTATAAACGAATATATTGTTCAAACAAATATAGTGTCATTGAAAATCTGTTAACTTTTTACAACGATTTCCAGAATCATGCAAAAATTCGTTTCTATGATAGAATCGGTAGTTACAAAACTGTATCCTCCAAACTTGTAAACTGACAAAACAAAGTTTTTAACAACTTTACGACGATATTCAATATAAAATGTGATATACGCCTATTTGTTTCAAAGGATTGTTCACAGCTGTAATAATTGTTGTTTAATGAAGGTATATTTTGACAAGATATTATTTTTGATATAAAAAGAAATGATTCCGCTGAAAAAAATTTTTTTCCGATATCTGTGCAGAAACTAAATCTACGGCATTCGAATATGTGAATATGTAATCTAGACTAAGGACATGAATAAATATCACGTGATTGCTGATGAATCGTAAAAAATTTTTACTGATTTATGACAGCTTAATTGTCATGAATGTAGATAGAAATACATTTTTCACATTTTCATCTTAAGGAGGAGGTACTGATTTTATGTGAAAACTCAGTTTTGCGAGTTTCATCAAATCTCTATGTTTTCAGGCTCATTGATGGAGAAAAAATGGTGACATTGGTTCTAATTAAATATGTAACGAAATATTTTTCCTTGAATCTGACTCTTATCCAATGCAAATATCTCAGGAAGGCCGAGTTGATAACTGCATTGTAAAAAATGACGATTATAGCATAGACTATATAAACTAATGAAGCAGTAAAATATTCATTATTTCCGTTGCTAATCAAATTCTCCATTGATAAATTAACTAGTTTCTCTTTTAGTTAGAAAATATGAGGATTATTTGGACCATATCTTTGGCGGTTATCCTGGATTCTATTGGTAAATATAATAATGAAATTCAGAATGAAATAAATATAATAAAACGATTTGACTTGAAATTATTACTAGTGTTATATACCTATAATTTCAATTGAATTCTTTTGAAGATTGTGCAACTGTGCTCGTCCAAATTTAGACGTGCACTGATGGTAACCTTTTAATTGTACATGGCATACGTAAGTATAAAATAATGTTTGCACAGAAGATGTGGTAATTATTGATTAATATTCAAAGATTTCAGTTGATTTTATATAAAAATATTTTATTAAAGTGACATTATCAGCGTAAAATTAAAACACAAAAATTGGTCTTCATATAAATGGATAATAGGTAGAAAGTGAGAAATAGGAATTTAATAGGTAAAATTGATCGTGTAAGTTATTGATTTATTTTTAGATGAAGTTATTTGAAATCTGTATTCTTTTATAAAATTAGCAGGTGAGCATTAAAAAGGTAAATTGGAATGAAATCGAATGATACGAGAAGTGAGGTTCTTGAATTATTTAAGTGGGAGAAACATCATTAGTCCTAACGGTACATTAAAATTATTGAAATGTTTGCGCTAATTGTACAAAAGGTATATTTGGCCAAAAATGTATAGGGATCTCCAAATTAATTTTCTGATTCTAAAAGTGTTGAATTAGATTTACCTAGTTCCAACTCCCACTTCTAGATGAGCAGAAATGGATGCCAACGTTGTAAATAGTAGACAACCATTGTGACATATACACTGACAATTACAACTACATTCATAACCTATGATATACCAATATACGATTGTGCACTCTAAAAAAAATACAATCCTCTGTTTCTTGTTGTAGAATTAACTTCACAGTTCGAGTGTTTGCCTAATGGCGAGCCTATCCCTGGTATTCGACGTGGCCAAAGTATTGCCAATTTTTTCGAAAGGCATTCTCCAGAAAGGCCTCTTCCTCCAGCCATACCTTATTCTTCTGCCGCGTCTCCTCCTCCTGCTGAGCCTCCTCTTCGTGCCAGATCCAGGTCTTCTCGAGCCAGGAATGCTTCTTCTCTCATACTTGGTTATACACTTGAAGAAATTACATTTGTCCGACTAATTCTTAACAAGAATCCGATCCGGATATATCAACTTCGAATATATAATTTTCCTCCCGATGAACGAATTCTATTGAAAAACAGAGCTAATGCATTCATACCCATGCCAACCGAAGATATAATTGTATTATCAATGCCCAATGGTGACGTTTGTGCAATATTTCAAAAACAAAACAGACAAACGATTTTTCGTGCAATATATGAGCCTTTTCTGGATGGGGCAAGACGGGCAAAAATAAACATGTACAGCCACGTGGTTCAAGAACTGACCCCAGAAGAAGTCGCGGAATGTCCAGTAGGCAACAAAATCCCAATCAAAAAAAGTTTTACAATAGTGTGCCGAGGAACTGCGAAATAACAATGAATTTTTGTTCGACCGGAAATTTAAAGAATGATCAAAAGAAAACTATATCCAATAACTTGAAATATCACAAGTTTGATACACATCATGTGAAATGATGCAATTTAAAATAAGTTCAATTACATCGGTTTTGTTAATGTTAAGTTCACAAGTTAATTTTTTTCCATGAAGAACTCATTCAGTTTACAGACCGTAATTCTGACTCTTCTGCGTGAAAATTTTTTAATTTCATGTGTTCAATTTCAAGCGTAAATATTCAATGTGATGAATTTTAAAACGCAGTTTTGCAGACTTAAATAATAAAAAAATACAAGCGTTTGAAATCTCCCATGAAAAACGTTTGAATTAGATCAACTGTAAATATGAATTAATTTCTGATTTTTGAAACTGAGCTGTATTTTGGGTATTAATAAATAAACAATGATTGAATTTACGAGACGATTCTAAATCGTTTAATAACATAACGCTTGTATTTGATTTTACATTCTGTTCAAATATTGTTTGCGTCTGAAATAGTTCACTTTCAACTCATTTAATTAAAAATATTTGTATGAAAATAAAAAGCAATTTTATAATATTCAGCAATATTTGATTATTCATTTACAATGAACAATTTTGAATCAAATATTAAAAATGCAATCATTTAAAATTAAATTTTTTAATATAACAATTAAAAAAATTTAAAACAACCTAAATGAAAAATAAAAATGATTAAGCCTATCCAAATGTATCGACTTATTCTTCAATTTAGAGCGTTCATAATGACCGCGTAGGACAGATGTATATTTTTTAATAGAAATCTTTATAATAAATGTGTTATTATCTCTGTACATCGGACCGAGGTAGGTAAATAATTTTTCTTCAAACTGTTTTTGATACGAGGGTCTTATAAAAAAGTAGGGTGAATCAAATTTGAAAATATTTCTGAGATGAACCATTTTGATTCTTTAAATTTTTTTTGCATCTTGGAAACCTGTTTCAATTGCTTGTACATAAAATATTATTGATGGCTGAATAAATTTCACTGTGCTTTACGTAAATTTTATAAACATGCATTGAAAATGAAGTGAAATTTTTAATTAAATTTAATAAACCTAAATGAAAATATAAACAAAATTTGATAATAATTAATGAAATTAAATTTGGAAGCTTTGCATGTAATATATCTTTCTAACGATTAATACATCTCTTGCAATTACATGTAAAAAATTCGTTTTCTTTTGTCATTTCGAAAGAAGTAATTTCAGAAAACTGTTCTTGAAAATTTTTCACCATTTACATAGAATATCCATAGGATATTCATGAACATTTACAAAAAATTCAATGGTACTATCTCTTAAAATAGTTTCAAAACTTATATTGAAATTTCAATCATTTATGGTTGATTGTGAACCAATCTATTTAGATTATTACATTTTCCAATTAGAAAAAGAAACAAACAAAAATTTAATGTATTTCTAACATTGCTAATATTTAATGCATTCTTCTTTCAAAAATTATAAATAAAAAATAGATTTCTTTCAATATCAGTTTTTCACTAACCGTAGTGTAAAAAGCTTCACTAACATATGTCTATCATATGTGCTAACAGAATTTGATTCCTGTAATTTGTTTGATTCAATTTGATATATAGGATTTGTATCATAATAATTAAAAAAAAAACCTTTGAAATCCCAGGCGGAAATATTATATATAGTTTATATATAGTGTGAAGTATTATATATAATATTCATTTCTTTTATATAAAAAATGTATAAAACAAATGAATATTATATATAATACTTCACACTATATATAAACTACATATAATATTTCCGCCTGGGATAAAATGTACTTTATTACCTGAAGTTCTTTAAAACTTTGCTGAAATCTTTTACAATCCACCGAAATATTTGGAAAATGTAAAAATCCATTAAAATAAGTAGAAATGATTCGAAATCCCTTCAATAAAAATTAAATTAATTTTTTTCATCAAAGTGCTCTAAAAAACTTTTCAAACCCCTATAAATCTTTTAAATCTTTCCCAAATGTTTAATCCTTGGAGGGTTTAAATATTCATTAAAATCCTACAAAATTCCTTAAAATCCCTTAAAGTTGTTGAAAGTTCATGAAGCTTACAGGGCCAGGGTATAAGCTCTGTTTTTTTTGCGAATTTTCTTTTTCGAGTAATTTTCCAGCATGTGGACCTATTTTTAAGGGAACTTCGTGAACTGAAAGGATATTAATTAGAGTTGAAAGTACAATCTTACCCCAAAAAGAAGAGTGACTCCTTGGCAGACCCTCGGGCTCTGAATTTTGAGGGATACACAAAACTGGTAAATACTGCTCATGATTTCTTCTTCACTTTTTCCAGACTTGATATAATGTTGCAAAAGACCTGCACCTACTTTACATGCTGTACAAGAAACCTTGGACATGACCGAGGTTTCAACTTCCATCATGACCTGCCTCAAGTCAAGAAGCTTCATAGCTTTGTCTACAAATATGGAGAGGTGTCCTCCTTGTTGCATATTCTCCATACCCCAAAGCATTCGCGAATAGTTCATCTGGAAAATAATGGGAGAATTTTTCAAATCATATTTATATTCGAAAATAAAGTGGAATAGCACAAATTAGTCATTTTCCATATTTCTGTTTCAATCCAATCCAATTATTGAAAAGCGCATAGCGCCATTTTCGATTATTCATTGAAGTTTAAAAAAAAAGTCTGAAAACTTTAGGGTCATGAGAAATTTAAGGTTATCTTTTTATGTCACAATCTTGAGAAAAGCATTACATTTGCCCTAACAATATAAAAGATCCTATATTATCAAAAATGGTTATCGGCTTGTGACGTTGGCTTGACCACAAAAAATATGTTTTTTGTAAACTTGATTTAAACTAAAACTAAATTTCCAAGATTTAAATTAACAGTGAACTGAACAAGGAGATTTTACACTTAGAGGTGATTTTGCGGGCTAGGGAAAGCTGGACAAGGGAATTTTAAACTTAGGGGTGATTTTTGGGGTTGGGGAGAGCTGAACAAAGGAATTTTACAATTAAAACCCAAAACACATCCTTTTACTATAGTCGCAAAACTTTCTTTGAAACTTTAAAAATAAAATGGTTTCTAACGTATTTTAATATTAGAGGAATCACATTAGACGTAAAAATGAAAAAGTTTTCAACCCGGAGGCTTTCCACTGATTTTAATTAAACCTTTTGCATCGTGTCGCTAAATATGTCTATTTAAAAGTTAAACAAAACGTCTTGTGCGGTAATTTGAAAATTCATGCTTTTTTTTTGTAAATTTACAAGAATCGATCAAATCTTGAATAACTTCAATATATTAAGTCCTAGAGAAACAAAAACACTGTATATGTATATATTGGGGTTGCTGATTATGAATTTGACGGAAAAACTCAAATTGGCGGACCACACATTTTTAACATTCATAGACTTTAAGAAAAAATAATAATAAATTATTAATATTTGGCAGTCATATGCCTTAAGGCAAAACAAGTTGATAAAAAATAATTTTGACCTCGGGTGAAGGGCGAAAACACCTTCAAATTGTGGGAAACGCCTCCAAAAAATGGTTTTTGAGGATTATTTCGTGAAAGGTGCATCGTTAAAAAATGAATTTTTGCAGACAACTTGTACATAAAATATACATGAGAAGCTATGGCGTCAACTTTTTCTTTGTCGCCCATACTTTCCGAGATATCCACCTCGGGAGTAGAGAGTGAGATTGACAGCGTGCGGGTCTCACGCTCCTGTCGTAGCTCATATCTCCAAATGAGATGGTTTTTCGCTGAAAATGCATTGCACTTAAGTTATAGGGCGGAAAATTCTGCATAATTTCCATTACATGCACTTTTATCCAGAAACGACCCCATTTCGAGATATGAGCTACAAAAGAAGCGTACGACCCGCGCGCTACAACTCACCCCCTACTGCCAAGGCGAATATCTCGGAACATATGACCGACAAAGGAAACGCAAATACCATAATTTTTTATGGATATTTTATGTACGAGTTTTCTGCGAAAATTCATTTTTCAGCGATGCACCCTTTTCGAAATAATCGTAAAAAACCATTTTTTGGGGCTGTCTTCCACGATTTAAGGGTGTTTTCACCCTTCACACCGGGTAAAAATTGAGAAATGTGCATGCCAAATATTAATCTTTTTTTTCCTGAAGTTTATAGATGTTGAAAATTTTTATTTCGCCATTTTGAATTTTTCCCCTTAAATTCATAATTAGCAACCCCAATATATGTAAATATATATAAACAGTGTTTTTGTTGCTCTAGGACTTAATTTGTCCAAGTTATTCAAGTTTTTAATCGATTTTTGGAAAGTCAGAACAACAAGAAATATTTTTAAATTATCAAAGAAGATTTTTTGTTCAACTTTTTAATAGACATATTTAGCAACATAATTCAAAAGGTTTCATCAAAATCGGTGAAAAGCCCCCGGGTTGAAAGGTATAAACCTTAGTTGACTCCTCTATATTGCAGCTTCTCATAAATGCAAATTGCTTCATTAACTATTTCGAATTTTTTAAAAGGAATAATAAATTAAACATTTAAACAATTAAAAAATATATACAGCTTCTGGAAGAAAATTCTTTATTTTTTTACGTCAATCTTTTGTCATAATCTAAATAATATACCTAAGCGCTCTAGATTTGTAAAATTTTACGAATTATTTTTCTGTATCTGTGAGAAAATAATATTTTCCACATAAATTTAAGAAGCTTTATAAATTATCTTGAAAGTTTTTTCCAGATTTGTAAACTTTTTCATGTTGAAAATATAACATGCATCTGCAAAAAAAAGCAAAAAAAGATTTCATAAATAAAAAAGGACAAGGCCCTGAATCTTTTAATTGCTCAAGTTGTTCCAATTTTTTAGTCATAAGTATTTTGAACGAATAAAAATTTTCAAATATTTCTAAAAAATATAAAAATTGACAAGCCAATTTAGGCATGTTATATAGATCACGAACAAATTAAAAATGATGATTTTTCCACATGCTGCGATTTATAAAATTTGTCAACTTACTTATTTCGGCTGTGTTTCTTGGCTAGTATTTTAAAAAGGTTTTTGGTCAAAAAATAATTTCTTTGGTTGAAAATTAAACTATTATGTTGACATTTTTTTTTGGAATCAACTACTTTTTGATTGTAATTGAAATCTCTTTTGGTTGAAATATCAATTATTACATTTTTTGTTAAGAATACATTTTTTTTTATAGAAATTCAACTACTTAGTTGAAAGTAGAACTACATGCTTTGTAAGAAATTTATTTTTTTTATGATAATTCATCATTTCTATTGAAAAACTTTTTTTTTCAAAATTTAACTATTTTCTTGAAAAATATTTTTTTTGTCAAAAATTAATTTTTTTACTGAAAGTTTAACTATTTTATGTTTGGTTAAAAATTTAACTATCAGGTGGAAAATTTCTTTAAAAATTCAAATATTTGTTTTAAAGTTCATGTATTTTCTTACAAAATAATTTTTATTAGTAGAAAATTATTCTCCTTAGTTTAAAATTTATTTCTTTGATTGAAAATTAGGTTTTTGTATTCCAAATTAGTTTTTCGTATTGAAAATTAATTCTTTTTTACTGAAAAGGAATTTTTACTGGAAATTTAACTATTAAATTTTCTGTCGAAAATTTATCTTTTTCAGTTGAAAATTCCTGTATTCTGTTGAAAATTAAACTTCTTGGTTGAAACTTCAACTTTTTGTTCGAAAATGTATTTCATTGGTTAGAAAATCCTTTGAAAATTCGAATATTTTTCGAAAATTCATGTATTTTTTGACAAATTAATCTTTATTGATAGAAAATTATTTTTTTGTTGGCTGAAAATATATCCTTTTGGTTAAAAATTTATTTCTTTCATTGAAAATTATTTTTTTTTTTGTATTGAAAATTAATTTTTTTTAAGAATTTGGGTAAATTTTTTTTTTTTGCTAAAAATTGAACAATTTTTTGAGATCCAAGCGTATCTATATCAAATGAAAATTCACCTATTTTGTTGAAAATTAATCTTTTTGCAGAAAAGTAGTCTTATTAGTTGGAACTTTTTCTTTTTGGATAAAAATTCATTTGTTTGGTTGAATATTCATTTTTCTAACTGAAAATTGAACTACTTGATTTCTTTTGAAAAATTCATCTTTTTTTATAGAAATCTAATCTTCTTGGTTGAAAACTTATCTGTTTAGTTAAAAATTTTACTATCTCGTTGAGACATTTTTTTCACTGAAAATTTAACTATTCTATTTTTAGTTGGAAATTAATTTCTTTGGTTGACAATTTGACGATTTTGTTGCAAATTCGTTTTTTTTTTTGTTGAAAATTAATTGTTTTAGCCGAAAATTTAACTAACCTATTTTTGGTGAATAATTGATCTTTTTTATTTGAAAATTTCTTTAAATTGTTGACAATTTCTGTAAATTGTTGACAATTTCTGTAAATTGTTAAAAATTTGTCATTTTTCATTGAGAATTCATCTTTTGGTTTTAAAATTGAATTATTTGGTGGAAAACAAATTTGTTCAGTTGAAGATTAATCATTTGGATAAAAATTAATTACTTTGTTTGAAAATTTAACTAATATATTGAAAATTCGCTTTTTTAGTTGATTTATTTTCTTAGCTCAAAATGTAACTATTTCATTTTCGCTTAAAAATTTATCTTTCTTAGTTAAAAATTCATATATTTATTTAAAAAGTCGTCTTTCTTGGGTTTAATATTCAATTTATTTTCTACATAATTCATATTTTTCTGTTCAAATTTCAATACTTTGGATGAGATTTTTTATCTTTATTGACTAAACAAATACTTTTTAGTTAAAATGTAACTCTTTTTTTCAAAGTTCCTCTTTTTGGTTCAAAAATTAGTCTGCTTTGTTTGAGGATTTGAAGAAAAAACAAGTATTTTTTTATGGAAATAACAACTATAACACTTTTGTACAGTTTATTTTTTTTATCAAGGATTTATCACTTGGGTTGAAAATTGAACTATTTCATTAAAAGTTCATTTTTTCTTAGTTGAAAGTTAATTTTTTTAATTGAAAATTTACTTTTTCCATTTTTCATTTAAAATTGATATTTTTGCTTAAAAAGTCAACATTTTGGATGAGATTTTTTTTCTCTATTCCTGAAAAATATTTCTTGATTGAAAATTTTAATCTTCTCTTGAACGTTCCTCTTTTTGGTTTTGAAAATTTGTTTGTTTGAGGATTCAACCAATTTATTCAAAATTCGTATCTTTCGGTTTAATTCAACTGTTTTTTATTGAAAAAAAAATGTTCCGTAGAAATAACAACTAGTACACTTTTCTTAAAGAATTTATTTTTTTTTATTGACAATTCATCACTTTGTTTGAAAATTTAACTAGTTTTTTTTTATTGGAAATGAAATTTTTTCACTTCTTATTCAAAATTTATCTTTTTGGCTCAAAAAATCAACATTTTGGATGACATTTTTTTTTATTCACCGAAAAATCTTTCTTGGTTGAAAATTTAACTATTTTCTTGAACGTTCCTTTTTTTTGGTTTGAAAATTAATTTATTTTGCTTGAAGATTTAACTAATTTGTTATAAATTTGTATTTTTTGGTTCAGTTCAACTGTTTTTGATTGAAAATAAATTTTGGTGTGTGGAAATAACAACTATTACCCTTTTCATATAAAATTTATTTTTGTTCATAAAAAATTCATCAGTTTTGGTTGAAAATTGAACTATTTTGATTGAAATTTCTTTTTTCGCAGTGAAACATCATTTGTTGTTTTAATTGAAAATTTAATGTTTTCATTTTTCATTCAAAATTTATCGTTTTGGCATAAAAATTCAACATTACGGGTGAGATTTTTTATCTTTAAAGAAAATGTTTTCTGTGAATAAATATTTACAGAAAACATTTTCTTGGTTGGAAATTTACCTCTTTTGTTGAATTTAGTTCTTTTTTTTTACAAAATTTGTTGTGTTTGAAGATTCCACTTATTTGTTTAAAATAAGTATTTTTTGGTTTAATTCAACTGGTTTCGATTTTTAAAAAATATTTTTGAGTGGAAATAACTATTATACATTGTATTGAGAATTCATTTTTTTATTGAAGATTCATCACTTATGTTGCAAATTTTACTATTTTGTTGAAAATTCCTTCATTTAGTTGAAAATTAATTTTTTTATTGAAAATTTAATTCTTCCATTTTTATTTCAAAATTTATCATTTTGAGCTG
This sequence comes from Andricus grossulariae, assembly GCA_011634705.1. Taxonomy (NCBI): domain Eukaryota; kingdom Metazoa; phylum Arthropoda; class Insecta; order Hymenoptera; family Cynipidae; genus Andricus; species Andricus grossulariae. The sequence goes on from JAABKJ010007545.1 coordinate 305,083,574, forward strand.
AAAACTCAACAATTTGACTAAAAATTCTGTATTTTACGTATGTCTTACGTAATTTGTAGATGATCCCTCATAAAATTCTTTATGACTGTTATCACTAGATAAAAAAACTGCGGGTACGAAATGTTGCAGGTGATCCTTCATCACGGTAACATTATCTTATATTTTAATTAATAATAATAATGATAAATAATTAACCTTATTGATAATATTGATTGCCTAGGAGTAAGTTTGGTTTTCAACATACAAAAAAATTATAACGGTCAAGAAAAATGAAAAAGTGGTCAGGGAAAAGTCAGGGACTTTCGAAATTTGCTTTTTGTAGCAACCCTGAAATATTGGCCCAAGAAGTGGGCAGTGGTGGGGGTTTGACAATGGGATATGAAATATATTCTATGATATATATGACATATGATATATATGGATATCATATGATATATATGGATATGATATATGATATATATGGATATGACTTATGATATATATGGATATGGTATATATGGATATGATTTATGATATATATGCATATGATATATGATATATATGGATATGATATATGATATATATGGTCCTAAAATTTTAGGAAAGACATTGTTAGGGTAAGGCACTAAAAAAATGAAACTTAATAGTAAGAGTATTTGTTCCAAATACAAATTCAACTTTTAGTGAAAATAAAAAGTGATACATTATGAGAGTTGATGAATCGCTACAATTGTAATGCGTTCGTGACGTCGGCTCAGTGAAAGGATTTTGGTACCAAAAGTGAAAGTGATCATTATCGGTCAAATAAAAAGAAAAAGGAATTACATGCCAAGATTGAAGGATTTCAAGGTCGTTAGATTTGATAGAAAAATTATGAATGATTCTTATTTCCTGTTGGGTATAACATGCAAAAAGTCGGTTTACATCACAATGTTGTCTTGTACGCTTTCATAAAATTTGCAAAATTTGCTATGAAGTTTATTCCCAAAATTGATATTTGCTAATTACTTTAATATGTTTTTAATTTATAATATGCATTTTGAGAAATTGTTACCAGATACTGGAATTTATTAACAATAATAATAATAATCTTCAAATTCATTCACTTTGTCCACATTGAAGCTCCTATGATTCCGCTCACTTATCGCGTGCTTTTGTCTCTTTGATTTCTTTTTTGCCATTAACCGTCTTCAACCATTAACATAAAATTCTGTTTTCACTTGAAGTTGCTTCGATTGAATGAAGATTTTTCAGTTTCAATTTATATATCAAATTATTATCATTTTCAATTAGATGCAGTTTTGAGCAAGTTCCTTGAAAAAGGCAACTACACTCAGAAAAGTGTTTCTTTGAATCAAACAACCATTTGTTTATTCAATATACATTACATATGTTACATATTTTTTTGGAAATTATAAGAGTTTACGAAAAAGAAATCAACGATGTCATTTTCACTGTTCACAGGTGAATTTTCAATTGCAAATCTATAAAATTGAATAAATTTCAATTTTATATCTTCACAAGGGATAAAAACAGCATTAGAAATAGTATCTTTTTATATTATATACAACAAATATTGAAGACTCTTCAATTGAAAATATTGAAAATTGAATAATTTTCAATTGTAAACCTTAAAATTTGAAGTATTCGTAAAAATTTTCAAAATTACATACCTTTAAAATATAAATCTTGAAAAATTAATCATTTTTAATTCCATATTTTCGTAATTGCAAAACTTCGAATTGAAAATCTTTTGAATTCTATAGTTTCTAATTTAAAAAATTTTGAATTAAGAATTATGAAAATTTTGAGCTTCACGATTCAAAATTTCATATTTTAGAAGATTTACATATGAAATTTCTTCAGTTTGGAATTAAAAACTTTTGACTTTTGACCTTCAAAATCATCTATTTATGTAAGAACTTTTATTTATTTATCTTAAAAATTGAAGAGTTTTCAATTATGAATCTTCAAAATTAAAGTATGAAAAAAAGCATTCAAATTAAAGAATTAAAAATTGCAAATCGTTAAAATTGTATAATTTCCAATTATAAATCTTTAAAATTGAATTATTCGAAAAAATCATTCAAAATTACATACATTCAAAATATAAATCTGGAAAATTGAATAATGTTGTAAATTTTTGTTTTAAAAATTCAAGAACTTTCATTTGTACCTCTTAAAAATGTCTGAATTGGGAATTTTAAATCTTTAAAATAATAAAAGTTTTAATTTTGAAAATTTACAACTAAAAGTTTTGCAAGTTTTAAGTTTTACAATTCAAAATTATATAAGTTTGACGATTTATATTTGAAATTTCTTTAATTCTGTGAATTCAAAAATGAAGACTTTTTAATTGTTACACTACAAAATTAATAAATCAAAAATTAAAAAATTTTATTCATACATCTTTAAAATTGAAGGGTTTTCAATTGTAGCTCTACAAAATTGTAGAACTTTGAATTACAAATCTTGAGAATTGAGGACTTTATAATTTTGAAAATTTACAATTAAAAATTATGCCTATTGCAAGATTTACAATAAAAAATTCTGTAATTTTGATACATTCAATTCAAAATATCTTTAATTTGGAAGATTTAAAATTGAAAACTTGAATTTTGATTTTCAAAATCATCAAAATTTAGGAATTTTTAATAATTTATACATCTTTCAAATTCAAGAATTTTGTATTATCACTTCAAAATTGTGAAACTTTGACTTTTAAATCTTAAGAGTTGAAAAGTGCATGATTTGGAAAATTTACGATTAAATTGTATGCAATTTTTAAAGTTTTAAATAAAAAATGCTATGACTTTGATGCTTTAAATTGCAAATTTTTCCAGTTGAGAAGATTAAGAATTGAACATTTTACTTTTGATCATAAAAATCATAAAAATTTACAATTCTTATTTTACATCCTTAAAATTGATGATGTTTTAACATTGAAAATTTACAATTTAATTATATGCATTTTTCAAGTTTTAAAATAATAAAAAATCCTATGACTTCGAGGCTTTACATTACAAATTTTTTCAGATTGAGAATTTAAAATTTCACTTTTGATTATGAAAATCCTGAAAATCATAAAATTTAAGAATTCTTATTTTACATCTTCAAAATTGAGGAGTTTTTATTATTGAAAATTAACAATTAAAATGTATGCAAGTTTTAAAATGAAAAATCCCATGACTGATGTTTTAAATTACAAATTTCTTCAGTTAGGAAGATTGAGGATTAAAAATTTTACTTTTGATCATAAAAATCATGAAAATCATAAAAATTAAAAATTCTTATTTTTCATCTTCAAAATTGAGGTTTTAATATTGAAAATTTACAAATAAAATGTATGCAACTTGTAAGTTTTTAAAAAAAGTGCTATGTCTTTGATGCTTTACATTACAAATTTCTTCAGTTGGGAAGATTGAGAATTGAAATTTTTACTTTTGATCATAAAAATCATGAAAGCCATGAAAATCATATAAATTAAGAATTCTAACTTTACATCTTTAAAATTGAGGTTTTAATATTGAAAATTTATAATTAAAATGCATGCAAGTTTCAAAATAAAAAATGCTATGACTTTGATGCTCACATTACAATTTTTTCAGTTTGGAAGATTGAGTATGGAAAATTTTACTTATGATCATAAAAATCATAAAAGCATAAAAATTATATTAATTAAGAATTCTTATTTTACATCTTTAAAATTGAGTAGGTTTTAATATTGAAAATTTATAATTGAATTGCATGCAGGTTTCAAGTTTAGAAATAAAAAATGCTATGACTTTGATGCTTTACATCACAAATTTTTTTAGTCGAGAAGATTGAACATTGCAAATTTTGCTTTTTTAATAAAAATCATAAAAATTATAAGGATAGAAAATTCTTATTTTACATCTTTAAAATTGAAAAGTTTTAATATTGAAAATTTACATTTGAAATGTATGCAAGTTTCAAAATTCAAAATGCTATGACTTTGATGTTTTACATTAAAAATTTCTTCAATTATGAAGATTGAGGATTGAAAATTTTACTTTTAATGATAAAAATCATAAAAATTATGAATTCTTATTTTACATCTTGAAAATTGTGGAGCTTTTAATATTGAAAATTTACAATTAAAATGTATGCAAGTCTTAAGATTTAAAGTAAAAAATGCTATTACTTTGATGCTTTACATTACAAATTTCTTCAGTTGGGAAGATTGAGAATTGAAAATTTTACTTTTGATCATAAAAATCATAAAAACCATGAAAATCATATGAATGAGGAATTCCTATTTTACATCTTTAAAATTGAGAAGTTCTAATATTGAAAATTTACAATTGAAATGCATGCAAGTTTTAAAATTCAAAATGCTATGACTTTGATGTTTTACATTACAAATTTCTTCAGTTGGGAAGATTGAGAATTGAAAATTTTACTTTTGATCATAAAAATCATAAAAACCGTGTTAAACAGTGTTGGGTGAGTTACAATATCCGAACTAGAAAATTCCCGAATTTAAACAATTAAATTTTTTTATCAATTGTATTTTTATGACAAAAAATTATTTTTAATGTTTAATGTTTCTAATGTTATTGTTTGAATTTAAAATAACAATAATTGAAAAAAATATATTTCTGGATGAAAATTTTATTTAATTACTGTTACTTTAAATTCAAACAATAATTTTAGAAACTTTAAACATTAAAAATAATTTTTTTAATAAAAATATTTGATTATTGTATTTATAATAAATAAATAATATTGATGAAAAAATGTAATTGCTTAAATTCGAGAATTTTATTATTCGGGAATTTTAAAATTCGGTAATATTATAAACTGTCGGGAATTTTCAAATTCGGCAATACTATAAACTTTTTGGGAATTTTATTATTAGGAAATTTTCCAATTCGGGAATTTTACGGTGTCGGAAATTTTATTTTTCAGCATTTTTCAGTCGTCTCAATAATATTACAGAATTTAAAAATTCCCGACAGAAAATTGCCGAATTATAAAATATCAGATGTATTAAAAAATACAATAATGAATGGAATAATACAATAATGAAATATTGAGAAAAATTTTTTTTTAACATTTAAAAAATTGTTTCTTCGATCAAAATATTTCATTATTGCATTGTTAATAAATAAATAATATTTATTATAATACACAATTATTTTAATTGTTTAAATTCGGGAATTTTATAAATCGAGATTTTTATATGTCGGGAATTTTCTATTTGGAATATTTTCTTTTTCGAGAATTTTACTGTGTCGGGAATTGTATTTTTGCAACACCCACCTGGAAAGTGAGGACTTCCACGTCTTTAAATAAAATGCAAAGTACTTAAAATCAACAGACTGTGCGAGAATAACATTGGCGCATGCGCACTTCGAAACACGTATACTTTGCGAATCGACACAATGGACGCGCATGCGCACTTTAAAGACGAGTAACTTTGCACACCGGCAAAATAAAAATAATCTGAAAAATTCGTGTAAAAAAATTGTACAGAAATTTGGCTAAAACTCACCATACGGGATCGGGAATTTGGTGAAAAGTGTAAAAAAAAGTGCTAAATAATTTTTTCGGAGGGTTGTTGTAAAAAAGATCGTGCGAAGAGCTGAAGGTAATTGCCTATTTTGCGCACTTGTATCACAAAAAGCTATTTTTGGAATTTTTCATTCGTCCGATTCGAAATAGAAAATTTCCGAAATATAAAAATCCCGATATGGGCAATTCTCTAATAATAAAATTTTCAATCAATGTACAAGAGTAGTGAATTTGAAAATTCCCGAATAATAAAATTCGCGACATTTTATAATATTACCAATTTTGAAAATTCCTGAATAATAACATTTCCGACAGAAAATTTCTGAATTATAAAATATCCTTAGCCGAAAAATTCCCGAGACTAGAAAATCATCGAACTTGACCAGTTAAAAAATTTGTTTTGTATCATGTTTGTAAACATTAAAAATACAATAATGAAATATTTTGATCAAACAATTTTTTTTGTATGTTCAATGTATTAAAAAAATTATTGCTTGAATTTAAAATAACTATAATTATTGAAGAAAAAATTTCTCAATGCAAAATAACTATACAAGAACAATATTTTTGTTTAAAAAAAAAACATTAATTTTATATTTAAACGAATATTTTTTCAAATATTTTTTATATTTATTAATTGAAAAAAAATTCTTTCATCATAATATTTCATTATTGTATTTTTAATAAATAAATATTATTGAATGAAAAACAATTTTTTTAATTGTTCAAATTCGGGAGTTTCCTAGTATCAGATATCTTATAATTCGGCCATTTTCTGTCGGGATTTTTATTATTCAGGCATTTTCAAATTCGGTAATATTATAAACTGTTCGGGAATTTTGCAATTCGGGATTTTTATATTTCGCCAATTTTATAATTTCAGAGATTTTCTATTACAAGTATTTTCTTTTTCAGGAATTTCATTTTCCAGAATTTTTTAATCGTTCCTTTGAATGGCGTGATGTTATAACTTTTATGCGGGCAAAATGATTTTTCTAGTCAAGAGATTTTTTTTCTAAAAATTGAAATTTTGCATTTCTTATAAATGACAGATTCGATAAAATTCTAAAATAAATTTGCCCAGTTTAAAAACTTCTACCAAAAATACCCCTTACTTTTTCATGATATCTTGCTTCGATCGCGAGAAACCTTTTAAAAAATCTCGTAGCTACAAAAATGATTCGGCTTGCATCAAACTTATAGAATGTCTTCTATATATAAGCAAATATTTAAAAAAATATTGAATAAAATAAAAAAAATCGGGTTTTCCATAGAATCTATTTTCCGAGATTTCAAAATTCAGCCGCGAATGTAAAGTCCAATTTAATGAACAACCGCATTTTATTCATTTTACCCTATTATTTTTAATTCGTGTTTATATAAAGACGACATTCGATAAGTTTTATGCGGGCAAAATAATTTTTGTGGCCACTAGAATTTTTTTTCGTTGAAAAATGGAACTTTAAAATTTTTCTCATGAACGATGCACGATATCATGAAATAGTATCAGTAAAGAGCATTTTAAAATGAAAAAAGTTTTTGCTTAGCATTTGGTCGAATCTTTCATTGTTTGTAAGAAAAATGCGAAAATTAAATTTGTTGAAAAAAAATCTCGTGGAGACAAAAATGGTTTGGCTTGCATAAAACTAACAAGTTACTTTCCTTATAGGAGTGAAAATTCAACAAACAAATGAAAAAAATAAAAATAAAAAGATCCGGTTTTTGAGAAAATCGACTTTTATTCTTTTCAGAAAAGCCGCCGCCGCCAGAGACAGTAAAGAAAACTTAAATATCGGAATTAGGTCAAAAGTTTTAAAGGTTTGATGAAAAAATTTGTATTTTTTTTAAACTGCTCTAAAATTTCAAATACTAAGACTTCGCGAAAGTGATTTTTTTCACAATGGTAAAAAAAACCTATTTAAGTAATAAAATATATTATACCTTATTGCAATACCTTTCATAATTTTGAATGTTTCGGAAAATGAAAATTCGAAAAAGTAAAATTTTCGGAAAATTGCAATCGGAGGAATACGGGTTGCATGAGAATACAAATCTAGAAATTACAATGTTACGATTTGGTAATTTCTGGGTTTTTACTGTTTCAGCATAATAAGCTGTCCTTTTTCATCCCAGTTAAAAGTCTCGAAAAGTTTCTTGGTTGTGATTAACAGAAATTAACTAACATTTTGTACAGTTTTTAAAACTTTTTTTCAAAAATATCGGAAAATATTGATCGGAGATAAAAATATTGTACACCAAAGTTAGTATATCTCATTGAAATACATGTTTTTTGCCTTTACACTTTTTCCCTAAAATTTATATTTTTCAGAAAAATGACAAAAATGATTTCTCAGATTTTTCTTTTAACATTAATTTTGAAGAGGAGAAATGAGACACCGAATCCTTTTTACAGAGGCTTCCCAAAAAATATGCGTCCTATTAGTGTTGGGCAGTTTTGGAATTTTTTGTAAAAACAAAAAAATCTAGAAATTCATTTTTGTCGAAAAATATTAATTTTAGAGAAGAATTACTTTAAAAAAATGTGTTTCGGTGAAATCTATAACTTTTATTCACAACATTTTTATCTCATATAAATTTAATTAAAGGTTAAAAAACAATTATTAACCATTATTAACAATTAAATTCTATTAACCTGTGCCAAAAACCCTTTTGGGACTTTCAAGGATGACAGTGGTTTAGTACCTCAATTTTAGGTAAAAAGAGGGATTTTTTCGGAAAAAGGGGATTAAAAGGGCATTTTATTTATTTAAAGATTTATATATCAAAGATGGAAAAGTAGATAAACAAGAGAATTGAAAAATGTTCATGCCTGACTTTTAAAAATTGTATTTTTATGAGTAGATAGGTTTTGATTATTTATTATTATTAATTTTTTTCACTTAAATGCGAACTAAATTAATAGAACCCAATAAGAAAATCAAACTATTTCTGGTTGAAAACTCATTCTTTTTGGTTGAAAGCTCCATCTTTTTATTTGAAAAGTCCAATATGATATTTTTGTTTTAGAATTCATCTTTTTGGTTAACAATTATATAATTTGTTTGAAAATTTAATTTTTTGGTTGAAAGTTTAATTATTTTGTTGAAAATTCAACAATTTTGTTGAAAAATCATCCTTTTTAGCTAAAAAGTCAACTATTTTCGTAGAAAATTCAACTATTTGGTTGAAAATTAAATTTTCTTTTAATTTATATTTTGGTTTGAAAAATTCATCTGTTTTGTAAAAAGTACTTCTATTTGGCTTGAAAATTCCACAATTTTTATGAATTTTTGTTTGTTTTTAGTCTGAGAAATATTTTTTGATTGAAAAATTAACTTTTTATCGAAAATTTGTCTTTTTTAGATGAATTCAATTATTTTTTATTGAAATACAAATCTTTTTTGGTTGAACTACTGACTGTTTTCAACAATTTTGTTACAAATTCATCCTTTTTAGTTGAAATTCAAATGTTTTGTAGAAAATTTGTCTTTGGCTTAAAAATTTATTTTTTTGGTTGAAGATTAATTAATTTAGTTGAAAATTCATCTCTTAGTTTGAAAATGTAAATATTTTGTTGAAAATTCGTCTTTTTGGCTTGAAAATTAAACAATTTTGTTGAAATTTGTTTTCTTTCTTGACGGAGAAATATTTTGTGGTTGAAAAATTAACTATTTTGTTGAAAACTTGTCTTTTTTAGATAAATGCATCTGTTTTCATTAAGAATTCATCTTTCATGGTTGAAAATTGTATTAATTGATGGACAATTTAATTATTTTGTTAAAAAGTCAACAATTTTGTTATGAAATCATCCTTTTTGGTTTAAATTCAACTGTTTTGAAGAAAATTTGTCTTTGGCTTGAAAATTTATTTTTGTTGTTGAAGATTCATTATTTTAGTTAAAAATTCATTTCTTTGTTTGAAAATGTATCTATTTTGTTAAACATTCGTCTTCTTGTGTTAAAAATTCAACTATTTAATATTGAAAACGAATTTTTTTGTTGATAATTTATATTTACGGGATGAAAATTCAACTGTTTTGTAGAAAACTTATTTTTATGACTTGAAAATTCAACGGTTTGGTTGACATTTTTTATTTATTGACTGAACAATACTTTTTAGTTGAAAAATCAACTATTTTGTTGAAAACTCACTTTTTTATGAATTCAACTATTTTTTATTTCAAATTAAAATATTTTTTTGGTTTAAATATCAAACATTATATTTTTCGTTAAAAATTCATCTTTTATGGTTGAAAATTTACTTATTTTGATAAAAATTCAACAATTTTGTTACAAACTCATCCTATTTGGTTGAAATTAAATTTTTTTGTACAAAATTCATCTATTTGGCTTTCTTTCCTGAGAAATATTTTTTGGTTGAAAAACCAACTATTTTCTTGAAAATTTGTTTTTTTTGGATGAAACCAACCATTTTTTATTAAGATTACACTCTTTTTTTGTTGTTGAAATATCAGCTATAACATTTTTTGTTGAAAATTCATCTTTCATGGTTGAAAATGTAATTATTTTTAAAAATGTAATTATTTTGTTAAAAATTCATCCTTTATGGTTGAAATTCATCTGTTTTGTAGAAAATTTGTCTTTTGGGCTTGCAAATTAACTTTGCTGGTTGACAATTTTTCTTTTTAGTTGAGAATTAAACTTGAAGTGTTTCAAATTGAATTTACTCTTTCTCTAAAAAATACGTGTGTCACGAAAATCTCGAAAGCACTGTTGTCGCTTTACCTCAATGCCGGTTGGATAATTTTAAAAAATTTAAGATTTAAGGTTTATTAATGTAAAATTTTATTATTACATTTTCAGTTAAAATAATTCATTTTCAACCAAGAAAAGGGAATTTAAAAAAAATAGTTAAATTTACAACCAAAGTGATGAATCTTTGATAACAAAAAAATCATTCTTAATCAAAAGTGTAATAGTTGATGTTTCCACAAAAAGAAATGTTAATTTTCAATTAAAAACTGTTAAATTTAACCAAAAAATACGACTTTTCAACAAGAGAGTTGAATTTTCAACCAATAAGGATTTTTCAATCAATAAAGATTTTTCAATCAATAAAGAAAAAAAATGTCATCCAAAATGTTGAGTTTTTATGTCATAAAGACGAATTATTGAAAAAAAATTGAATTTGCAACAACAAAATATGCATTTTCTACAAAAATAATTGAATTTTTGACTAAAAAATACGTGTTTTCAATAAAATAAGTGAATTTTTAACTCAAAAAGAAAAAATTTCCACAAAATTGGTTATATCTTTAACCAGAGAAATGAACTTTTAACTAAAATGATGCATCTTCAATAAAAAAATATAATTTTTAACCAAATAGCTCAATTTTCAACCCAGAAGATGAATTTTCTACCATAAAAGACAAATTATTAACAAAGTAGATGAATTTTCAACTAAAAAGGATAAATTTTCAACAAAAGATAGAATAGTTTAATTTTAAGTTGAGAAATAAGTTTTTAATCAAAAGAAATTAATTTTCAACGAAATACATAACTTTTCAACCAAGCAGATGAATTTTCAATCAAAAAGATTAAATGTCCACTAAAAAAAAATATTTCGACGAAAAATGGAATAGTTAAATTTTTAATTAAAAAAATTAATTTTCTATTGAAAAAACTAATTTTCAACCAAATAAATGAAATTTCTACCAAAAAAAATTAATTTACTAAAAAAAAAAATTAATTTTTACCAAAAACATGAAATTTCCACCAAATATTTTAATTTTGAATGGAATTATCATCCTAATAGGTCAATTTTCAATCAAAAAGGTGAATTAGTCACCAAGAAGATTAATATTCTTCCACAAGAGACAAAGTTTCATTTTTCAAGTTAAATTTGCAGTTAAAAAAATAATTTAAAAAAATGTTAACAAAATAGTTCAAGTTTAAACAAACAAAAAAAAGATTTTTCAACTGAAATGAAGAATCATCAACCGAAAAAATAATTTTTTAACAAATTAGTTCCACTTTCAACTAAGTAGTTGAATTTTGAACCAAAAAAGTTTTTTCAGGCGCTATTCACGATTAGCGAATATCTTGAAACATATCTTGAACATAAATGTCACATTTTTCTTACTCTTGAAGTTTAAAAATAAAATGTTGATATAAAAACAAAATAATTCAATAAAATGCGATAAATCTGTGCAGAGATCACGGTAAATGAAGCATTATGGAAAATTCAAATCAAATCTAAATAGTCTAATTTAATTTAATCTTGATGAATATTTCATCCGGAATTACTTTGAAAATGTATTTTTAATGTTTCTTAAATGTTAAACAAATATTAAAAGTACAGAGTCAGATTATTACATATGCGCGCGGAGAGTCATATTTTGTTAGTGACAAAATCTGCCAATTTTAAAGAATTGTAAATAAGTGGAAAAATGGTCTCATTCATATTGAATTTACTAAAATTTTCTGGCTATACTAAGGAAGATTCTGTAAATCATATATAACGTTCTCAAATCATATAAGATTTTCCGTAAAATCCATAAAAAAATGTTGCAAAATAAACAGAGTTTTTTTTTAAAGAAAGGATAATTAGTGTAATAGTGTATTATAAACAATAACTTTATTTAAAAGAATTTATTCTCCTGTTTCTTTCTATTGAATCATTAGTGATTTCTTCGCTGTCGATTATCAAATAAATCGTTGAGAAAATATTTGAAACTGGTATCATCAAAAATTCAAAAATTGTATTTTTTTCCAATGTCTTGAATTTCTTGAAAGGGAAAATACCGTCAAAATTCTCGATTTGAGGTGTTTTAGGAGATTTTTCAATATCCTTGGGTGACTTTCGGAATTATACCCAAACTCGATACAAATCTAAATAAATTAAAGCATATTTTTATTCTATCTATTTTCAGGCGACTTGCAAGTGCCAACTTGCCTGCCGCACAATAAACCTTCACCATCGCCGAAAATTGCTTGAAGATTTCTACGAAATGGTAAATTACAACAAACAGCAGTCGTACCTCCGACAATTTGTACAATCATCAGAAATTCGCCAACGCAAGAATGGAACTTACCAGGATCCACCAGAGAGTAGACGGCAGAAAACAATGATATACAATCTGCCACTTCCAAATGGAGATGAAACTCGAGTCTGTCGCAAGACTTTTCTTGAAACTTTTCGAATGAAACCTGGCCGAATTAGGGTCTTATCAGAAAAAATCGCTCACGGATTTGTCGACGTCTCTGACGCCCGAGGAGGTAATCGGAAATTTACAGAACTCGAAATTCCCATCTCTTCTAGTCGCATCTACTGGCTCGACAAAATTAAAGAACACATCGCATCATTCCCAGCTGAAAAAATTCCCAACGATTCACCTGACCAACTCTACTTGACTCCAGATTTGAATCTACCAAAAATGTACAAAGGATTTCAGGCGAAATATCACCGTCCTGTGACGAAGAAACAACCACCGGTTAGCCCAGTTGTCTACAGACATGTATTCGAAGAATATTTCAAGCTCTCTTTCAAGGCTCCCAAAAAAGGAACTTGCACCACGTGTGACACACTTCGAATCTCTAGAGATGTTACCGAAGACCCAGGATCCAAAAACGCGGCTGAACTTCTTCTGAATCAGCACCACACCAAAGTGGAGAAAAGCCAAAAACTGATGAAGCATGATACCAGGAATGAGAGTCATCATGTTCTTTCTTTCGATTTGCAAGAACGGATTGCACTACCGACTTTAAGTCACAAAATGCTGCATAGCCACCAACTTAGTTGCTACAATTTGAGCATACATGATGAACTTCGAAATAAAGGTATCATGTGTTTGTGGACTGAAGATTTGGGCGGATGTGGATCCACGGAATTGAGTTCTTGCTTGTATCGATATTTGACGAGAGAGGTGAAGGCCTGTGTTAAAAATCTGACTTTGTGGAGCGATAATATCTGTGGAGAACAGAACCAAAACCAGTATATCATCGCGATGTTACTGACGCTCATAGCCAAGGGTTACTTTGATAAAATCACTCAAAAGTTTCTCATCAAGGGCCATACGTATATGTCTTGTGATAAGGATATTGACTTGGTGGAGAGGAAGAGACAAGGGGAGGCTTTACAGACTATTAAAGACGTGGCTCAATTGATTGGAGGGGCAGTGATAAAAAATCCGTTTGATTGATGTCTTGCTGATCGATGGCTTTTGTAACTGGAAGGAGGTGGCGGAAAGAGCGTTTATCAGTACTGATAATTTGTACATTCGAGAAGCATGTCAGGTTAGAGTTTCGAGGGAAAACTTCGGAAAGTTGTATGTGTCTTATGATTATGAGCAAAGAGGGTCATGGACGTGCATACAATATCTGAAAGAAGGTACATACAATAATAAACATTATGGTTCGGTTTGATGGGCGGCTTTTGGGTCAAAAAATCATCAGCTGTGTGGCCGCTCGAGCGGGAATTTTTTTGAGACCGGGAAATGACGGTGAATTTATTTTTTTACCCGACTTTTTTCAAATTTTTAGAAGAAAAATCTATCCAATCATTTGAATTGCCACACATTTCATATCGCATGATATAATGTAATTTAAAATAATCTTTCTAGTTTTATTTTTTTTTTTTGAGAGAGAAATTATATACAAATTTAAAATAAGTTTCGATTTCAATGCGTAATTCTAAAATTTTTTACTTTGGAAATTTTCCATTTTAATCGTCATTTTTAAGCGTACATTTTTAATTTAAAGAATTTTAAAATGCAATTTTGGAAATTAAAAGCGTTTCAACTGGACATTTTTTGATAAAACAAATTTTTACTTGGTCAACTGCAAACATAAATTACTTAAAGAGTTTTTTATATTGAACTGTACAAGTAATACAAAGTGGACAGTAATTCATTTTACAAGACAATTCTGAACCCGTTCAAAATTAAAGAATTTATAGATTTTAATGTTAAAAATTGAACTGTTTCAATTAGGGTTGAAAATTCAACTGTTTTGTAGAAAACGTGTTTGATATATTTCCCGTAAACAGCATTTGCGGGGCGGAAGTAAAATTTTCTGGGCGAAAGTAAAATTAGTGGGGCGAAAGTAAAGTTAGGGGGGCGAAAATAAAATTAGCGGGGCGAAAGTAAAATTAGCGAGGCGAAAGTAAAACTGGCGGGGCGAAAGTAAAATTTGCGGGGCGAAAGTAAAATTAGCGGGGCGAAAGTAAAGTTAGCGGGGCGAAAGTAAAATTAGCGGGCGAAAGTAAAATTTGCGGGGCGAAAGTAAAATTTGCAAGTGCGTTTACGGGAAATATATGCTACTCTCGCCCCTATTTTCAGGGCCAAAAGGTGGCCACGGTCGAGAGTCGAATAAAATACCATATGCAACACGGGACGAAAGTAGATTTTTCCCTCGGGTAATTACTTCCCGCGAGAAAAATCTGCTCTTTTCGCCCCTTGTTACATAATGTACTATTTTTGGGCTTGACAATTTAATATTTTGATTAGATTTTTTGTTGTTGACTGAAAAATCTTTTTTGGTCGAAAAATCTCCTATTTTGTTCAAAATTCCTCTTGTTTGGATGAATTCAACTATTTTTTATTCAAAATTAAAATCTTGTTCGTTTTAAATATCAACTATTACATTTCTAGTTGAGTATTCATGTCTTATGGTTGACATTTTTATTAATTGTTTGAAAATTTATTAATTTTGTTTAAAATAAACAATTTCATTAAAATTTCATACTTTTTGGTTAAAATTCATTTTTTTGTAGAAAATTGATCTTTTTGACTTGAAAATGATTATTTTAAGTTGAAGCTTCATCATTTTAGTTGAAAATTCATCTTTTTGGTTTAAAAATTTAATAATTTGCTTAAAAATTCATCCTTTTTCGTTGAAATTCAACTTTCTATAGAAAACTTGTCCTTTTGGCCATAAAGTTCATTCTTTTTGGTTGAAATTCAACTTGTTTGTGGAAAGTTCGTCTTTTTGGCTTGAAAATCGATTATTTGTTTTGAAGATTCATCATTTTGGTTAAAAATTCATCTCTTGGGTTAGAAATGTAACTATTTTGTTAGAAATTCCTATATTTGGGAAGAAAATTCAACTATTTAATTGAAAATTAAATTTTTTCTTGACAATTCACATTTTATGGTTAAAAATTCAACTGTTATTTAGAAAACTCGACTTTTCTGGTTTGAAAAATCAACAGTTTGATTACATTTTTTTTCTTTCTTGACTGAAAAATCTTTTTTGGATGAATAAAACTATTTTTTATTTAAAATTAAAATCTTTTTTTGTTGAAATTTCAAGTATTATATTTTTTGTTGATAGTTCATCGTTTATAGTAGAAAATTTTATCAATTGATTGAAAATTTATTAATTTTGTTAAAAATTCATCATGCTTGGTTGAAATTCAACTTTCTTGTAGAAAATTTGTCTTTTTGGCTTAAAAATTCATCTCTTTGTTTAAAAATGTAACTACTTTGTTTAAAATTCAGCTATTTTATTGCTTTTTTTTACAAATGAAAAATTCAACAATTTGGTAGAATTTTTTTTCTTTCTTCACTGAAAAATAAACTATTTTCTTGAAAATTCATCTTTTTGGCTTGAAAATTCAACAATTTTGTTGAAAATTTTTTTGTGTCTATATATATAATTAGTTGTTAATAATATATATATATATATATAAATATATACGTGTGTTCCAAATAGGTTTTCGTAGGAAAACCTTATGATCTTGTGCCAGGGATTACAAAATTCGAGAACAAATTAAGGGATGAGAAGATTCCTATGTTGGAAGCCTTTTTTAATCCGACTTTCTTCGGGGATGTCTCAAATTGAAGCTATTGATATGTAGAATTGAGATAAAAAATAAAATTTTCTATGTAATAGTTTTCTTTTTTTATATTAGTGGTAAAAAAAAAGAAAATTAGGAAAACTTGGTTATTTAGACCCATATACTGGAAGCTTTTCTTTCAGTCCGATTTTCTTCGGGGATTCACAATGGAGCCAAATCGCGAATATGCGGTCAAAAGTATAAGATATTTATAAAATGAGACAAATTTGATTATTTCAGGGTTTTTGTCATCACTGATGACGAATTTAATGTCAAAAATTCTAAAAACAAAATGTCGGAACCAATATGGCGGACGAGTATGCTCAATAAATTTGTTATTCTTTTAAAAATTGTTATTAGGGGGTTTTCCAGGTCGTTGATAATGAATCTAACGGTAAAAATTAAAAAAAAAAAATGATTGACCCAATATGACGGACGAGCGTGCTAAAGACATTTGTAATTTTTCGTCTAAATTGGTATAAGGAGATTTTCGAGATCGCTGATTACGAATCTGAAGTCAAAAATGAAAAAAAAAAAATTATTTATTACAAAACTTGAATGTAAGAGACACATAAAAAACATGCATGTTTCAATTTTCGTCAGCAGAAGATTCGGATTTAATGTTTGAACACTCGCTAGTTTCATATCATTTCATATATTTATTTTTACAACATCCACCTCAAAAGTTGACGTTTTTATGCTTCTAAATGGTGTCTAAAGGACCTTATTTAAGCAGACTGCATCCGAAACCATTTTCGCGCATGCGCAGTTTGAAAATGGCTTCTTCTTCTTTAAGAGATTGAAGATTGCTTACTTTAGGCACTGGTGAAAAAGCTGCGTATGCGCACTTTCGAGATAAGATACTTTCTTCTTGAACTAAATTTAGATTTAACTTGAACAAATCTCCTCCTAACACAACTTTTTTGGACGGACGTTGCAAAAAATAGCGTGTGATACACGTGCGCATAGGTGATTGCTAACTCGTGTGATTGCATCATTCGCCTGCGGCTCGAATCAATTAAATAAGAGTTTAAAAGATTGAGAAGTTTGTTAGGCACACCAAGATTTCTTACTTTATCTATTGTGAGACTATGATTTACACAGTCAAAGGCTTTGGACATGTCCGTATATATGACATCTACCTGTTGATGTTCAATTAAAAATTTCTCAGTCATTTGCCCAAAAGTTAACAAATTAGATGTTGTTGATCTACGGAGAACAAAGCCGTGCTGAGCGGACTACAAGCTGGGAGTTACATAAAGCCAGAGTAGGTTGCACACGCACATCTCCAGTAACTTTGAAGAATTTGATAATATGGCAATTGGTCTATAGTTTAGAACCATTGATTTATCCCCTTTTTTAACTGGGAAAATTCGAGCCTTTTTTCATCGATCAGGAAACATATTTGTCTTTATTGCTAAGCTGGTGATGAAATGTAAGGGGTCAATAAGGAGATTTGCGCAATTTTTAAGGAGACAACTGAGGATTAGGTCGATGCCAGCAGTAAGCTTATTTGAAAGTTTGCACATGTTTGACAGTAGCTCTTGTTTATAGATTTGATTAATGTCGCCAGAAGCATTCGTGGTTCTGAACAGAGTATTGGGATAGGAGGAGCAGGCATAATACCTGGAATTCTAGAGGTTTTTTTTCAGTCTATTTATGTGGTTCTAAAAAGAGGAAGGAGCTTCAATAATTTTATTGTCTATGTTGGATTGATAAGATTCAAGTAACACGCGGGCTTTACTCTTTGTCTGGGTTCTCAACTCCCTAAAGGCATTAAGATAGTAAACATTTTGAGTACCATTATATTTTAATCTAAATTTTTCTTTAGCTTGTAGATCAAGGATATGTTGTTTCATGTACCAGGGTGGATACTGATTTTTATAAGACTTCAGGGGATAAGTACCAACCTCCCCATCTAGGATTTCATATATTAACTCATGTAAAATATCGAGGGCCTCGTTAACGTTTTTTGATAAGTATAGGGATTGGTATATTACAGGAAGACACTTCACAGGGGAATTTTGATATCACGACATCGAGGAACCTGCCATTGATATTGTTTATATTGTTATATTGCGTAAGCTGGTGGAGATGTTGAAAGATAGCGTACAAAATAGAAAAAGCGTCAAAATATATGTGGCTGATACAGTAAAAGGGATGATTTCAAGAATAGCTTCAACGGCAACGATGTTCACTTCAGGCACTACCCGAATTACAGAGCTTAAGTCTAACGAGCTGCAGACAATTCTAGCCTTAGTGGCAATAAGAAGGCCACCAACCCCTTTATTTAACCTGTCGTCTCTGTAAACATCAAAAAGCTCACAATCAAAAAATTCAGCAGTATTAATTTGAGGTTTTAGCCGAGTCTAAAAAAAAATCAAAATAACATAGTTACAAAAATCAGGAGATGTCATGAGAGATTTAAATTTAGTATTTATACCTCTAACATTATGATAATAAATTGAAACATCATTTAAAAGTGTTACATCTCCGGATTGAGTCTGAGTACTACCTAAGTTGGAGTTGTGTGATTAGTGGTGACCTAGCAAGGATGAGTTGCAGTGAGTCTTTTGACGATTATTTTGGGCACTCCCAGATGAAAAATAAGTTTCAGATTTTTTTCTCCAGGAGCTTGCCGTTCCTCCATAATTTTCTTCAACCCGCTGAGACTCGCTCGCTGTGCTGGAGTCCGGTCGAGTGCGAGATTCATCTCCATCAGAGAATCCATTTGTTTACGTTGTTTCCTCCATGTCCAATATTTTTGGAGCATAGTTTGTGCAACTTGTTCTGGCTCGAAATTTATTTCGATGGAGCGTGGAGGTCCAGAGGTTTGAGATATTTAAAAGGAAGTTGTTAATAACATCAGTTAGAGTAGGAGCAGATTTTGAGATATCAGGGGGTGGGGAATTTTCTGGGCATCCATATAAGATTAAGCTTTGCTTACGTGCCATCCTGTCAGTAATCTCCATCATGCAGTTCAAATTTATATCTTACCATTGGGCTTATTTTCCAATTCCTGAACTTTCAATTCCAGGTTATCGATACGGTCTAGCGCTGAGCCCAATTGAGTACTAAAAGCGTTAAGTTTTGAAGCGAGAGAATCGGCTGATTCCTTTAACTCAGCGCATATGGATGCTCGATGATTTTCTAGAAGTGTTGTTCTTTTATTCGTAAGCTGGTTTAAAAGCGCTTCAAGGTCCGTTTTATTTACAGGACTATCGTCTTGCTTGAAGCATCCAGGATGATAGTGCACACCACAGGGGCAAATGCATGAGTCCCCTGCAATATCTGTATTGCATTGTTTACAGGTTCTTATTTCTGGAATATTTAAGCTACTCTATGAGCATTATAGTAACAGAGTGAGGTTATGTTGACCACGTGTATGCGAGTCACCAAATTCGAAAATAAATTTCACAAAAAAAAGAAAAAAAAAGAAAAGAAACGTGAAAGTGAACTGGATTTGCACTATTTTTATAGCTTCCGCATAAGGAATACTGAAAGTGAGGTTATGTCCGCAGGATAATGATTTGGCACTAAAGTAACAGAAAAGAGGCTCAACACAGTCACTTGTATAGTTAAGGCACTCGGTGCACCATAAGTCATTAAACAAAAACTACCACAGCATTATATAACTTCAATATTGTAAATAAAAAGTAGATTATCTACGGACACGAAATTATTGCGTGTATCACGCGAAGGGCGTGTATCCTTAAATATCTCCTTCATTCCGACATCAGTTTTTACACGTGAACACTTTTGAATAAAATCTTCTCTGAATCTTTTGACATATTTATTACAGGAATCTTGCGCATCTTGTGACATTTGTCCTATGAGTAACAATGAAGAAGTTATTATTTGTTCCCCATGAATAAGAAGTTTGTGTACAGATGTTGGTATATAATACCATGGACATAGCTGGAAAAAGTCGCGAGCTGTCTGCGAGGCGTAATCTTGAAAGCTAATTAAATTGATATCATAATCAATTGGAATCGCTTGCAAGATAACGTGGAATCTCTTGATGAAATTCTTATCAACTCCTGTTATAGATACAGAAATTTCTGCATACGCGTCTTTACCTTTTCTTTATCTTTACTACCGCGGGCTTGCCATTTTTTTACATCTAGTTTGTATGATACATGCAGACAACACTCGAAACATCAATTTTGTTAAAATCTTTAGACGTTGATTTACATAAATAACAACCTTGAGCAGATTTAGTGGCTGTGATTGCATTACACACTTTTTCGTCTGTCATGGTTAAAACAAGTTGATAAGAAACGGAAATTTCTTTCCTATCTACAATTCTTCCGAAAGAGACAAGCTTATCAACTTGCTCCTTAATATTATGAACTTCCTTCACTGTTGCTTCAGTATTTTCATGGAGAACCTGAAATCTAATAGGTTAAACTTTTGCTTTAATTTCAGTTATAATTATATCTGATTTCAAAGGGTGGCGTTTAAGTTTAGCTTTGTATACAGATTTATACGACGGATACAAATTACAATTATTTTCCTTACTAATATTCCGGAGGGTCTGATACCTTAATCTAAATCATTTATTCTCTTCAATAATTAGTAAAACAATCGCATCAGAAAAGAGAGTACTTTCAAAAATAGATTCTAATGATTTCCTATATCTCCAAGCTTTGGTATTTAAGATTGATAATTTTAAGGATTAACTCTGTTCGTTTCTCTTTTTCTTTTTTTTTTGTAACGAGTCGGACTCGTCGAGACATCGTGGGATATTGAGGGACTTCTTTCGATTTCGAGACTCTTAGAACAGCCAGATTCCCTTGAGACATATTTGAAGCTGTTTGAATTCTCCCGCCTTTTCATCTACTATCGTCTGGCAGACTCAATGGAGCTGCGGATCCGCATCTACAAGGATCATGTTAGGATGCCGACCAGTTTGGAAGTAACACTACTAGTTAAGGAAAATGCAGAACGACTCATCTACCTGGCAGAACCTTTTCGAAAACTTTACGATGAGAAAGTCCTTCATCAATTCCCACAATGACTAGGAAATCTCAATGCGCAATCTCTGTGCACGTCGGCTGATACCAATTAGTACCGAACCAAATTGTGCACTGATCAGCCAGAATAATTTCGGGCTCCAGGAGGTGATCAAATGGGTGGATTGGAGAGTCAAGATGTGAGGAAGAACAACTCGGGACCAATTCGGACGATAATGAAGGGAAGGAAGAATGATTACCGAAAACACCAGGGTACCGAGCTCCTTTTATTCACGCGGCTCTGGAATGTAAACCCAGCACCCCGTCTCCGTAGCGGCCTCACCACCAATAGGAACGCCGGAAGGAAGGATACGGACTGCCGAAACCGAGTCCCGGACCGTCGTCGCTACGCTCGCTCTTCTCTGCTGACCACCAGCCGTGTCAAGTAGACCCGTTTTTGTTTAAGACTTTCTCGCGTTCATTGTTAAACAGTTCTCGAAAAAAAGTAATGAAAATGCCCTCAACGACTCCCTGGAAAGCTTCTTCGTACTCTACGGGTAAGACCAATTCTTATTTATTGAGCAGAAGCAAACTTCGCTCGGCATGTGGCCATTATTAATGGAATTTTAGAACTCTTGCATACTTTTATAAAAATTACGTCACACGTGGTCGAGACGGAGATTCTTTAACTGGGCGTTATTTCTCAATTTATGGATATTTATGTGAAGTGATTACAAATATTATTTTTTGAATTTTTTTCCTACCTGTTAATTTTTTTTTCAATCAGTCGAGAGTTATCGCAAAATTTATGGCCCTTGAATTGAACCCCTGTCAAGCATCCCTGCTAATTTTGTATGTTCATTTAATTTTTCATTTTGTATGTTTATTTAATGGAATGGTCGTTTACAAAGATCTTAGGTTAGAATTTAGAGACTTTAAGTTTCATTCTTTAAAATTCCCTAGTATGGAGTTCCGAGCAGGGAAGCCTCACTTTTCCGAGTTAGTTTAGATTTCTAGAATTAGGTCAGGATTTAAGATTTATTTGATTATAAATGAATCGAGAGAAATATTATTAGAGTCTTGGTTGATTTTAGGATTGTAAACCATTGCATTTTGTCGAGACCCGAAATATGGCAAAACGCCAATTGTTAAATCAAGCTCCTTGTCATATTATTCCGAAGGAATTAACTCCCAAGTGAAGGCTTAACAACCTTGCCGAAAGCTGAATGGCACCTGGATGAGGTGTTTCAAACGGTGACTCTGACATATTGGACGACCTATCACAGTAAGCAGCCTTATCATTAATGATATATTTAATGCTTTCACGATGATTGATTATGATAAATAAAAAAGAGGTGTTTCGGGTCACTTCTTCAGGGCTAACCTAAAACTAAAGTTTCAGGGTATGTTGTTCTTATATATACTCTCTACGATGCCTGTCATTAGCCAAAGCGTCGCCCGTGGGGATTGGTCGAACTTGTTTTGCCAATTAAGTCTTTTTTAAAAAACCGGGAGGACGGGAAGCCAAATCAGATTGGTATGGTATCCATTGTCCCTATCGATGTTATTAGGGTATTTTAAGATTTCTATTGCTGCTCAATGTTTTCTTGGCAAAATATTGTTTGTTTTTGCTATGACGGTTGTTTTGTTAAATAAAATGCTATGTCGTGTTTCAATATGATGCTTAGCTAGTGCTGATTGCGTGAAATGTTTTAGCCTGACTTTACTCTCAAGTTCCTTTGCACGTTGGCTCAACGCTCTTCCGGTTTCTCCAATATAGACTTTGCCACAAGAGCAAGGGATTTTATATACCCCCGGGTTACTGAGAGCTGCCTTTTTATCTTTAGAGTTGATTAGAATTTGTCCTATTGTTGCAGGTGGTTTAAATATTGTTTTGATGTTGTGTTCGTTGAGAATTCTTCCTATTTGTTCTGTGACACCTTGAATGTAGGATAAGATGGTGGTCGTTTTTCTCTCCCTCTTTCCTTAGTAGGTGGTGTTGACTTATTTTTTTGAGTGTATTTTCTTATTACTTTATCAATTTGTTTTTTTGTGTAATCGTTCTG
Organism: Andricus grossulariae; assembly: GCA_011634705.1. Taxonomy (NCBI): domain Eukaryota; kingdom Metazoa; phylum Arthropoda; class Insecta; order Hymenoptera; family Cynipidae; genus Andricus; species Andricus grossulariae. Next base: position 305,106,909 of record JAABKJ010007545.1, read on the forward strand.
TATTTGGATTTGTTTGAAGATTTGTAATTACGTTTGTAAGGTATCTTTATCTGTTACGGAGATAGCTCTGTATACAAGGGAGTTGATGACCGATTGCTTTTGAGATGGGTGGTGGTGGGAGTAGGCATGTAGGTATCTATTTGTTTGTAAACTTCATGTCCTACTGTTTTATCAGATCTTTTGTAAATTAGTACGTCTAAGAAAGGCAATTTTCCGTTTTGCTCAATTTCCATGGTGAACTGGATATTAGGGTGTAATCGATTGATGAAATCGAAAAACTTGTGAAATTTATCTAGTCCATGTCACCAGATGCCAAAAGTGCAGTCAACGTAACGGCACCGAAATTCCGGTTTAACCTTGGATTGATTGAAAATGTTAGTTTCTAGATTTTCCATAAAGATGTTGGCTATTACTGGTGAGATTGGAGATCCCATTGCTGCTCCTGAGGTTTATTCGTAGAATTGATTATTGAAAGAGAAGTAAGTATTATTCAGACAGTGTTCTATCAAAGGTATGAGATCGGAGGGAAAGTTTGCAAAGGATTTAATAATATCGATTGTATCAGAGATTGATACTTTCGTAAAGAGAGACACTACGTCGAAACTCACTAGGATGTCTTGGTGGTAAATGTTGTGAAATAGGACTACTTCTTAACAACACTAAAGATGAAAAGGCACCTCTCAGTGACCCGGGAGTATATAAAATCCCTTGCTCTTGTGGCAAAGTCTATATTGGAGAAACCGGGAGAGTGGTGAGCGAACGTGTAAAAGAACATGAGAGTAAAGTTAGGCTGAAACATTTCACGCAATTAGCACTAGCTGAGCATCATATCAAAACAGGACGTAGCATATTATTTGACAAAACAACCGTCATCGCAAAAACATACAATATTTTTCCAATGAAACATAGAGAAGCAATCGAAATCTTAAAACACGCTAGTAACATCAATAGGGACAATGGATATATTACCGATCCGATTTGGCTTCCCGTCCTCCCGATTAAAAAAAAAAGTCTCAATTGGCCAATCAAGTTCGTCCAGACCCCAAGGGGGCGCTTTGGCCTATCACAGGCATCGTACAGAGCATATATAAGAACAACATATCCTGAAACCTTTGTTTCAGGTTAGCCCTGAAGAAGTCCACTGCAATGTTCATGAAACGTCGGCAAGATTAGTAGATTTGCACACGATTGTGGGGCCCTACAAGGATGGACGAACCCTTTTCCTAGCTGCTTGTATGAACAACAATGATAACACCAAACATAGTTGTAGTAAGTGCGGTTAAAAGCAATTGAACGCGCAGGACTCTCGACAATAGGTCGGACAACAATGCCGACTACCCTAGTGTTGGGGGAGCAAATCAAGACAGAGTCAATGCGATGGACCGGAAAAATCTCAATACTTTTGAGTGGACGGATCTACTCAGGGACGATCTACTGGAGTGCTACGATACCAGTATGGCCGCTGAACGAGAAGGTTACATGGCGCGACTGCATGCTCTGTGGTGCGAGAAACACTCGAAGCTCTCGCATTTCTCGCATCAATGTCTATTAGACCGTGCCGAGGAACTTCGAAAACGGGTTATATGAGCGGAGCGCCTACTCAACTGCAGCCAGAACAAGACGGAAACAGGGAAAGAGAGGCGACACTGAGACCAACTGCAGACAGGCATTCAATAGAGGGAGAACGATGCTGTAGGACGAGGAAAAATATCAAAATCCAGGCTTCTCTCAAACCCAAAGATCTGGCTGAACTGGAGGACGAGCATCGTGGAAATTTTTCCCAAGAATACGACCTCTGGACTATCAATTGTAGTGTGTATAATGCAGTAAGAACTTTAGCGGATGCAAACCGCAAAACAAAACCAAAAGATGATCATGAGTCGAAAGGACGAATGCATCAACTCAGCACCAAGATAGGCTGGGCAAGACGGTACGCGTCCCGCATTCAGTGTGTGATTGACAACATGAAATCTGGCGGGGATTTCACTGCCAGGGTCCGACAGGTCGCGCGTGAACTGCGGATCCGTCAACACAAACTCAGCAAGTTAAAGCTTCTGACCATCAGGCAGCATATTGTTGACAGAACACGGGTTCTATCTCACGCTAGGAGAATTCTACAGCGGAGAGAAAAGAGGAATTATGGAAAGAAGTCTACAATGTCCAGCATCCACTGAAAGAAAACTCAAAGAGCATAAATAGCTTTAAGGAGCTGTGCAGTGCCCTCATAAAATCTGAGGAAGAATGCCCAATTATCACTACCGAGGAGGTGAAAAATGTATTAAAAGGCATGAACAACTATTCCGCTTCGGGACCAGATGGTATCAAAACCTTCAACCCAGCCAGGCCAATAACTTGTCTGAACAAGCTGTATAAGATCTTCACAGCTATCCTAAATGATAGGATTGTTCAAACAATCGGACCTGTGTGGCGAGAGATGTATGAACAACGCGGCTCAAAGGAAGGCGTAGCAGGATGTCGGGAGAACCTGCTCATCGATAGATGTCTGCAAAGACGCAGCACCCTATCAGCGCTACCTATCGATGGCTTGGATTGACTACCGGAAAGCTTTCGATTCAACCTCCCATAGACCTACCATCTGTCTCTTGAAAAGCCTGAACGTTCTTTCACACATCGTAAGGTGCATAGAGAGATTGATACCGCTTTGGAAAACCAGATTCACTATCTCATCTGGAAAACATCGTGTGACAACTAATAACGTCACCTTTTAGAGAGGTGTCTTTCAGGGCGACACCATGAGCCCTCTCCTCTTTTGCCTCACATTATTGCCACTAATTCCAACACTTGGCCATTCTCAAGGGTACTTCTGCGGCAAACCCAGAAATTGAAAGCATTAGGTCACTTATGTATTTTACCTGTATGATCTCAAGATCTATTCTAAAAATAAAGAGAGACTAAATCCAGCTCTAGAGATTGTCAAAAACTACACTCAAGAGATTGGAATGGAGTTTGAGCTAGAGAAATGCGCCAAGGTTTATTTGAAAAAAAAAACTTAATGGCATCCCCGAAGACCCTGAGCTCGTCGACAGAAGCGCTATACGACACCTTGGCGCTGGGGAGAGCTATACATACCTGGGCGTGCTACAAAGCCGCATCTGGACGCAACATCGGTTAAGAATGCTCTCAGATGTAAATACAAACGTCTTATGCGACAGATTTGATATTTTGAACTGTCGGCGAGGAACAATGTATCTGCAACGAACATGCTTACCGTCCCAGTAGTGCTCTACTCATTTGGAGTGGTTCCAGGGATGAAGGACGAACTCAGATCCCTCGATATCGGACCACGAAAAGTTATGCACATGAACAAAAGAATGCACCGTAAGTCGACTGTTCCGCGACTTTACATCTAACGACGTCTAGGTGGTCGCGGAATACTTGAACTTGAATGTCTTCACAACAGGATTATTCTGGATATAGCATATATTGTCGCAAATGGACGAGACCCTTTTCTTAAAATGGTCAGGAAACATGAAGAAGTGAGCAAAGGAGCGTTTCTGTACAAAGCAGCGGAAGAGGCTGCTGATTCACTTGGCCTTGACATCAATACCAGGGGTATCCATCTCGAGTAATCACTCGTGAAAGCCCGAATTAAGAAAGCACAGGAGAAAAACTTCCGTGTACAGCTACTCGACAAAAGGATGCACGGCATCTTCCACGGAAATGTTAAGGATCAGTCGATGTCGCATGAGCTAGCGTTTGCTTTCCTCAAATAACCGGGATGAAGTCTTGCACAATGCGGCACTAAGAGTGCTTTATTACCATCTCTGTCACTCGTACGGCATTAGCACGACACCACTCCGCCAAAAGCTCCTAGGGAAATAGAGTAAATTGTTGAAAATCAGAATTGCCGCAGATACTCGAACTTCATATTTTCGTCAATTTTTTTTTGTCGCGCACTCGAGGACTGACATAGTTCTCCTTGAGTTCGAAAAACAAACCATGTACGTTATCGAATTTTCGGCATCAGCCGACAAGACCGTCATAGCCTAGGAGAATGCAAAGGGAGAGAGGTATAAAGACCTTATAAGGGACTTACGACGTTTATACCTGATATATTCTGTTCAGCTAGTCGTCCTGATCATCGGTGCCCTTGGAGGTGCAAAGCTTTCACTGGGTAATGGCCTGAAAAGCATACCTGCGAATCAACGAAATGCTAAGACACTTGCGGGAAGAAGAAGGCGGTCGTCCTTGGGTCGCTCTGTGTCCTCAGGGTGCAGGAGACTTTTGATGGATCGTCGAATTGATTCCATTGCAGACGGAATCGAAACGGCTGAAACGTTACTGCGATATCGCTGGGAGCGGGTGCAATTGTGTGGAATGGCACGCGGGACTGGCTTTAAGGTTACGAACCAGTGATAGTTTCGCACCTCCGAGAGCACCTATCCCAAGAACAATTACTCGTACCGAATATTTTGGGTACAGTCGTTGCAGCTCTCTTCTAAGGTCTTGATACCTTTCCTCCGCAACCCGAGGACGCGTTCGGTGGCTTTGTCATAGGCCCTTCAGTTCTATTCCAAAGGAATAGAAACCGAATATATAAACCGATATATATATGGAAGAAAGGAAATCGTCGTCTCTCTTGCTTATTCGCATCTACAAATAGAAGGAAGGAAGTCATTTTTATATTCCACGATACTCATTCTGTATTAGAGCAGGGTCTCTAAAATTAGTCTGGCTTTGTTTATCTTGTCCAGTGAACTTCCGGAAGTTGTCAACATTCTTCGACAGGGATATCTGTAAGTTCGTTTCATTTTTATTATTCATTGTCGATTTTCTCGTATGTCTTATGATTGATTGAATCTTATTTGGATATGCTGGTGAATTATATTTCATTGCTCGTATTCTAATTCTGCTAGCGTGAAGTACATTCGAGTTTTTTCTCTTGCTATTTATCAAACGTGAAGTATGTGTCATTCTATGTTCGAATTTTCATTTCAAATTATTTCATAGCTACACCTGTCAATGTTTGGTTATTGATTACTAGTTTACATATTTAGGCCTGTATGCTGTCTTCGACTTCAATATTATTGGTTCTCCTTCTTTGTATTTTTTTTCCTCGAATCGTTCAGTTCTTACGATTTGAAATGACTGAAGAGAAAATTGTCGAACTGATCAACCAACAATTCAAATTGAGCGATATTATTTCACGGGCTTATGTCAATTTTGGAAAATTAGGTGCTGCTAATCTTACACGTGGAGCATGCAAGGCTTGCATGCAGAATCTAGGTAAGAAATGGGTTCCATTTCAGGAGAAGCATTAAGAGGCACTCTCCTGCTATGCAAATGAGGATGAGAAGTCACCGTACTTCTCTAAAGACATTTTTAGTGAAACGGAGGAATTCTATTTATTCGAAATGAGTAAATTTTTGGACAAAATGGATACCTATGGTCGACGACCAGCTTCTAGGGATGATCAAGGAGACTCAGTTCAGTAAGCGAATCATGGCCATGGTCCAGACCTTGCGATCATTGAGCTTCCCAAATTTTCGGAAAGCTATTCGTTTTGGCCGAATTACCGTGATTTTTTTGATGCAATTGTCGTGGCAAATCCGAAAAAAACAACAGAAAACATGTCTATCTGGAGAACCTGCTTATCTCCTCAGCAACATTCGTACTACTGCTGAGAACATTACCCGAGCATGGGATTTACTAACGGAATCATATCAAAACACTCGGTTGTTGGTAAGTTCTCAGATAGCCGCTTTATGTTCCCTACAGCCGGTATCTACAGAATCTGCCTCTGAGTTGAAGAAGCTTCTGCATGGAACGACAGAAGCCAACAGTGGCTTGACTGCACTTAAGCGTCCCGTCGAAACGTGGGCTGATTGGATGACCTACATTACAGTTCACTGATTGGTTCAGCATTCCCGCTGGGACTGGGAAACTTCTACTGGAGGAGAAGTAGAAGCACAGACGTTTGATCAACTCAGGACATTTCTTAATACTAGAATCAAGACACTTGAATCCCTGGGCCATTCAGCTAGCCCTTAGACAACAACAATCTCATAATTGTCAAAGAGTTCTTCAAAACATAACAAATCGAATTCTTCCATGAAGGAGCATAACGCTTCAAAAAAGCCTGACAGAAAACCTTCACCTAACGTTATCTGCACCCTCTGTCAGAATAATCATACTTGGTTTTCTGTGAAGGATTCAAGGCTAAATCTCTTGCTCAGCGCCAGGAATTCGTCTGTTCGAGGGGCATATGTAAGAACTGTTTTGAACCACATAGAGTTGCAGACTGTCGCTCTCATGAGGTGTGTTGTACCTGCCACGGTCGCCATCTAACCTTCATTCACGAGCCAGCATCATCACGAGGAACTGAATCCAAACAGGTTTCTTCGTCTGGATTTTCCACGCTCAACAATTCAAGGAACGATAGAAATCCGGCATGAAAATTAGTAAATTCTCATGCTACCTCTAGTGCCATTGGTCCAAGCCTGCTCGAAACAGCACTTGTAGTTGTTAAGAGCAAGTATGGACGCCATACTCATACACGTTGTATGATAGATCTATGTTCGGAGGGTAATTTTATTTCAGAAATTCTCACACAGCGTCTTCGACTACCTCGCCGGTTCGCATCCCTCCACATCTCCGGAGTTGGAGCTTCTAAGTCCGGAGTATCAAAGGGGATAGTCAATCTTCTCATCTTATCGCGATTGCGCTCCCGCTTCACTCTGGAAACAGAGGCTCTGGTTATACCTCGACTCAGCAATTACACATCGTCACATATAGTCACCCCTCAACCCTGGCCCAAACTAAATCGGCCTTATCTTGCTGATCTGAAACCTAGTGCAAACTCAGCTATCCATCTATTACTTGGAGCTGAAATCTATGCATTCATCATACGGCCAGGCCTAATGTCTCGGCCAGACAACAGAGTAGTTGCACAGGACACAACGATGGGTTGGATTCTTAAAGAACGACCCACGGCTCAACGAGTGAAGCGTTGACCGATGAGGAATAAGATCAAACGGTTCAATCCAAACTAGTTATCAGCATGTTATGTGCTAACCGTGTATTATATATTCAGACATCCCTTCCGGCTGCTTATTGGCATCACATACCTGGGATCGAGAATCCTGCGGACTGCGCTACTCGAAGCCTCTCTGCCAAGCAGCTGTGCACTCATTCACTCTGGTGGTTTGGTCCAGTTCGGCTTTCAGAGACTGATTTTTCTTGGTCCACCTTTGATCCAAATTTTGAAGTTGATAGCGACCTGGAACGTGTTGTCATACACCAGACGACTGTTGCTCATCCTCATATATGGGGGACCGTTTCGCTCATTGTGCATCTTCTGTAGGAAAATTAACTCGAGTGACCGCATGGTGCATTCGATACATCGATAACCTGAAAAAATGCAGAATCATCAATCGCTCATGTCCTTATGCGCACACTCTTGTCCTCACACCAGCTGATTTCGACCACGCTCGATTGTATTGGGTGCGAAGCTTTCAGCAGACTCACTACTTTTCTACTATTTCCAATAGTTTCGATTTAAAAATCGAGAGGTTGCCAAAATATGACCCACTGATCAAGCTTAACCCTTTCTTAGATGCTCAGTAGCTACTGAAAGTTGATGACCGCCTAAAGCATTCCGTCTCGGATCCTGATAAGAGGCATCCATATATCTTATCATCAACGTCTCCGTTCACAGATCTGGTCGTCAACAATTGCCACCGGCGTACACTTCATGGGGGTACCCAGCTCACGCTCGCCATCTTGAGGCGTCAATTTTGGATTCTGCTAGGTCGCCAGTTTGTAAAATCTGGCATACTACTATGTGTGGTATGTATTCGTCATCGTGTCGTCATCGCCAAGCAGCTTATGGGAAATCTGCCTCCTAATCGCGTGCAGCGCACTTGGGCCTTTCTCCACAGTGGCGTGCATTTTGCTGGTCCAATAAGAATACGAGCAGCCCACGGACGTGGGCAAAAATCGTATAAAGGCTATATTGCGGTTTTTGTTTGCACTTCAACTCGTGCTGTACACCTGGAGGCAGTATCTGATTATACTTCTTTGTCATTTCTAGCTGCCTATCGACGCAGTTAGTTTCTACAAAAGTCGGTACGAGGGCGTTTGTCGAAGTACATAAGAGGACCCTCAAGAAATTAAAGGGTCCAGTCCAGACCCGAATCCGCGAGGAACCTTTTAATCTCGGGTTCAATTTGAAATGGTCCGACCCCTGGTTTGTACTATTCTGCTAATATACCTTCATGTCCTTCATGGGAATACGCCCCAACTTCAAATACCATGGCGACCTTCAAACCCTGTGTCTGCTGTCAAATTTATTTTGTCGAATAAAGTGTGCTAAGTCGACATTCCGACGTTTACTTTCTTAATTAATGCCAACTATAATTTTTTTTAGTGTGTTATGCGTGGAGGTTCAAGATCATTCCTTATTTATAGCCGCTTCTTCAGTTGTAAACCACAAATAACCATTACCTGCAACATTTCTAACCCCGAGTTTCTTCTTCGTAATTAGTAGGGTTAACAGACGCGCTGATTTGTCATCAAATGTGCTGTTTTTTTATTCTTGGCGCTGAAGTACTGATTTTTCGTGAAATGTGCTCATTTTTACCCGAAACCGCGAATTTTTGCATTTTTTTAAAACATATTGTCGTTTTTTAGATGCGTTTTGAGAAAAATTTGCCGGTAACAAAATATCAAATAAGAAAAGCTTTTTGCTTGGTTTTACTACATTTGATAAAAAGAGACAAATATTACATTATCATTGGCTGACCCTTCTCCAGTCTATTTACTATTGGCCGCTTATTTAATGCGTTTACCAATGATATGGCTCAGCACTATTTCGTCTATTTTTCTGTTTGACATGATCAATGTTTATTTGCCTGATTTTTCGAATCGGAATAATTTTTTTATAATGGGGTTTGGTTAGGTGAGGTTTGGTTACTTTTTTTTTTAATTTTGGGGGGGGGGGGGAGTGGCAGACGGACATGCGTTGATTTTTTACGAGACCCATCTTGCAACCCTAGTAATAAGACATATTACACTTGTATGTATTTCTTTAAGTGATTGGTTACTGAAATTACAATGAAGGTTTTTCATTCGCTTTTTATTATTGTTTTTTCTATTTATACAGCTTTTCGATCAAGAATTATATATTTTTTACAAAATTTGTATTGTGTTTGGACGAATTTCAAAGTAATTTATTTGAAATATTATCAGATAATAAATCAATTATATCACTGAATATTAATTTGTATTATTGATGAACAAAAATTATATAAACTAAGAGCTTTTACTGCGAAAAAGGCAAAAGCAGACAACAAAACGTTAAGCAGAAGCTTAAAAGAAAGCTGAGCACAGTAGAAAAATGAACATCAGAAATATATATATTAACTTTTACTTTCCTGTGATATTTCGCAATACTTCGTCGTAAGTATAATAAACAAGATAATATATTTTCTTTTAACTGTTTAATTTCAGAACTGTTATATTCTAAATGGTCATAATATACATTTCAGTACCGACCTTGACTTAAAATAAAAGATAAAGTATGATAATTTAAAATTTAATAATAAAGTTTAGAATTTTCAACAAAAAAAAAGTCTATTCTTAAAATATTATTCATTCAATTAAACTTACGGACTTATTAATTTCAATATTTTGTACAAACTGCGCGCATGCTTAAAAATATTGACCGAGCTAAAAAATGCGTTTCTACATGTATTTAGAATGTAGAAAAAAGTTTAAAATGTGTGTCTTAAGGTTTGTTTTGGAATTTTTTGTTATTGAGAAAATGACACTTCTCGTGGAAATTCCCATATATTGAACAGTTCACGCAATTCCAAATGCGAATGTACCTTCAATTTAAAATTCTTTTCATTGGAAAAAAGTTAGTCTAATATCCTAAAACGCCCTTGGCCATTAGGCGAGGCCACCGATCGTTAGGCTAAATTCCTGACCTGATAAGCCCGATATACTAACAAAAGGTTCCGCAGGCAAATTCGTCTATTCGTTGCCGTTTATCCAAGTTCCTAGGAACATAGCTAAATGACTTCTTTCTCTCTTCTTTCTGACTGTCTTTCAGAAAATTTTATTTTCAGAAAATCAGAGACTTTTGAAGACCACCTTGGAAGAATGACCAATATGTGAATTAATGTGTTCTGTTACAATGAAAAACTTTTTAACCAACCGTAGTTTTATATTTAACATTGAAACCTCATAAAAACGATGTAACTTTCCGTAAAACTTTCTGAGTGCCTATTGATCAATCAATAACGTTCTTCAAAAGTTCGTCAAAAGATCAATCCACGCATCTCGAAGACGCGAACAATTACATCAAATGCAGTACTGTTATATCCTCAATATGAAAAAATCCTCTTATAAACAAGGAAACTAAATTTGTTGATAAATTCAAAAACAATAACACTATATATAGTACTGTCGTATTTCGAATATCAAAAGAGTTTTTCTCATATAAACAGAATAAACCTTTTTTTCAAATTCATAAACAGGTACTGGTGGTTCATAAAAGGTTCATCAATAATTCAATCGATGCGTCTCAAGGACGTGAACAAATACTCTGCATGTAATATTGTCATATTTTGAATATCAAAAAAATATTCTTATATAAACAGAATAAACCTTTTTTTTTATTCATAAATAGGCACTGGTGGGTCATAAAAGATTCATCAATAGGTCAATCGATACGTTTCAAGGACGCGAACAAATTCTCTACATGTAATATTGTCGTATTTTGAATATCAAAAAAGTTTTTGTTTCTATAAACAGAATAAACCATTTTTTGAAATTTCATAAATCTGTTCTGGTAGGTCATAAAAGCTTCAACAATAGGTCGATCGATGCATTTCAGAGTATTGTTGTATTTTTAATATCAAAAAAGTTTTTCTTATATAAACAAGGTACAATTTTTCTCATCATACGGCCAGGCTTAATGTCTCGGCCAGACAACAGAGTAGTTGCACAGGACACAACGATGGGTTGGATTCTTACAGGACGACCCACTGGCTTAACGAGTAAAGTGTTGATCGATGAGGATCAAGGTCAAACGGTTAATACACACACACACATACACGTAAACACGTACAGACATTTTTTTAAATTTTATTTTCGAGCTGCTGGGGTCGAATTATATCAAAATATGTCAAACAAGTATATTTGAAAATTTAGGTCATTACAAACCTTCCTCTATGAGGAAGCAAAATTAAAAATTTGAAAAAATTGTAAAAATTTGGCATCTCATGAAAATTGAGGAACAAAAATACAGGGTGCACAGTCTTCCCCTTTTTGTCTTAGTTTCCTGTTTTTTCTTGAGAAATTTTTAATTTCCGTTTAAGGGCACTAAAAAGTAGGGTGAAGTGAAAATTCTAAGATAAATCAAATCGTTTGAGCTGAGGGAAAAAACTTGTGGGATGGCATTCGACAAGAGTAAAAAATTTAAAATTAGTAAAATTTAACGATTTCAAATTCAAAATATTTCCTATTGGTTCAAAAATTACGACAAATTTGTTATATTTATAGCTTTAACTAGTGAACAATAATAACAAATTACGAAACTTAAAAATAAATTTTATGCTCAATAACTATTTTTTTTGAAAATGTGCAAAAACATGTATTTTTTTTGATTGAGTCATAGGCACACATTTTAGAAAAGTTGAATAAGACGAACCTGAAATTTATTCAGCTTGAACCAAAGAAACATTTTATTATTTGGCTTTTTCGGAAAAAAACTTTTGTCGTGATTCAGGATTTTTGGGATTTCATATTTCTTTTGCGATTTTGGAACGTTATAAACACCACGAAAAAAATGTTTCCCATGAATGGAAAATAATAATATGTTTCTTAAGTTTAAGCTTAAGAAATTTCAGATTCGAATCAATCCAAAAAAAAAAACATGATTTTGTACATTCTCAAAAAATTCTAAATAAGGAAATTTTTATTTCTTTATTTTAATAATTTTAAATTGTAAATTAAAAAAAGAGAACAGAAGATATTAATCGATTTCAAATTTGTTTCATTTACTTGTTTTGAATGTCGACCCACAAATTGTTATCCCTCAGCTCAAACGATTTGATTAATTTTAGCATTTTTACTTTGCTCTACTGAAGAGTGTAGTTTTAAATTTACATTGAAAGTGTTAATTATAGTAAGAAAGAAATGACAAATCTTGGAAAAAATATTAATGAGAACGATGTTGAACATATAAAAATTTTGTATTTAACTAATTTTATTTTTTCTCGGACTTTTTTATATCACTGTCAATAGAATTCTAACGACCTAAGTATATTCAATTTTCAAAAATAAATTCTTCAACGGCAGAAATCATTGGACAATCATTGAAAATTATTTAGAAATATAATATTTCTTATAAATAGGTTGTTTGTTTTTTTCGACATGTCAAAATAAATGTTTAATATTTCCCCTATTTTCCCCCTTTTTTGTGATAAAATTACCTTATTTCCCCTTTTTTGAGCTCCTTTTGCGCTGTGATCCCTGAAAATACCATTCACGATTTTTCGAAAACTATGCGAATGAAAAAATGTTTTATTCTCTTTCGATATTCTATACTCTATTTCTGGCATGAAATGCTGTCATAATCGGTGAAAATATTTTTACTTTTAAAATTAATGTATTTTCACCGAAATTTTTTAACATTACTGGTCGATTTGGGGTGGGTTGCATATTAATTAGAGGGGTAAAACTTTGTTGTGGTGCTTCTGGCATAAAATGCAGTCATAATCAGTGACAATTTTTGGACTTTTAAAATAAGTTTATTTTCATCGAACTTTTTAATTCAAAGCTCTTTAGTGGTTTCCACATGCAATAAAGAAATTAAATTTTTTTCTAGTGCACCTGGAATGAAATTCTGTTATAATCGATGAAAATATTGCTACTTTTCAAAGTAGTGTATTTTTACCAAATTTTTTTATCTAAAAGGGTTGATTTGGGGTGGTTTACACATCTATTAGAGGAATTAAACATTTTGGTGGTCCTTTTGGCATGAAATGCTGCCATAATCGGTAAACATATTTTGACTTTTTAAATTAGTATATTTTTGCTGAATTTTTGTGATATAAGAGGTTGATTTGGAGTGGGTTGTAGTTGCATTAGAGGGGTAAAACTTTTTTGTGGTGCTTCTGCCAGGAAATACTACCATAATCGGTGAAGATATTTCAACGTAAAGAAAATTAAGAATGGATTTTTTTCAAAAATTTAGTTTATTCCAAAATTCACTTTAAAAATTTGTTTTGGAAAAATTCAGAAAGTTTTCGAAATTTGTATTCTCAAAAAATGTGCTTTCAACACTGCGGTTTATTGTGATTAATGAAAAAATTACATCTTTAAATCATTGAAATCACAAAGTTATGAAAGTTAAAAAAAGGTCCCAATTTTTCATTTTTAAATATCTCTTATGTTTTGTGAATTTTTCAAACATTATTTTGGGTGTATTCCTTGATCAACTAAGAGAGCGGATACTGGAATTTGTATTAAAATTACTAACAATAGATGACAGTCTTTGCATAATTCTACATCGAATTTTTTTCAAATTCAATTGACGTTTTCTAAGTATGGAATGTGATATTATCCAACGTTTCGAAGCGACATGTGCCATGCGCTTCAAAAATATCTGGGCGGGAAAAAAGTAAATATAAGAAAAAGTGAAAATATATTCTATAATATCATTCATAAAAATATAATATTGTTTTAAGCCGAGAGAGGTGGGGAGGGGCAACCCAATGAAAGCACCAGTGGACATTGAAACGAAATAAATGTTTATATTTTCTTCCTAATCAATAATGAAAATAATACAGTATGACAGTCAGAATAAGAATTGCACTGATTTCGTGGCATCAAGTGATGACGAAAAAAACCAGCCCTTTGTCGTTCCTTGAGACTGAGACACCGTACGTGATTCGATACATTCATCCTCCGAAGAAGCAGACATGTCAAACCTCCAAGGAAAGGAGGCAACTCTAGCCTTCACTAGAAATAGGTCACGTCAGCCGACAAGAGAGTATGCCAAGGAAGCATTCGAAGAAATAAGCTAAGAAATCCTCCAAGGAATTCAGTGAAGCCATGCCTTCGTCAAGCTGCTGAAGATATTTCAGCACCTGAAAGAACAGAGAAAATACGGGCAAGCTAGGCCCCCACGTTAGAATTAGGCTAGAGCCTTTGTGGGTGAACGAGAACGACAGTCATGAGGCTAGAGCCTTTGCGGGTGAACGAGAAAAACAGTCATGAGGTTAGAGCCTTTGCGGGTGAACGAGAACAACAGTCATGAGGCTACGGCCCTTGCGGGTGTACAAGAATAGTAGTCATGAGGCTAGGGCCTTTGCGGGTGAACGAGGATGATTAGGCAAGATGCCTCCAAAAATAACTTACCAATAAAGTAGACGCACAGCCTCCAAACTTGAAACGAGAGTAAGCAATCTGCTTCCAAAGACAATAGTAGAACCAAACACTAAAGAAGACTCGTATTTATAATTGGCCTGAATACTCATGAAAAACTGTGTACTAAGCGCTCATTGAAATTGAAAATTGATGCACGAGCACTCGCACCGGACTCCAAAACGGAACTGAACTTTGAGGAAATCGTGTCGCGTTTCCCCCACCGTCGAACGAGGCAGTTCGCCCATGCCAATTACCTGGAAACTCTTCAGGCACATGCCCAAGCAGAACAATTAGTGGACCGTTGAATTCCCAAGCAGAACAATGAGTGGACCGTTGAATTCCCAAGAACAAATACCGGTGCAGTGGCCGATGATGAGACAAGTTGAACTTTCAACATTTGTCTTTTCAATAATATTTCCAAAATTATAACTAACATCAATTTTTAGTAAATATAATGTACGACTTTATCCGATTACAAGTACATGTCGTTTGTGTATGAAGGTTGAAAATTTTATTTGTGATGAATTTAAAAATAAAAATGATTTCAAACAAATTCGTTATTAAGAAATCTCTAAACGATATTTTCTTTTTCGATTGTAACGATTTTCGAGAGTAACGCTGAGTAACGCTTTCTCTCTCTAGGTCTGACAAGATGTTCCGCTCAGCATCAGTAAGTTAGAATCCGATGGAAAGAATAACGATTATAATCGTTATTCTCCGCTCAACAGTAATGTGTGTCTGTGTGTGGTATTGCATTTGAAATAAGTGATGCTAACTGAGTCACCTTTATTTGCGCATGTTTGGATTGTAATATAGGTGATTGACTGTAATACGCGACTGTATTTGAATTCCCAATGAGGACAAGAACTAGAGCCAATAAGCGCTATTCAGTCGAAGCCTTTTCGGGATCACTGTTGGAAATAGTAATCGAATCCTAGGTCGAGTTCGATAATACGACACGTGTTTCTTCGTATTTAGTAATGCGCTTTGATATTGTGACAGACGTGTGATCCGCGTGTTGCAAATGTATACAATATTATGAAAGAAATAAAGTTAAGAAAGAGAAGAGTATAGCGTCATGGTGTGTCACTGTTAGTGTGTTAAGTAGAGACAGAGATAGAAGCAGGTTGGGTCAGTGTTGCCAACCTCAATTGTGATGGTAGTCTGTTTTTAAACTTTTTACGCAAACAAGACATTTTCAAATTAATCATTTTTACGCTCTGTAACGGTGATTTCTATTATAATTTAATTATAGTTATGATATTAAATATCAGCTGTGAAACTCGTATAAGTTTCGGTTCTACTTTCCCTATAGGATTAAAATTTCCATTTCCTCATAGTGACACATTCAAATAATAATTTTTTTTTCGTTTTGAATAGAAGTGTGTCAGAGATCTGTGTATGTTTACACATCTAAAATTTTATAATTTAAAGAGATGTTTGAATTCAGCATTCTTAAGCTATTAAGGGACACTTCTATTTAAAAAGAAGACACGGATAGTTTATGGAATTGATTCTGATAATTTCAAGGGATTTCAAAAAAGTTTCAAGAATATAGGGTATTGTTTTTATATTTAAGGAATTTTGAAGATCTTGAAACAATTGCAAGGAATTTCAAAAGATTCCAAAGAATTTGAAATATTTTTATGTATTATTATTTCACTAATTCAATAGGATTTCAGAGGATTTAAACAATTTCAACTTATTCTAAAAGATTTCACACACACACACACACACACACACACACACACACACATACACACACATAAATATACACATATAATGATTCTGAATTTAAGATTTCACTTTTCATCAATTATCGAAAAACTTTTTCCCCTGCTTTTCTTTTCTATTATGTTAGATAATAGATACTATTAAATACCAAAATTTTTTGACAATTTGAATTTTGTACAATAATTTAGAAATTGCGTGAGACAAAAAAACGACAATCGCAGGCGTAGCGGGCGTGTTTGTTTTGTAGTCTCTCTTAAAATTTGTTGATGAAAGGTCTTGCTGTAAAAAACAGATTTTTAATCACTTTGTATTTCTTTAATCTATGTTTTTTTTTCTAAATTTATAAGTTTTATTTGAAAATGTGATAATTGTAAAATTAGGCACTTTTGGACAATAGTCCAACTTTTGTTTGAAATGTTTCTCTACGAAAACAATATTTTCCTTCCAGGGTATTATGCTCCACTTTTTCCTTTGGCTTTTTTGCATATGGTTTTATCCATGTATAAGCAATGAATAACAATTTTATTTCAAGGCTTTAACTTATAATAATAATTTTCCCAAATAATCCGCGAGTTTCACGCATTTTGCTGGCGCACCACTTACCTAGGCTTAACCGCCTTGCCAGAGTTGAGCTTTCAGGTTTGTCATCATAAGTCGAAAATCGCAGGTGAAAATTTTAAGTGTTGCGATGAACATGTGATTGATGTATGATATGGGATACATATAATAATGATGGGTTTTCTATACGTAACTATTAAATAGACTGTGAATGTGAGTAATTAAAAATAAATAAAATACTGAAAGTTCATGTATCTGTGATTCCTTCCGTTGGTATAAAACTTCTTCCAGCGGCACAAGATAATAGCGATAATCATTCAAGCTCTACATTCCTTCTAGCAAAATGAAAAAAACAATATCTGACCTCAATTCGCATAACACATACTGTAAGAAACTGCAGTAGCAAAAGTTCACGAAAAACAGTCGATCAGCTCAGACATAACAACAAAGCAGAATTGAATTTCGTTATTTGTCAACCTGTGCAAATCAACTCCAGTTTCAAAATGAATATTAATTTCCTGAAAACTTGCTTACTTAACATAATTCTGTTCTTAAATTCTTGCCACCAATGTGGCACTACGTACGCTAAATATCTGAAAAGGTTTGTGAAATACGCTAAGGGGAACTTAAGGAAGTATCAGATACTTTCAATACTATGTACAAGGGTGACAAACTAAGATTCCGATACCATTTTCCATCCTATTTTATCTGAACTGCCAGGGCTTATCATTAATGTCAGTCAATTTAACGTAGAAGAAAGTTTTATTAAATTGCCTGTTTTTGACTCCTGAATTTTGTAAGCCAACTAACGCCAAAAAGAATTCGACCAAAGTGCTTGATTATTTCACTATGTGATGGTAAGCTTTGCACCTATGAAGAATTGCTCGGACAAATGTGGTTTAAACGCAATTTGGATGTAACAGTGTTCAAGTTCACAAAGGAAACAAGTAAAAAATGACCTTTCCAGATTCGTCAACAAGTGAATGCTGTGGTACATGGGTTCAACCCCTTCACTAATGCTCATGAAAAGCTTCAATATTCTAGGCAAATGAAATGGTTTCCGAATAAACTCCTAAACATGAATGGATACAATTTGAAAAGTGGATTGTATCATTATCCTCCTTACAGCAGAGCCGACTATAATCAAAAAGAACTTATAGTTAATTATAGTGGTGCGGGTGTTTTGACATTCCTGACCTTCTACAAAGTGCTGAATTTTTCCGCATCTGTAATTTCATCATTGGATGCGAAAAAAGGCATCCATAATCTAAAAAATAAATCCACTTGTGGTTTGATTGGTAAATGCATGAACAATGAAATCAATATCCTTATTACTACGCTTATGACACACAAGACATCAAAAGAAGTTAATCATAGAACGTACAAGAATGATAGATTGGGTGTCTCTTTATGCCGTAGTGCCAATTTCTCCCGGTAGGGAAGAAGTAGTGTTAAGAAGTACATCTTTCTTAATTCTACTAGTACTGTTGACAATTTTAATCATGATTTCCGTGTCAGCACTTGTTCTGGAATTTGATGCTCTCGATTGGGATTTTTTTAATATCTTGCAAATTTTATTGGGAATGCCTGCACCTCGAGAACCGACAACTGCTGCCGCAAGGATTTTCTTCATCTCAGTGATCGCTTTGTCTTTCTCATACCCGTCTAATTTCTTTGGTGGTCTTACATCTACAAGTTTGAAGATCACAACTCAAATGGAATTTAACACGATCAAAGCTCCGGATAATTCTAGTTTAATACCAATGATAAATCCAAACCTATTTAGGATAACATTTATTCAAAATGAAGGTGTTTTATCGAATCTTGGAAAAAAGGCATTGAAAGAAGAACACGTGATGAAAGTCAATCAAAGATTTATGAAAGAGTACAAGAAAGTTTCATGTCTACTACCTTAATCGAATGCAATAGCCATGGCAGAATCGTTTAGAAACGGCTCTGGTCATTCTTTTGTGAAGGTAATGAAACAGCACATCTGGGCTTCCAGCACAATTATGAATTTAGAAAAAGGTTCACCCTACCTGGAGCGCTTGTACCAAGTAATAATAAGAATGATTCAGTCAGGATTGCGACAGAAATGGACTGGACATTATTCCCGTGATCTTTCTAAGACGGATGGTACCTTAGCAAATCGTCAGGAAATAGAGTTCGAAACTATTGGAAGTATAAGGAATCTGCGACACCGTCTCGTTTTTATCGCAATTCACGGTTATATGCTGTCGATCATTGTCTTCTTTGGAGAGATTCTATTCATAAGGCTGCAAATACTTCTAGCGATCTACCAAACAATAAGAGGCATGAACTTTTACTAAAGACCTTTCTTCTATTATTGGCGCACAATAGGCTCTTAGGCAGTTCACATCAACTGAAAGAAAGTAGAACACTTTACTACAACGATGCCATCGAGGCGCATTTTTTTCTTTCAATTTTTACATAAAAAATAGATTTTTCTCGAAAAAAGCGGCCAGTACCGGGATTTTTCATACTCTTTAGAAAAATCAAACTAAATGTCTGCACCGTTTCGCCTGAATCCTATAAATCCGATTTACACTCGATTTCCAGGGCTCTTAATTTTCTTAACATTTTTTCAAATATAAATATTGTATCTTGAATCGAAAATTGTGATTTAAACCCCTGAGGAACTACAGTCATAAATTTGAACTAAAAATGTTTTTCAATTAGTTTTTAAAGAAGGTCCTAAAAGCAACTGCGGCTTTGACGATTACATTCTCATTGCGACTCTCGCGCTTCGCACTTGATAATTACGTTATAGAGACGGTTTTCTTTTCAACATAAAACGATGTAGGAAAAATTAAACAGAATATAAGAAGTAGATATGTTTTTCAATATAATGTTAATAAGAAAATACAAATTAAAAAAAAATTGTCTTTATAGAGACATTAAGCCGTAGGCTTTGATGCCCCTCGTTTAAACTTCAGTTCGAAGATAACTCTAGTATAATTAAGGAATCTAGAAAATTGTTAATTTGTGTCTCATTGTAAAATTTCATTAAGATTGTTTTGTAATTCCCGTTGAAATCTATCAAGAATAAAGATTCAAACTTACGGATCTCTTAAAAACAAAAATTACATATTTTTGAATATTATCTAAGTTTTCGAATTTTGGTCTGTTTGAAAAATTTCATAAATATTATCGAAATATATTCTAAATCTAGGAAAAAATTGGATTTATATTTCTTAATCTATCAAAAAAATATTTTGTTCTTTTTTTTTTAATGTTCGAAATGTTGAAAAGCATATAACTTTATAAATTTTTATCGAAATTAAAAATGGCAGTAGGATAATTTCGAAAGTCTTTTTGTCTTGTACATGAAACTTTGACAAAAATTTCTATAACTCTTAACAAAATTTTGTTTCAAATTTTGTAAATGCTTTAACTTTTTTAATTTTGGTCCAATCGAAAAATTCAATAGGGATACTTTCGAAATATATTTAATATCCAGTAAATATGTTGAATGGAATTTCTTAAAATATCAGAAAAAATTTTTTTTTTTTCTTTTCAAATTTTAGAAAGTATATAACTTTTTCAATTTTGAATAAGATTGAAAATGCCATTAGATAATTTGCAATTCATTTTTTCGTAAACCAGAATCTTTGAAACAAAATCTCTAAAATTATTTTAAAAATTTTCTGCCAAATTTTCAAAATGCTCTAATTTTTTAATTTTGGTCTATTGTTTCTTTTTGATACCCAGATATGACGGCAGAATCAGATGGCGTAAAGAAATATATTTTTTGTGTGAAAAAATAATCAGAGACATCTATGAAATGAATTCTTAGCAGATTGCAATTATATGGTTCCTTGGGAAATTTATCATTTTGCGATTACTAAACAGGCTTTCAAAGCAGTATTTCTTAAGCAAGTATAGTAAACAATTCAAATTTTTCTTCAGTCAAAATGCATTTTTTTACAAACAAGTCCGGCAACACAATTGTTTTCGCAGGTGATACATAATTCTTGTTTCTGTTTGAGGTTTAACATGAACGGTTTCTTACTTCATAGAAACGAATAAACATTCATAAAGTAATATAGTAAATGTGAGTTATTTAAATACCTATAAACAATTTTGTATTAAATATTTAAAAAATTAAATTCCTTAAAATTTAACGATTCAGCAAACTTTGAAGTAATCCGTTGGACAGCCTGCATTATATTTCCCCGTGTGCTAGCTTGTAATCGATGAAACAAACCGAACACTAATGTTCATAGAAAATCAATCATTTATAATAGTTTTAATGTGAAGCACTTTTTTTCTGCAAGGCAGGGAATTCGTAAACGGCGCCTCGTAACAAAATCACTACTACTATACATGGAATCTAATAAGAATATTGTAAAATTATGTTGCATTGTAAAGAGCCATAAGTCAGTACTGTACATAATTTGATTATGATGAGGTCAATAAAATAAATAAAACTATTGTGTTGTTTTTGTCTCGTCGAATCAATATGCCATTTAAGACAAAATATGGACACCTAAAATAGACTTAATAAATCTAGGAAAATTTAGGCAACACTCTGCATAATATAAATACACCCATATTATAAATTTATTCATTGGCATCAATAGGAAACAAATTGGTCTCAATCACAATCTGTCACATGAACAATTATTACATGTTATTATATTCAACCGTTTTATAATAACAACAATAAATATATCGTGCTGACATCTTGGGAAATGGTTCAAAATATACAAGGTCACGACTGTCTGGCCTATTTGATTTTTTGTTTTATTCAAATAATTAAATTATATTAATTCTATTCTAGCTAAGGCTTTAAAGTCCCATTCTCAGTTAAATTCTAAATTAAAAATTAATAAATTTGCATTGTTACGCAAAATAAGAACTCAAGTGGGCCAGACAGACGAGTCCTTATATAAATTGAACCATTTTCCAAAATTTTAGTATCATATTGACATTTTCCTAATTATGAACCCACCATATTGTATAAACCATGAAATTGTTTAAATAACTTTCTGGTAAATGCCCTTAATCTTATATTCAATTTTCTTCTTATTCTCGTTCTCTGTAGGGATTTTTAGCCAACCGGACAGGCGCACGTTGAATCTAAACTGGAATGGTTGGAGGGGTTGGAAGATGGGTACCTTCGAAGACAACACCATTTTCATCAGCTTGACAATCTACTCTGATCATTTTCTATCTTTCTTCCAATCTAGAATCACCTCTATTCTTTTTAATCCCAATCTTTCTATCCAAGTCTATCCTCCACACCCTATCCCTATCCAAATTTCTAGTTTCTACCCATATGAATCCTTCGCTTATCCACGGTTATCTTTTTCAATCCCTATCTTCTTGTCGCATTTATTCCTTTTCTAACATTTCTAAAATCTAAGATAGCCCTATCTTCTAGAATCCCAGTCTTTCTATCTAAATTTATAGACTTCTTATCCACGAATATCCTTTTCTATCTGTTTCTATTCTTTTCTATCAGTGTCTATCATTTTCTATCTGTTATGTATTCCGAAATCGTGTCCATCTTTTTTAGTCCCTATATTCCTATCTAACTGAATCTTTCTCTATCTTCTTTCAAATATAAGTAAGCCCGATCCTTCGGAAACCCAGTCTTTCTATCGACATGAATCCTCCGCTTATGCACCTATATCCCTTTCTATCCATTAGTCAATAGAAAATTTTGTCCATCTTTTTAATCCCTATATTCCTATTTAATTGCATCTATTTCTACCTTTTGAATACTTCCCTATCTTTTCTAAAATATGAGATAGCCCTATCCTTCTGAATCCTAGTTGTTCTATCCAAACGAATCCTCCGCTTATCCACCTTCATCCTTTTCCATCCATTGATAGTCCCAAATATCATCTATCTTTTTAAATCCCTATCTTCTTATCTAATTGAAACCTTTTCTATATTTCTCAAATATAAGTCAGCCCTAACTTTCTGAATTTCAGACTTTCTATCGACATGTCTATATTTTCTAATCCCTGTCTACCTATCCTAGTGAATCGATTTCTATCGTTTCTGAAATATAAGATAGCCCTATCTTCTTGGATCCCGGTCTTTCTGTCTAAGTAAATCCTCTGCTTATCCATCTCTATCCTTTTCTATCTATTACGTAATCCCAAATCTCGTCTATCTTTTTTAATCCCTATCTTCCTCTCTAGTCCAATATCTTCCTATTTTTTCTCAAATATAAGTCAGTCCTAACCTTACGAATCCCATGATTTCTATCTGAATGAATCCTTCGCTTACTCACCACTATCTTTTTTCATCCGTTAGGTAATCCAAAATTTTGTCCATCTTTGTTAATATCTATTTTTCTATCAAATCGAATCTTTTTCTATCTTTTCTCAAATATAAGTCATCCCTATCCTTCTGAATTCCGGTCTGTCTATCCAACTGAATCCTCCGCTTAGTACCGATAGGTCCCCGGTAGTTGGCTGACCGTAAAAGTCAGACATAAGTGAAATCATTTGCACCGTCTATAACTAGAGAGTCGGCAGACGGATTTGCAGAGTTCGACAAGTAATTTGAAAAGTTAGGGAATTTTCTTTGTAGGTATATAAACCCTTGCTGGTTTAATACTATTTTGCGGGGGCTTGCAACTTGAGATATATTATTATTATAGAAACAGATAAGAATACGACATTCTTGAGTGGATTCAAACGGATAGAAATTAAAACAATGTATCGTGGATAGAAATGGATAAGATTACTTAAATGCGATATTGATTCAAATGTATAGTATTTAGAAGTAAAGTAGGTATAGAAAGGGATAAAATTGAGAAATATTTGACGAATCAACATGGATAGAAAAGGACGAGTCTTTATGAATACGGCGGATAGAATCATTGATAGAAAACTATAGGTTATTCGACAACAAGAGATCGAGGCAGGGATAGATAATGATAGGAATTTCTGAACTACAAGGATACAAAAGATAGGCCCGTGTGACCACAAAGGATAGAGTCAGGGATACAAAGAGATAGGTCTAATTAGACACGATGGACAGAGCGTGGAAAGTGAACGGTAGCGTTTTTTGGATGCAAAGTGTGGATTTGGGAAGGATTGAATATCTCTATCTTTTTCTATCCATACGTTTCTATCGGTTTGAATCGTTTTACTTCCCGCAGGGGGCGCAGTCGCCGAATTAGGTACAAAGTAATTGATAGAAAACTGTATTAAATACAAAGTAGTGTTGTCGTGATTAGCAAAATTAGGTTCACTTGTGAAATACAAAATAACTGCAAAGATGGAGGCTAAAGGCTATGTCAGGGTATCGTGCCATACCTTATAGCTCAGCTGACCCTTCCTATTTAAGGCTCTCGGACAACTTTGTATGTAATTCTATACACAATTTTTGGGTAATTTTATCACGCTTACTACTGCTTAGATATCTCAGCACCTATTATACTAAAAAGTGTCTTAACAAATGCGCATTTCTTTTTATGATTAGGATCAAAGAAGAATTTGGAAGATTTTTAGGAAATTTTTGTAATTTTGAAGTATTTTTTCTAAGTTTTAGGAAAAATTTGAATCA
Source organism: Andricus grossulariae (assembly GCA_011634705.1). Classification (NCBI taxonomy): domain Eukaryota; kingdom Metazoa; phylum Arthropoda; class Insecta; order Hymenoptera; family Cynipidae; genus Andricus; species Andricus grossulariae. Next base: position 305,131,152 of record JAABKJ010007545.1, read on the forward strand.
TTGTAAGATGTATTAAGCAGCTGTGGAAGACTTTGAAAATTCTGATAGTTTCAAAATACAAAATTATATTGAAAATTTTCTTTAATTTACGACCGCTGAATGTCCAACTGCTGAGTATTTCAACTCTTGAAAATTGAAACGGCCTTTTACTTGTCATTGAAACATGCGTTTTTCTGTTTTTTGATTGAAGGAATTTGTACCCATTTTTATACATTTTTTCAAAAAGAAAATTGTTTGCAATCGACTATGTATCAGAGTAGCTTCTCAGATATTATAATTTTGAACGTTAGAGTATTTTCCTTCCATTCTATATTTTCCTTCCATTTGGAAGGAGAATATAAGTGTAACTTTTTTTACAGCCTTGAATATGTAATTGTTTATTGGAAATGAGATATTTGGTGTTTTTGATTTGATCTTTCTTTGTACATTTACATTAAGAAAGCAGATTTTCATATAATTCTATTTGCGGGAGTTATCAGTTATTATTTTAGAAATGTATACATTATTTGTTGTTGATAAGTTTAACTTGTATAAAATTTCTGTTTTAATATAAGTTCCACGAATTGTATTTATTGTAGTAATCAACACTTACTACAAAATTGATTTTTAAATAGTCTTTGAAACTCATTGTAGGATACTTCGAAGCCAAAATTAATTCCTGAAGACCATTTGGAAAATAATTTTTCTTTTAGATCACGTTTAATGACATTTAATGATAAAAATTTAATTTTTGAGTTGTTTATTTTTATTCGTTTTGTAATTTTTATTTTATGTAGGGAAAAGGAATATTAAATCAATTTTGGATACAAATTCAAAAACAAATGGCATTTAAAACATTTTTGAGAACACTTTTGTTAAGATTCAAAAATTCTATGTATGGCTATTCTTAGTACACAAAAAGACGAAAAATGTTTCCCTATGACTTTTTTTTGATAAAACAATCACCAGATTTATAGCATTTACAAAATTAAAAAAAAAACGAAAATAAAAATGTTAAGCCAAACAATGCACGATATGAAGAAATTCAAGGAAAGAAAAACGTTGCTTCTTGAACACCCTATAAGATTATCAAAACAATTTTTCGAATTTTTTTGGCAAATCGAAAACTGAAATTTTGATCACACAAAAAATAATGAAAAATCAAAAATTACATTTTGCGGTCAAAAAATGCAAGATAAAACAAAAGATGAATCAACGAAAATTATGCAACAAAAATAGATCTACAAATTTGTTATGAATCAATTTTTGATAGGACGCGTAATTTTTGTTTTAATCGTAAAAAACGTTCAAAATTCAAAATATAACATTTTTGGACAAACAAGATAAGCTACGGAAATAATCATTAAACCAAAGTTATTAACCTTAAAAAGAGCTGCAAAGTTGTTAGTCATAATTTTTTTATAGGATGCGTAGTTTTTGTTTTAATCGTGATCTAAAAATTTGGTCTGAATCATTTTTAGATAGGACAAGAAAATTTTCTTTTGATTGTGAAAAAAAAGATTTCAACAAATGATTTGATTTTCAAAAAACCGAAGCAACAGACAAAAAGAAACAAAAAAAATGGTTCAAACAAAAAAGATCTACATATTTATTATAAACGTTTGTTATAAGAATACATTATACATTTTTTTAGAACCACTTTACGCTAGGATGCATATTTTTCATTTAAATAGTTAGAAAAACATTGAAAATAAACAATGTAAATTTATGGAAAAACGACACAAGTTGCAATAAAATGTTCAATAACAAAATTGATTTTTTTCAATTATAGAATACGCACCTTTGTTTGATTATAGTTTCAAGACAATGAAAATACGTATGTTTCAATACCAATGCATATTATGAATTGTGATGATATATAGATTTATTAAAATGATATACATTTTCCGGGTAGCAGAAAATAAAATCTATTGCAAAATAAGGAACAAATATTAAAGTAATCATGATGAATAAAATTTGTACTTCATTTGATGAATTTCATTAAATTATTCTTATTTCCTATGAATTCCTGTAAATTCGCTCCAGTTTTATTGAGATCAATGAATTCTTACATTTTTTCCGATTCATTTGCATTCCTTCGACTTTAACTTGAATTGCTGTGAAGTCTGATGAATATAATACTTGCATATGATTTCAAATTCGAAATAATAATATTTGAAGGTTATAAACTAAAATTGAGAATATTCTTGTGTTCCATTTACAAAATATTCTATATGAAAAATTTTAAAATGTAAAATTTTCATTTTTTGCAATATTAATGGTCATGAAAAATGAGAAACTCGTGTGGGCATGTGTAACAAACTGGCTTTACCGCAACTTTGTTATTTATAATTATCTCTTTCCCTGAATAACAACTGTTAAGATTATCGATTGTTTTATTTTTCACAAAATCTTGAACTTTATTTTAAAGCGTGTTCGGGGCAGTTTCGCTAGTTATAGGGAATAAAAAGTGCATTCGTATAACATTCTTAGTTTTGAAAATGTGGTTATATTGTGTAAAAAACTTGCCTTGCACAATTTTGGCGTAATTTATGCAATGAATCATATTTTCTAGCACCCGAACAAGATTTGCGCAAATTTTTGTACGGATACGATGTATTTTTTTTACTGTAGAATAATTTTTGTAAGAATTTTCGGTTTTGTGAGGGGGAAGCTAAAAAAACTATTATAAACAAAATTTATTATTGTTTCTATTGCCAATCATTTCCTTTAAAAGATCAAAAAAACATTCACAACGTTCGAAACGTAGAATATCCATCAAATTATAATATGTATTGTAATATCATACGTTAGTTACTATTAGTGCTTGTTTTTATTCTACACTATTATTAATTCTAAATCATGAAATTGGCAGTAAATTTTTTTTAACCTAGTTTTTAAAAATTTGCATTACATAAGAGAAATATTTTAACATGAGAATATATCCTGCTATTCCAAACCATAATTATGGTACTATCCTGCAAGTTGCAGATTCTGTCAGGGACGAAATATGTTGTTATTTAAAGCAAAATTACGTGACGCGTATATTTCTGATTTCAGAAGCAATTTTTTTTCATTAAGTTACGGATATTTGAATCTTGAAGTTTATTTTTCAAAAAATCACAAAAACTTTTTTTTTGAAATTCTATAATTTTTTACCTAGTTCAAAATTAATTTTGATTGTCAAACTCTATTTTTATCTATAATCCGTAAAAATTTATTACCTTACATTAACACCTAAAGAGGATCCCTGGCGGTTTAAACGTCCCACAGTGGGGCAAAAGAGCAGGGTCATGAAAAAGTCAGCACGAATTGGGAACTCGAAATTTTATAATTTGAAAGTCTTGAATTTCTGTACATTAGCAATATTTATATTAAGTGGATGCCCTAGTTCACCATTAATCTTGACTTACGATTAGGAAACAACAATGACGACATATCTCCGCTATGGCTACATAATCCTAACTCAGCCACTATTTAATTCTCGATCTATGGACCACACTATAGATGAATATTGGTCTCTAGTGAATGTTTGTCACCTATATTTTAAGGTACATTGCAGCAAGCATTTGCACCTTTATAAATAAAATTTCTCCTAAGAACACAATGATCCATAACAGATATCCGTGAACGGCGATGAAGATAAGACACAATTTTGCTTTAAAATCGTCTACATTCTGTTTCAAATTATAAGGAAATCATTTTAAATATTTGGAAATCTTTTCCAATTTTCTCAAAATGAATGTTTCAAAATAAAAAATAATTAAATATTTTCCCAACAATCTTAAGATTTTTTTTGGATTCTCTTGAAACCAATCAGAATTCAGTTTTCCTACATTTTTCAAATTCTGCAAAATAAAAAAAATTGTCCTAATATCTTTCAGATTGTTTTCCGGCACATGTTAAAACATTGAAAACTGAAAATTAATCTTGTAATATAAAACCTAAGTCATTGCAATTTTTCCTAGCAATCTTAAACGAAATGTAATGTAAAAAAAGCTTCTTTTTTCCAATTCTTCAAAATAAGTTTTTGCCAATAATTTATTATTTCTTAATTATTATCTCTTCAAAAGTGTGAAAAAGTTTACAAACTATAATGTCGTAGCAAAATGTCAATAACAGAATTATTTCCCAATATTAAAAAATAATTTAAAATTAAAATGTTTTTTTTTATCAATAATGTTAAGAAAATTTTTGTCATGAAATAATATTGCTTATTTGGACATTTAAACATCAAAATATTTTATCATGGAGTAAAATTACTTATTTGGAATGTTGATTTACAAATTTACGATGCAGAAAATTTGTAATCTTTATTAAGAGATAAACAAACTGAACGCAACCACGCAGTGCCGCAATCAATCAGATTTTCGCCAACAATGTACCGGATATTTTCGAGATGTTTTGTAACATAACTTTCTTGTAGATAATATTTTTGAGGAAAATCATTTTATCTTCTTTCACATTTTTCTATAATAATATGGCATATGGTGAACCAATTGGATTTTAAGCAAAAAGTGCCCAATTAAGTCTGGAAATTTCACCAATTTTCAGCATCCTGTGATTAAAATTGTGTAATTCTTCTTTAATGTCAATAGGGAATCGCTAAATGTTATCCGAAAGGATGAGTTATCACATTTGAACATAAAAAGGTAAAAACACAACGTATATGTCTCTGATTCAATTACTGTCGTAAGTATTAACCGCCGCTTGTGACAGCAATGTACTTCTTCCTCTTCAACAGTGGTTGACATAAGTGAAAGTTTCTCCTTCGAAAGCAAGTCCACGTTTTTTACATCCCATCGGATTTCCAAGGTTTCCTCCGACATTTCGATATAATCTCTGAAAACTAATAAAAAAAAAGAAGTACTTAAACGGAAAATCGAGTTTATCGCTCAAGGGACACAGCTCAATTTATTATGCAAAACATCGGCGGCGTATTTCTGAAGTTGGAAATTCATGAAACCTCATTTCGAGAAAATCAAAGTTAAAGTTTCGGTAAGCAAAAATCACACTTACAGCTGGAAGTTACACAGATTTTTAATGAAGTCAAACAATACTATCATAAACATTACAAAATTGCAGCAGTGATATTATTATAGCATATGATAACAATTACAACCGTTTTTTTATGATGAGCGGCCATGAGGACCTTTTATGCTTATGTAAAATTATTACGGTCATTGCCTGACAAATGGAACTTCATTCAACTTTTCTAGTCAGTTTTCTGTAATATAAACGACAAGTCCTACGAAAAAATGGTTTGATAAGATTTTGTAAGAATTTCTAAATGCTTAAATTCCTTAAAATTTTCTCCGTATCCCATGTCGTTTTGGTCAAAATTCGAATTTTTTCCATAGTGTTTCCAATAAATAAAACCAAAATGACAAGTGCTATCAAAAAATGGTCAAACTAAATTTGGTAACATTTTTTAAAATCTTCAATTCATTTATAGAATTCTTTTCCGTATCTCACGTCGTTTGGCTCCAAAGATTTTTTTCATTGAATTTTCGACAAATAAAACCAAAATATCAAATCCTATCAAAAAATGGTTGAGGGTAAAATTATAGGTCTTTTCAAGAACTACACTTATGTCCCGATTCTGTGCTGCCCGATGAAACGCCGGCTTCAACGCTTCACTGCTTCTCCCCCCCCCCTTTCCCGGAGATAAGTAAATGTATTTTTTAATTTTCACATTTATTTTGTAGATTTAACTAATAATTCTTATAAATTCTTATACTCGCGAAAAACAAAAGATTTTCTATAAATAATAACTAATGTCAATAATATCAACTATCTTATAGCACATTGATTTTACAAGGAATTTCTGTTTACTTACAAAACTTTCTAAAGCAATATGATTAGTTTTAATCAAATTGTTGAATTCCTCAACCTCATCTTTGGTCTTTAATGGTTCTAAAGGCAGCATTTCCCCGTTCTCACGAGACTGGGCGTTTGGCACTCCTTCGTTAATTAATATCAAATCATTAAATTTATCGTGGATAATAGTCGTCGTATCTCTAATTTCATATAAAATGTTTTTAATTTCGTGGATGGAATCAGATAATTATCTAAAAACATAAAACATTTCAAGAATGCAAAATACTTACAAGCAACGAACTGACAAGTTCTTTCCTTGTCTTTCTTGTGAATTGAATTTAAAAAAACATTGATCTAATCATAAATAACTTAAACTTTCTATTTACAATTTACGACGTGCGAATATAACTGAGCGTTAGGCTTAAATACAAATCTTACCGATATTTTGGTCATTCCGGGTATTTACATTTGAAGCCAACGACAAAGATGATTCGAGTCTCAGTAACGGAATTAATAATTAAATAAATAATAATAATTAATAATAATTTAAATAAATGCTAATTCATTGCTAAGTATTAATTTAAATGAAACAAGTGGAAATGTTAATTGCGTAATTGTGTGAGGCAAATAATAAAGTTTTGATTTGCATGATCTAATTCTTCGAAATTAGAAAAATTTCCAACTCAAAGAATCAAAAACACGATCTTTGGACAATTTCAATTTATCTGGGAAAACATGCAAGTGAATTTTTGTTTAAACTGAAAATCTAACTATTCTAGTTCGATATTCCTTCATTTTAGTTAGAAATTCATCTCTTTTGTTGAATATTATTCTTTTTATTAAAAATGTAACCAATTAACTGTTGGTTGCAAAAACTATCTTTCTAATCGATAATTCGTCTTTTGTGATAGAAATTAATCTTCTTGATTAAAAAATAAATCTTTTTGTAGAAAATTCAACTTTTTGGTTAAAAATTCAATCATTATAGTTAAAGATTCATAATTTTAGTTGAAAATTCAACTAATCCAATTGAAGGTTCATTATTTTTTTTTAAATTAATTTCTTTGGTTAAAAATTAATTTTATTTTTCATAGAAATTTCAACTATTCAATTTTTGGTTGACAATTCGTCTTCTTTAGTTGAAAATTCGTCTTTTTGGTATAAATTAATCTTGATGGTTGAAAATAAGATTTTTGGTTAAATATTTAACTATTCCAGTTAAAGATTTATCATGTTAGTTGAAAATTCGATTTTGTGGTTCAAAATTAAACTATTTCAGCTAAAGCTTCATCGTTTTAGTTGAAAATTCATCAGTTTGGTTGCAAATTAATTTTTTCTGAAAATTTAACTGTTCCATTTTTGGTTTAGAAATTGATCCTTTTAAGTTGAAAATTGAAATATTTGGTAATATGAAAAATTATACCTGGAAAAAATTTCTGAGACATGGAAAAAACCTGGAATTATCAGGAGTATCTTTAGATTTCAAAATTCGATTCCTATCGCATAAACGCGACACTGTGAAACACGTGACAATAATCTTCAACACGTTTAAACAGTTTTTTCCCATGTGTTAAATAAGAAACTAAAAAATTACATAATTGGTTAATTACCATTTGCATTGATATCGTTATGATCGTAGAGGTGTAAGGATTCAAATGATCCGAATGTATCTTGCAACGGCAAAATGGAGATATCTCCTTGTGAATTGTGATTGTCAAAAGATCTTGAGGTCCGTTCGGTTTCTGCAAAGTAATTAAAAATGGGTAAATTTTTTTGAAGTGTAAATGAGAATGATGTTTCGTGGATGAATAAATAAGGTATATCTGCCTTGACGACTTACAGACGTCATTAGGACATCCAACGGACGTCCTTTCAAACTATTTGTTTTAAAATGTATGTACTTCGTGGAAAATTCGTATTTTTTGTAGACAATTAATATTTACGGTTAAAAATTCATCTCTTTGGCATAAAATTAAACTATTCCAGTTGAAAATTCATCAGATTGGTTGAAAATTAATTTCTTTCGCTAAAAATTTAACTGTTCCATTTCCAGTTGAAAATTGATCTTTTCTTGTTCAAAACTCAACAATTTGGATGAAAATTTGTCTTTTCTAATTGAAAATTAAACTATTTTGTCCAAAATTTATTGCTTTACTTAAAAACTCTTATTTTTGGTTTAAAATTAATGTTTTTTAACTGAGAATGTTACTATTTCAGTTTCGGTTGCGAATTATTATTTTTTTAGTTCAAAATTCAACTATTTCTTTGAAAAGTTATCTTTTTGAATTACAAGTTCACCTATTTCGGTGAAAATTCAAGTATTTGGTTGAAAACTTGTATCTTTTGGTAGAAAATTAATCTTTTTATTTGAAAATTAATCTTCTTTGAAAATTCAACTTTTTGGTTGAAAATTTAAGTGCTCCAGTTAAATATTTATCATTTTTGTTTAAAATTCATCTTTTAGGTTCAAAATTTAACTATTTCAGTTCAAGATTAGTAATTTTCTTTGAAAATTCATCACTTTGGTGGAGAATTGAACTATTTTGTTGAAAATCCGCTTTTTTGGTATTGAAAATTAATTTATTCAACAGAAAGTTCAACTATTCCAGTTTTTGTAAAAAATTTATATCTTTCAGGGGAAAATCTACGTATTTTTTTTTCGAAATTCATTTATCTTGCAATGTTTTTCTTTGTTGTGTTAAAGGATGATTAGAATGAACGTCATGAATTAAAATAAATGTTTGCGTTTTTCGGCAAATATGAATTTTACTTTTAGTTGACCGGGAAAATTTAAAAACTTGACCGGGAAAAACCGGGAAATGACCGAGACTTTGAAATCGTCTGCCAAATCGCCACCCTGGGTATGCATCTGAATCACGATCGCAAACAATAAATATTAATTCTTCCTTAGAAAGAAGATGAAAACATACCAGGGTTATGATAGGACTGGTGAAAATGCCTAGGCTTGTCTTCCTTGGAATTCGCTTTTCGGCCCTTTTCATCTTTACTGGGCTTCTTCGTCAAGTCCTTGTGTTTGGTTGTCGATCGAGCTCCAGGATCGTGGTTACCTAAAATTCATAATATTAGAATAAAATTAGAAGGAATGCAAGTGATTACAAAAGAAAATTAACCATGTATTTTCTATCGATAATTTTTGTAAAACTGATGTTATCGCTTTGGTCGAAATTTGTACCTTTCGGAAATGAAAAAAGTTTTCATAACTTAAAAAAGGAAAGCTTTTCCGAAAAATGTTAAATGTTTCAATTTTATTTTAAATTTTATTCTATATGTGTAAAGTGAGTGATACCTTATTTATTTTTAATTTCTTGCAAAGGCATGCGACTACTGCCGGACCTGAAAACCAGCTGTTCGATAATTTTTGACTTTCCAGATTTTAAATCAACAGTTTTTTGAGAGTTTGTGCGTCCGTTCTCTTGAGAAAAACTTCATGGCGGCTGCGTAATACAGGATTTCTGTTTTTTTGCACCTATGAATGAAAAAAACTAATTCCCTGAAATACCTCAGTTCTCGCGCTCAGAATTTTGTCTTATTCAAACAATGCAGAATTTAAATTTGCAACGTGGGGGAAAAGTAAGCATTTAGCCTTAAGCACTTATAATTGAATTAAAAGTAAAAACAAAACAAAAAACCTTAAGCCATTTTGTAAAACTTATGTGTAATGCAATTACTGGGTTCTTCTTAGATTAATTTTTCGTTAGCTGCAAAACAATAGTATATATCTTTTAACGAAAACTATTTACTTTCAAAACATACACTTTGTCACCAACGAAACACTTGATAATAATAATTTTTTAAATGAAAAAATCCACTATAAAAAAATGATTTTTGTCCGTGTTAGCTAATATTATGAAAATATGAATTTCAATCTTTACCAGGATGGCCGTTTTAATCAGGAAAAAAAATTCTCGTTTGTTTCCCAGTGTCAACAAAATAAAAAAAATTTTAATTTGAAAAGTTTATAAAAAAATTACGCTCATCCAACTAAAAAAAAAAGTATTGAAAATAAATAGTTCCCCTCTTTGGCTCAATAAAAATGCTAGAGAGAAAAAATTATCCTCTTCCAATTCAGAAAAAAATTGAAAATTAGAAAAATCATAAAATTTCTGAACTAATCATGAATTTGATCAGCAATGAATTTTAGAAATGTTTTTGTATGTATATTTCAACAGACGTCTAATGGGCTTCTTTTGAACATCCAATAGACGTCCTAAAATATTATTTTTAGAACAAAAAAAAATTAAAAAGTTATGAGCATTAAAATTAGATAAATTGTTTGTCTTTCTTCAAAAAATATATCATGAGTATATTCATGAGTTGGTCATTAAATTTGTTAGAAAAATCATGAAATTAATGAAATAATCATGAACTTTATCAGCAATGATTTTAAGAAATGTTCTTATATGTACCTTGAAACTGACGTCTAGTGGACGACATTTGGACGTCCAATAGGCGTCCTAACATATTATTTTTCCAAACAAAAAATCGAGTTTATTGCTCAACGGAAACAGCTCAATTTATGATGAGAAACATATCGGCGGGGTATTTTTGAAGTTGAAAATTCATAAAAACCTCATTTCGAGAAAATCAAAGTTACAGTTTAGGTGAGCAAAAATCACAGTTACAGCTGTAAGTTAAACAGATTTTTAATGAAATCAAACAATACTATCATAAACATTAAAAAATTGCAGCAGTGATATTATAACATATAATAAGAATTACAACAGTTTTTCTGTGACGAGTGGTCATAAGGGACCTTTTCCCAAAGAAATGTTTTTTAAAAGTTCTACTTTTTTATTATGGAGTTTGCTTCGGAATCGTATTCCTGGCATAATAAAAATAATAAAAAATGATTTTAAAAAACCGCATATTATTACGCTTATTGTCTAACAAACGTAACTTCATGCAACTTTTCTAGTAAATTATCTGTAATACTGAAATTTTGGATTTTAGCTTATCAATTTCGATAAAGAAATAAAAAACGATGAGTTTCCTCTTGCAACTCAGAAAAAAACTCTGCTCTCCTCCAGCTCGATAAAAATCTTAAAAACAAGAAATGCCCCTCTAGCAATTCAAAAGAAAATGAAAGACATCATTTCGTCCCTTGCAACTCCAGAAAAATGTTAAAAGAAAAAAATTGCCTCCTCTAATCCAGAAAAAATAAGCATAACTTCATCTCTTCTTACTCAATAAACATGTTAAAAATAAAAAAGGGCCTCTTCCAATCTAAAAAAAGAGTAACCCAAATTTCATCACTACCAACCCAATAAAAACGATAAAGTCACAAAAGGGCTTCTTCCAATTCATAAAAACAATTAAAAACCATAATTTACTCCCCTCCAACTCCCTTTCAACTTGATAAGTTTTTTACCAAAAATTTTCAAATTCAAACGCTTTTAATTTTGTAATTCTTGAAAACTGAATTTTTAAATTCTTCAAACTTAAAATGTACTTTACAAAATAAAGACCTAAATGAGGAAATTTTTGATTAAAAGATTTAAGAATTATACATTGTAAACTGAATCATTTGATAACAGATAAATTCACTGGCATTTCCCGGGTCTCAAGAAATTCCCACTCATTTCCCGGATTTCCGGCCCAGTTGCACTCTGTTTACTGTGCCGCAAAGATTTTCATGTGAATACAAAATTATTATAATAATGTTGAACATACCGAATGGGCCATGAAGAAATTTTACTGCGTGTTCACTCCAATCTGATTCTGGTATTACCCATTCATTCATGTAGTAAGTAGAAGGATGTTTTGCCTTAGGAGGCCAGTATAAAATACGTCGATCAGTCGATATCCAAATATTTGGAACAGCATTGCACCAATTTTCCCATGACGCAACGAACCAAATACGGTTCTGAACAGGAAGAATAACATGAATGGTTGAACGTTTTCGAATAGAAAAGAGAAGGTCATGAATATGCATAAAGTTCTGAATTAAATAATTAAAAAGGGACTACAAAATTGAAATTTTCAAACCGAGGCCTTCATAATTTAACAATATTATAAATTTCAATCATAAAAAGTAAACGATTGTAGAATTTTTCATCAAAACTAAATGATCTTGAATTTGAAAATGTTAAAGCTTTCAAAGCTTGAAGTTACTAGTGTTTTTAATATTTCTTACTTATTGAGAAAGTGTTAACAATTCTGTCTTATATTATCCAATTTTTTAAAAACCTCTATCTTCGAACAAACTAAATTTGATCGAATTCGGGTTTGACTTAACATTTTTTGACACTTAAAATTGTACCATTTCTGAAATATTAAATTTTTATATCAATCATAGAACTTTAAGATATCTGAACTTTCTGTTCGAAAAATTTTGCAAACGAACAGCACATGAAGTAGGATGAAGAATCTGAATAAACATAAAGTTGAAAGTGTTTCAAACTGAATATTACAAGGTCATAGTGTTAGAAATGGAATAGTTTTAATTTTGTACTTCCTTGACGTGATGCAATTTCAAATTTGATACATATTCGAAAGGGTATAATTTTGCGCTATAAGGATAAACTCTTTTTTAGTTTACCCAAAATGAATGTTTTTTTAATCAAATGTGTTAATTTGAGAGGTTCATAAATATGAGAATAGGTAAGATTAGTGTTTTAAATTTTGTATTGTCAAATATTTACATTTTCATGCTGGAAATATGTACAGGAAACTAATTAATCACTTTACTGGTTAGTAGCTTCACTATTTCACGCACAAATAGTGGACTAGACAAAATTAAGTTATTAGTAAATTGTCAACTTACTTTAAAGTGTATGCGAATGCATGAGTGGTTGGATGTAATAATTGTCTCGCAAAGGGAGAACAACAGCTTTTTGTTCAATTTCATCAACTGGAAACAATTTTGTATTGGAAAATCCTGATGAGACGTGCAAACCTAGTTCTTTAGAATCTCCAGCATATTTTGGAAATCCAGTTAGGCCCGTCAATTCTTTTCCAATTAGTACTGCCTTTCCCTTCGTATGGGCTATGTATTCTATTTGAACGATACTATTATTTTTCATGAAACAACAGTTGTCAGGCTGTGCAGCGGTAAGCGTAAAATTGCTGAATCTTATTTTTGCGTATGCATCATAGCAATTAAAATGTAAATTCACTTGAATTTGTTTCCCAGGCTGGGGGCATTTTTGTGGCTTAATATCCACCTTCACTTGATGTATGTTCTGGGATGTTTCGACAAGTCTGCGAAATAATTGCGGCAGAGGGTTCACAAACCTGCGATTAATTTTTTTTTAATTTGCATATAATTTTCTAATGGATATGCTGTATAATCATCAAGAGGTCCGTGTAATAAGGCCTCTTCGGCTAAATGTTGAATGCAGTGAATCGTGAATACCACATTTTTTTCCCCGTAACGAATTTTTAAATTTTTAACAAACCATTCCAATAAGTCAGCAGCACATTTATTATTTTCTTTGTAATGTTTTGGATGGGACAATATTCTTAATGCTGCATGTAAGACATTGAAATGTATAGTATAGTTCGGAGACAAAACTTCGCCGAAAATAATAGGACCCAAGTATAGAAGAAATAAACGAAGTTCAACCGCTTTCCACCGATCTAATTCATCGAGACCTCTCGGTTTTCGAACAAATTCGCCTGGTATCTATGGCTTTAAGGAAAGTAACATTTCAGATAAGTAGCTTATTTGTTTCGCAGTTGATCTTCCCATCTTTCTATCACCTGCGATTAGCAATTTCAAAATTTTCTTCGACAATCCTAGATCTCGTAGATGCATTGGATCTAATGGAAACTGAGTTACCATCTTGATATCAATTAATTCGAAAGGAGAATCTGCAATGTGGTGTTCCTGGTTCAACCGCAAACGAAAGGACGTGTCACTTATTAATGAACTGTTTGTGCTAAGGAAACACATTCTATGATCTACGTAGTCACCCTCATCAATACAGCGAGGGCAGCCGAAGTAGCCATTGTGTGACTTCGTACAAGTGACCATACTTCGTGCAGGACTGTCACAAATAACTAAATTAATAGAAACTGTATATACTTTCTCATTAGAATCAAATCCACTTTGTTTTATATTTTCGTATTCTCTAATAAAAGGATTTAAAAATTCACTAACAGAGCTGGGCTTTTCGTATCCGTGGTACGCACCGTTAACGAATACAACAATAGAAGCTAGACCAGCAATTTTACCTAAAATAGTCCACAACTGATATTTTGAGCTTTTACAAAGTGGCAAGCCATCGATGTGTATATCTATCAAAATGTCTGTAGGGAAAAAATTCTGTGGCATCTTTTTCAATGAATCAGTGAGAGCCCTATCCAACCCATAGTGTAAATAGGAACCTGATCCACAAGGAATTATGTTTGACGATTTTCTTGGTGTCCCTAATAAAGTTCTGGAATCCTTCGTTAAATCTAGATGGCCTTCACTGCGAAAGATATCAAGGATCGCATTTACTGATTTTCTATTTTGATAATTGTGTAAGGCCCATGATGCAACCTTTTCCCATAGAGTTAATTCTGGCGAACTTTCTTCGTCATCATCATCATCGGATTAAGCGTCTAATTTTTCCTAAAACTCCTTCTCTTGTTCTGCAATAATAAGTTGCTCAATATCTTCAACGAGGTATTCTTGAGCACTTATAATTCCAACTTCATCCACTTTATCAATATCATTATTTGGAATTACAGGTTTGCTTGAAACCTGAAGGGATTGGTGATCACGCAAACGTTGATCTCTCAGGCTCCGTTTTTTTTGCCGTTGTGACAAATCTCTATAATGCTTACGGTACAGTATATGATATTACACAGGAACGTACTGAAAGCGACAAATAAATGTCGTGAATCGAAAGTGATATCGCGCGAGAGGTACAAGAAGAATGTATGCGACAAGAGTGTCAAATAAATTTTTCTTTGATTATTTTGGGGAAAAATGTCTATCATTTCACGGTCAGTAAAATTTTTCCCCTTCACTGAAACAATATTTTCTCATCATCAAACAATCGTTTTTTTAATCTCTTTATTAGTTGATTGCAAACTTTTAAAACAAAAGTAGTATACTATAAGGAGGCACACTAGGTACAATATCGCCAAAAGCTTGTTAATTGAGCATAGTAGTAATGTACTATAATAGCTTTCTATGATATTGAGATGGGCAGTAAATGATTAATTTTATGCAAATATCACACAATTGTGAATGAAATTAAGATTGAATGGCGAAAGTTAATTAATTTACAGAAATAAATAAGTTCAGGTTTGTCTGAAAAAGCTTGTGGCATTTAATCCAACTTGAAAAAACGAAAATGTGACATTTTTCTATAACTATATCTCCATGTTAGGTGCATGATAATGTCAAAAAACATAAATAATATATTTGTGAATTTCATACGAATAGTAGTTTGAGGTCTAAATCGTTATAAACGTTAATATTTATAAGACGAAATATAACATTTGAGAGGAGTCAGTGCGGCAACACCGCACAATTCTGGCTGTTTTCTTTTTCCCTGTTGGTAGCACACGACAAAATGTCATGTGACACTAAATCTGCCCCCCTCCTATTTTTAAATACTAAATATGAATTTAATTTTATATAACCCTCAATTGAACAATGAATAATGAGTTAAAACTATTTAATACTAATTAAATTCTTTAGACATTTTTTTTTCATTTGAGAATATTGATATAATTTAAATATTAACTTAGGCGGTAGATTAAATTAACAGATTAGGGACCGTTCAAAAAAATTAATACATCAGATTTGCCTTTGGTATG
The DNA here is from genome assembly GCA_011634705.1 of Andricus grossulariae. Taxonomy (NCBI): domain Eukaryota; kingdom Metazoa; phylum Arthropoda; class Insecta; order Hymenoptera; family Cynipidae; genus Andricus; species Andricus grossulariae. The sequence goes on from JAABKJ010007545.1 coordinate 305,146,728, forward strand.
CTCTTTTTGTGTCATAAACTGAAGGTCAAGTTCGTTAGCCAGCTATTTTGTATGAAAATTCAAAAAGTTAGAGCATTTTGAAAATGTTTGAGACCATTTTTTCAAGATTTAAGAATTCTATGTGCAGTTGTTCATAGTACTCAAAAAGACGAACAATTTATCTCTTAGACTTTTTTCGATGAAAAGAAAATTATCAGAGTTAAAGCATTTTCAAAATTCAAAAAATTAAAAGAAAATACAAATTTTAGGCCGAACAGCGCACGATATGAAAAAAGTCAAGAAAGCGAAAACGTTAATTTTAGAAATTCCTACAACTTTGTCATAACAAATTTTAAGGTTTTCTTGAAAAATCGAAAATTGGAATTTTAATCGCAAAAAAAGTAATGAAACATAAAAAATTTCATTTTTTGGTAAAACTGTGCAAGATATGAGAAAAGATAATAAGCCAAAAATTGTGCACCTATAATGGATCTACAAATTTTCGATTAATCGCTTTTTGATAGGATGCCTAGTTTTTGTTCTATACATAAAAAACAACATTATAAATTTTTTAAATTAAATTTTTGGACAAACGTCACAAGCTAAGAAAAAAATAAATAAACAAAATTTGTTCACAGAAGGAAGGGCTACAAATTTTTAACTGATCGTTTTTTGATGGAATAGGTAGTTCTTATCATAATCGTGAAAAATAACATTAAAAATAAAAAAATTAAGTTTTTCGAAAAACGACGCAAGGTACGAAAAAAGACTAACAGACCAAAATTATGCACTAAAAAAGATTTACAAAATTTTTATTAATCACTTTTTGATAGGATGCGTAGTTTTTGTTTTAATCGGTTAAAAATTCATCTCTTTGGTTGAAAATTGAACTATTTTGCTAAAAATGCAGTCCTTTTATTCAGAATTAATTTCCCTCACTGAAAATGCAACAATTTCATTTTTTTTTTAAATTGACCTTTTCTGGTTGAAAATTAATTTCCTTAGTTGTTGTTCTCCGGTTAGATGTTCAACTCTTCTCTTAGAAATGCATTTTTTGTTGTTGAAGATTTATCAGTTTAGTTGAAAATTTATCTACGATATTTGTTTGAAAACTTCAATATTTTTCTTAAATTTCTTTTTTTTTTTTGGTTGGGAATTCATTTATTATGTTGAAAATTCATCTTTTCTAGTAGAAAATTATTCTCCGTTGCTAAAAGTTTATGCTTTTTGGTTAAAAATGCAACTGCTTGGTTAAAAATCAATCTATTTTTGGTTGAAAATTTATCTTTTTAAGTTTAAAATTTAACTTTTTGGTTAAAAATTCAACTCTGTGGTTATATGTTGAACTCTTTTCTTTAAAATAAATTCTTTTTATGATAAGGATTTAGAAAAACTTACTTTTACTGAAATCTGACCAGATTAAAAAAAATCGTGTGTATTATGTTGACTACGAAATAAAATTAATATTAGCGATTTTGGCAAAACACTGATCTCATTTTTTTCAGGTAAATTTTGAGTGCAAAAATTTTGTATATATGCTCTACAATTTTTGAGTATAATTTTTTAATCTTTCAAAATTATTTTAGTTTTTTCAGGTTTGCAAAACTTTTAAACATTATTTTAGTTTTTTGAGGCTTACAAAATATATTTTGAAAAAACTAAGAATATTGTCATCTGACCAAATTTTTAAAAATTGGGCATATTATGAATGTATTAGCGTAAAATGGGGCTAAGTGGCGTGTCTGGGGGAAACCGGCTCACCCGCAACTTTTTTTAAAATTAACTAGCATCATCAATCGCATGCTACACGCGCGTGTGGTTTTTAGATTTGAGGGGAATAATAATGTTTAATACAAAAGAAAATTTTGGAATAACTATTGATTTGTTAAAAGTTTTTGAACACTTAAATTCGAGCTAAAATTACATTCTGAGATCTGAGAATTGATTTTTATGCCAAATAATAATATAAATTAATATTCTGGACAAAATAATTTTAATTCAAGTTTGAATTTTTTTAAATGTCAAAAGAAAATAAGTATCATCAGTTCGTTTTTAAACTTATATAGACATAAGTTTTCTAAGATCCTTGAGAACATTCAAAAATATTTTCGAAGATTTCATATGTGTCAGAAAAAAAATCTAGATGATTTTAAATAAATTTTTTATTTTCAAGTATTTCACAAAATATTAGGGAAAATTTTCTCTAAAATTCATAGATATCTCTTAAAATGATTCGATTTTTTCCTACTTTTTTTTATATTCTGCAAAATCGAAAAAAATACCTTAAAACCTTCCAGAATCTTTTTCGATAATTTAAAAAAAAAATTTAATGTTTTGAAATCTTTTGAAGCATTCTCTTAAAATCTTTCAAAATTCCTAAAAAGCTTTTTTTTTTTTTTGAAAATCTTAAAAAATGTTATGGATTGGCATCCGAAAAAAAACGAAATAAAGTACTTTTGAAATCGGTCAATATTTTATGTTCTCTTCTTATTTGAAAATTAAAAAAAATTCTATTGGTCCAAAAATTATGATTTTTTTATTAGTACAGTTTTTGCTAATGAAACATAATAAAAAATTAGAAATGAAAAAAATGTGATTAATTTAGATGTTTTTGAAAATGTGCAAAAATATGCTTCTTGCGATTAAGTCATATGCATTAATTTTTGAAAAATTTAAATATCTCGAACCTGAAATTTCTTCAAAAAAATTTTATAATTTTTTTTCGTGATTTAGGAATTTTGGGAAGTTTGATTTTTTTGCGACTAGAAATTTTTTAAGCACCACGAAGAAATTTGATCACATAAAAGAAAACTAATAATATGTTTCTTCAGTTCAAGTTAAAGAAATTTCAGACTCGACATATTCAACTTTTTAAAAAAAGTGTGCATCTACATCGATGAAGAAAAACATGTTTTTGACAAATTTTCAAAAAAAAATCTATATTAAAGAAATATTTTTGCGAATTTTTCATTATTTTTCACTAGTAAAAACTGTACATATAAAATTTCGCCATCATTTTTTAACCAATAGGAAATTTTGATTTGTCAGCATTTTGGAATTTCGAAATAAGAGAAAAGAGAACATTCACCACCTTCGAATAGTTTTTTTTCTTTTTTTTTCGGGTGCCAATCGACAAATTTTTTTATCCTCAGCTCAAAAGATATGACTAATTCAAATCCGTGAATTAATTTTAGCATTTTCACAAAGTTCTATTATGTAGTTTACGAAAAAAATTAATATTAACGATTTTTACTAATCTTTGAGAATTACGAATTTTTCAAACTTATATTTTTGTTCCGCGGATCATCAGGTTATATTAATCGATCAATTTTCAATTTTACAGAATTTATAAAACATTTATATTATTACAAGGATTATAATGATTATTTTTAATTATCCTAAAAACTAGACAAAGGATGAACGAATACCTCTGTCATGGATACCTAGCCGTAGAAATATTTACAGAAGTGGGCCCAGCTCGAATAAAACGTCGATTAGATGCTTCTTCAGCAGATCTTGTGTCCGATTTTATTGACGAGGATAATGCTACTATCCACGATAAATTATTGTCTGATGAAGGCAGTTCCAAATACAAAGATTGGCTTCAACGGTAAAAATGAACAAATATTCTAATTCGTATAATTCATTACTTTTGTACTATTTTTATTACTTAAATTTACGAAAAAAACTAAAATAAAAAATTTAACAATTTGTGATAAATTTATTTAGTTTGAACATGCTGTTTTTACTACAAGTTTTTTTAATTACACAGAACGACAACCTTAAACGATGTTTATCAACATTATTCTCCTAAAAGAAGAACCAAAACTAAACATATTGTTCGACCAGAGGAAGATTTCGAAAATCTCGACAGCGATTATACTGGATACGATATTCCAGTCGCCATACCTAATCCAAAAAGCAAGCATCATTACATTGGTCCCTCTGGAGGTAATTTAGATTCTCTCATCAAAAAATTAGTCCGTAAAATAATAATTGTTATACAATAAAAATATTTGCTCCATACAACAAAATTATAGGATCTGCTACGGGACAGCATGCAAATTATGGTCCCCCTCCACAAGTGAATTATGGCCCCCCTCCACAAGTGCATTATGGCCCCCCTCCACAAGTGCATTATGGCCCCCCTCCACAAATGCATTATGGTCCCTCTAGTTTTGGGCCTTCTTCTCATGGACCATCATCTCATGGACCGTCATCTCATGGGTTTGTTCCTTCGATTCACGAAGAACATTATTATTTCCCTCCAAATCATCAAGAAGACAAACATATCTATCATAGCAAAAAAGGAGGTGAAATTTCACTCAAGGACTTTTTTGAAATTGCACTAACCGCCTTGGCTTTTCTGGCTTTTAAATTGTTCATCATTCAACTGCTGATGAATTGCGTGGTAATTTTTAATTTCTTTATTTTGTTTATACCCTCTTCCTTTTACGGGTTAGAGAGTCTTTACGTAAACATTACATGTCTTTTTAAAAACGAACCTTATATACTACCTTACCAACTATTTGCTGCATATCGTCTTAATTACTATTCTTGCTTCTATACGCTTGCGACCTTTCCTCGGGCTTCCGTTTCTCCTTACCATTACCAATCTAAAAATCAGATTCTATTCCGCAATACTACTTCCTGATTCTCCTTCGTTATGAGTCATATTTTGGGAGTTTTCTTACCATTTGAAATAAGCTCTCTCTCTCAGATCTTCCAGCTTCTTTATCCATTCCTCCCCCTGAACATTTTCATTTAGAATCCATCTAATTCTCTCTTCTATACTCTCCCCTCCCCGTTGGTCACCTGTGCACCTTTCTTACACATGCAACAATGTTTCTGCTCATACCTACAAACTATACACTGATCCTCTTCTTTATTCATCCAATACCTACATGCTCTTCCACCCTCTTCCATTCTGAATTTCATCACTCTATTTCATTTGCTCTATTTTTTAATGTTTTTCATGTACTCTCGGTCCGCCTGTCTCTTAACCATTCTTCACCAGCTGCTGTACCTTGAGTCCACGATTCTTTTTCATATTTTTTCTCCTTGACCTTCTGTCATCTCTTCCTCTATTCTCTGCCAATCTCTACCCCTCACTTCCATATCGCATTCAAGCCTCATTTTGTATCTATCTTCTTCCCATTTGGAATGTCCTACGTTACTCCTCCTCTATTTATCCATAACCTCCCGAGAACACTCTTTTGCAATTCTGCTTCCCTCTGCCCTTTTTAGTTTCTCTTCAAAACTCCAGGCTCTTTTCAGTTGCCTGACTACCATTTTTTCCCGTCCTATCTCTTTTCTCATCATATAACCTAAGCAGCTCCAAATCATTCCCATGACCCATCTAAAAAATCTCTTATGCAGACTTTCCACTCTCTTATGCTCTTTCCATCCCCAAATTTCTACTCCATAGCTTAACATTGGCCACACTAAAATATCGAACATCCACATTCTCACCCTCCAGTCGTCCTTAAACCTTCTTTCACCTATACCTCATACTTGTCCCATATTACTTTACACGTGCATTCTAATCTCTTTCTCGCCTGCAGCTCGTTTCCTTCTCTCGCCTTGCACCACAATCCTGGGTAGCAAAACTCCTCCACCAACTGCGTTACCACGTTATTTATTTTTCTTTTGTACTCTACACTTTTTATTTCTGAAACACATCCTCTTAGTAGTATTCACATTCATATTCACTATTAGATCCTTTACTCTCCCATACTCTTCGAGCACTCTCATCATCAGATTCATCCCTCTTTCATCAGCCGCTACTAGCACTACGTCATATGCATATGATAGTGAATACACTTTGCCTGTTTCTAATGTTGTCCCCTTTCCCTTTCCTCCCCATCTTCTCCTCTGAGTCTATCAGAATCTATTGACTAGATAGTTGAGCACGTAGATATTATCTGTGGTCCCCATTCCCTTTCTAAAACCCAATTTGGTTGTATGTTATACTTCCCATTTCTTCCAACTGTCTCTCCAACCTCCTTCTAAACACTTCCGAGTAAATTTTATATCCCACCGACATGAGTAGTGCACCTCTATATTCCTCCACACTTTTGCCCTCTCCTTTTTTAACCAACGGCATTACGAACCCTCTCTTTCATTCCTCCAGCCACCCTTCTTCTCTCCAAACTTTATTGCAAATCCACCATATCTCTTCTTTCACGCATATTCCTTCATATTTCAGTGCTTTATTTTTCGAGCCATCCTCCCCTGTTACCTTGTTTCTCTTCAGCTTTTCCTCCCTTGCCCATTACCTTATTTTCCGCACTCCCTAACAGACCCTTGAATCACTTCGTCTACTCATTCATTCTGATATCTTCATTTGTACCCTTCCTTCCTCTTTCCCTGTTATCAATTTCCATTTCCTCCCTTCCTTTACCGTTTTCTCTACCTCATTCATGTTCCTTTCTGTCTCCTACTGTTTTTCATCCCTTGACGCTCCTTTGTGCCTTCGCTTTCTCCTGCTGAGTTCTTCTCTTTCAATTTCTCTTTTCCTCCATTTTCTTACATTCTTCTTTAGTCTATCTTTACTTTCGAGGCATTTAACGTCCCGCCAACCTCTTGGTACCACATCTCCTTCTCCTTTCGTTCTCACCTCTTTCCTTACCTTATCAATCACTCCTTCAAGTTTTTCTAGCCGCGTGCCTACTCCTTACTCTTCAAAACTCTCTGCCTCTTCGTTTTTTATATTTTCTCTACATTATCTTGACTTATCTTCCCCTTAACTGCCCATTTTCAATTTCATTTCCTCCATTCTTGCCTTCTTCCCCCTACCGTACTTTGGCCTCCACCTTATTTTTAGCATTTTTTTAAAGAATAATTCAATTTTAAAGTTTTATAATTGAAAATGTTCCATTTTTAATGGTGGAAAAATTTATTTTTTGATTTCAGGGAAATTTGTTTTATCCGTCTTTATGTTAAATTGTAATTTTCTATGTAATAACAATTTCAGAATATCAGAAAAAAAAATCGTTGACTTTGAAGCACGCAATTTACTTTTTCCAATTTAAAATTGTTGAATTTTGATCGCTTTATATTGAAAATTATTTAAATTCAAAAGTTTTAAATGTTTCCATTCTGAACGCTTTTAATTTGAACTAAGACTGTGTCTAGCCGTCCCGAAAAATTGGGGGAGTTGGAGGAGGGAATGGCCAAGCCTATGAAAAATATCTGACTACCGAGCCTGAATTTCGGGACGACGAAACACTTCGTAAAAATAATATAATTTTAATTTCTTTCAATTTTAAATGATCCAATTTTGAACATTCTAACCTCAAGTTTTTTAATTTTAAACGTTTTAAAATTCTTCTATTTTCGTAATATTAATTTGAAATACAGTTATAAACCTTTGAAAATACTCGTTTTGCGCGGGCGATGGCCCGCAGCAGCTACCTGTGTACTAATCCCCCACTATGCGGCTTCTCCTCACGCAGCCAGACTGCTTCTATCGACCCTGGTTGGCGGCAGCAGTTCGGCTGGGTGAGAGAAACCGCGTCGTGGGGGAACAGTAGACAGGTAGCTGGTGCGGAATTGACCATCGCCCGCGCAAAACGAGTATATTCAAAAGTTCATAACTTACTTTCTACAACTTCGAACTGAATCGTCCATGAGTGATTTCTCAAGAGTTTTTCATATCTTTTTATTCTATATAATCCATTTTCTCAAACTTTTCAATTTTCGTGAAGAAATTACGATGTAAAATGTTTATTTAACATTTTCTACTCTTCGAGTACTTTTAATTATTAAAAATGTAATTTGAAAAGAAAGCTTGACTTTCTTTAGCTTTTTAGTTGAAAATAATAAAATTCATGTTATATCAGAATATGGCTACAGCAACAACAACAACTGCGAGCATTTTTGCAGACCTGCCGATCGAAGCAAGTGCACGTTCGAAGAGAAGTACCTCAGGTTCATTGCCATTATCATATTCTGGTAATGCTGAATTAAATGAATTATCTCACCGTGTTTTACGTTCTATCGAAGCTTCTTTAGTGGCACAATATGATTCTGGAAATTGTCTTCGAAGAGTTCTTTGTGAAGATAACAGACATGCTAAGAGCGTTCGAGGTGGCCAGAGAATCTGGGTTCCTGTTTGGAGGTAAGAATTCAAATTTTTTAATCAGGGGCCGTCCATAAACTACGTTACTAATTTTGGCATATTTTCGACCCCCCTCCTCCGGTCCCCTCGCTGACGATAAAAAGGACGAATTTTCAACAACAAAAATTAGTTTTTAAACAAAGAGTTGAAGTGTCAAGCAAAAGAGACGAATTTTTAATAAAACAGTTGATATTTTAACCAAATGGTTAAATTTTCAAGCCGAAAAGACATATTTTTTCAAAGAAAGTTGAATTTTCAACAAAATAGTTCATTTTCAACCTACAAAGATGAATTTTCAACCAAATAGTTGAGCTTTCAACTGCGAAAGATAGGTGTTAAAGCAAAAACGAAAGAGTTAAATTTTGAATGAAACAAAATTGCTTTTCAATAAAAAAAAAAACAATTTTCAACCAGTTGAAATTAACAAAAAGTAATAATTTTTTACAAAATCATAAAGTTTTCTAGCTAGAAAGTATAATTATTGTGAAAACAGTTGACTATTAAAAAGGAAACGATGAATTTTCAAAAAGAAAGTTAATTTACAAAGAAAAAAGGTGAATCTTCAACCAAATAGTTGAATTTTCTACTGAAAAAAAGTTTTCAACCAAAAATTGAATCTTTCAGTTTGAAACATTTATTTTAAACCAAAAAAAAAAAAACTAATCTTCAACCAGTCAAATTTTCAATCAAAAATGGGATAGTTGAATTTTCAGATAAAAAAATAATGTTTAATCAAAAAAGGGTGTTTAACCAATTAGTGAAAGTTTTAACCACAGAGGTGAATCTTTGAAAAAAATATAGTTGAAAAATATTCATTTTTGAAATAAACAATAATTGTTAGATTTTTAGTCCAAGAGTACGAAGTTTCTACAAAACGGTTAAATTTTCAGAACAAAAATATGAATTTTCATGTTTATTTTTCAATCCGATAGTTGAATTTTATACTAAAATAGTTGAATTTTGAACACAAAATATGATTTTTCAACAACAACAAAAATAATAACAAAATTTTGAGTTTTTTAGCCAAAAGGATGAATTTTCTGCACAACAGTGGAATTTTCAACCCGAAAATATGAATTTTTACCAAAAAAGTTAATTGGGAACCCAATAGTTTAATTTTCAACTAAAATGATGAATCTTCAAAAAAAATTATTGTAAAAAAACATGTCTTAGTTAATATTTCAACCAAAAAAGATTTAAAGTTGAAAACAATAACAGTTGAATTTAATCAAAATAGATGAATTGTCCATAAAATAGTTTAATCCTCAACAACAACAAAAAAATCATATTATATCGCAGAAGATTAATTTTCTACCAAAAACGACGAATTTTCAATAACATATTATTTTTCAATATAATATTCAATATAATTCAATATAATACATAATATATATTCATATTTCAATAACATGAATTTTCAACCAAATAATTAAATTTTTAAATATAAAAGATAAATTTTCAACCAGAAATGGAATAGTTACATTTTTAGGTAAAAGAATTAATACGCAAACAAAAAAAACAATACGAATTTTCAAAAAATAGTTTTACTAAAATAAGCCTAATAATAACGTAAAATGACCGAAGGGATGAATTATCAATTAAAATAATGTATCTTCAAACAAAATTCAACAAAAAAATTCTAAATTCAACAAAATACAGTCGAACCTGGATTTACCGCCGGGTTTGGGACTGATCTTGACGTTAAATCCAGAGGCTCGGAACCATTTTGCCTCTCTCCTTTTTCTCTCTTTGTTTTGTCACGCCTGAGTGCATACCGCAAATCCCCCTGCAAACGCCTCTCACGTATCCCCACGGCGCGGCGTCAATTCTCGGAAGGGCACAATCCAGGGGAGCTAAATGCGGGTTTCACTGTATTTTGGTCGATGATTCAACTACTTTGTTTAAAATTCGTATTTATTTCTGTTGACTTGAACTGTTTTTGTTCGAGTATTAACATATTTGTTAGCTGAATTACCAACTAGGAAAAGAAGAGTCTACTTTTTCAATCAAATTATGCTAGATTAATGTAATCAGATACATTTCAACTGATTTAAATGAGAGTGTATGCCACTATTGACACTATTTTTGATCTCTGAAGTGAGTCTGAGCCCTTTTTTTCATTTCCAAATACAAGCTTACCGAGCATACAATTCAAAGTCTGCATTGCAGACTTACAATCGGCTCGAAGGTTTAGCAAAGTGCGTATGAAAAGAACTCCGCTTGCTTCGCAAGAAAGAGGTAAAAGTGTGAAAGGGATGAGAAAGGAGAGAGATGTATATAATAGTAGGAAGAAGGGGAAGAAAATGACGGGGAAAAAAAAAGAAAAAGAAAAGACAAGATGGGGGGAATCCATGTGAGAGAGGAGGAGAGAGAGAAAGAGAGAGAAAGAGAGACTCTTAGGTCAGGAAAAGAGAGAAAAAAAGGGAAGACTGGCTTTTAATTGATGTTGTGCGTATGCGTGAGGTGGAGAAAGAGAGAGTGAGGAGAGAAGAATTGAAACGCACGTACGTGAGACAAAGAGAGAAGAAGACAACGTCAAAGGTGCCGCACCTCGTCTCGTGTCGCGTTTTTACCCGACCGATCTTTATTCCTTGACTATGCCCCTGGCCCCGCTTTGCCCCATCCTCTCTTGCCCACCCCCACGGGAAACCCACTTTACCCCGGAGGCCGATTAAACAATCATGAGTATCGTCAAGTAACTGCCGACGCGGCGCGGGTGTGGGGTCGATGTCTTCCCCTCTGCTCAGGTCATATAGCTTTTTTTCTAAATCTAAAGTTCAATGATAATCGCTCTGATAGTAAAGTGACATTAATGTGCTATGAGGGCAACTTATACTAAGAAAAATAGAACAACCAGTTTTGCCTACGGGCGCCTCCTGGAACTAGGAAGAGTAATTGAATTTGCTAAGAAAAGTAGTTGATCAGGATTTTGAATGATGACACTATTTTACTACTATTTCGAACAAAATTACACTAAATACACTATTTTCTCATAGTTGTCTGCTAATGCCACTATTTATTTACTTTTTCTTTAAAAATATATTTTTTTAACTTCTTCACCAATTGGCTACAAATTGTCTCAATGGCTGATCAGGGGCTGTCCAAAATGATGAATTTTTAAGCCAAAAAGATGAATTCTCAACAGATTTAATAAATTTTCCACAAAACAGTTGAAGTTTCTAACCATTTTTTTAATTTTCAAGCTAAAAATGTTATAGTTGATATTTAAACAAACAAAAAATGTTAATTTTGAATTCAAACTGTTAAATACAACCAAAAAAGACGAATTTCCAACAAACTATTTAAATCTTCAACTAAAACAGATTAATTTTTAACCATATTATTAAGATTTCTTTAAATTGAGTTTACATATTTTACTCAATTTTCTTGTAAGAAGTCTTCTTTTTATGTAAATTGTTGCAAAAAGAATGTTTTGAATTTTAGAAATTCATTTAGAAATGCATTCAATATTTTGCATTGTTTTCTTTTCCTATTTAGAAAATTTAATCAACCACAAAAAAAAAAGATTTAAATTTTCAACAACAACAAAAAATGTTTATTTTTAATAATGTGGTTCAACTTTCAAAAAGATAGTCGAATATATAACTAGAAAAGATCAATTCTCAACAAAAAATGTAGTAGTTAATATTTCACCGAAAAAAGATTATAATTTTAATTTGAAAAGCGTTGAATACAACCAAAAAGACAAATTTTCAACAATTTCATTGAATTAAAAAAAAAAAGAGATTAATTTTCAACCAAAAAAGTAGTTAAATTTTCAGTTTAAAAAAATTAATTTTCAACAAATGAAAAAACGAATTTTCAACCAAATATTTAAATTTTCAACCAAGAATAAGAATCTTCAACCAATAAAATTAATTTTAAACAATTTATTTGAACTTTCAGCCAAATAGTTGCATTTTTAACAAACAAGAAATTTAATTTTAAATCAAATACAGTGAAATTTAACAAAAAAAAGTCGAATTTTCAACAAAATCGTTGATTTTTCCACTAAAAAGATTTTTCAGTTAGAAAAAAATATGAACCAAATTGTTAAATTTTCAAGTCAAAAACAATTTTCTACAAAACAGTTGAATTTTGAACCCAAAAAAACCTTTTTTTCTTGGTGTCTATAACGTTCCAAAATCGCAACAAAAAAATGAAAAAGAGTCTGTCACGTGACAAATTATTACATGGTATTATATTATGTGGCTTTATAATTATAAAAACGAATTTGAATTTTTCACAAGTTCCCTAAAAATTCCATTGATCAAAAGTGTCGCGTTTTGAAACTTTCAACGGCACATTGCTAATGGAACCTGATATGAGAGTGAACTTATACACGTTTTTAAATACGATTAATGAATCAATTCAATTCGACATTTCAGGCAAAAAATTTAACCAAAAGTAACCTTTTCATCAAATAAGTAACGTTTTAGTAACCGCGAATCAAAAAAGTAACCCGTTCCGAGCCCTGTTTATTTTTAAAATTCGGAACTGCGCAAGAAAAATTGACTAATACTTAAAATATTAATTTTTTTTCAATCTATCTATTTTTTTTTTTCTTTTCAAACTGAATGACTTACACTTTTGCTTTATTTTATTTGTAAACTGTAAACTTTGATTATTAATTTGCATAAATGAAGCGCTCAAGAATTTTTCATTTAACTAGCTCCCCTATTGGTGCCTATTCTACAGTCTATGGGGTCACACCATGCGTCCTTCTGGGCAAGAAAAAAAAAATTCATGCTTGGTAGTGTCTTCTCACCTGTACTGATGCACTGAATTAGCCACTGCCCATTTTTGGTGTTCCCGTGAATGAGCGACCGGTGGCTGAACGTATTCGTGTTTATATTCGGTTCGCTTGGTAGGCCATGAGACTCGCTTATCTGCCCCGGTCGTATAAACGATATGCTGTTCCTGCAGATGAGGATGAGCGCTACTCGTCGTCACATACTGCAAGAAGTAGTCATGCATATCATAGGCGTCATCCTAGAAAAACATTATCCACCCACATTATATTAAAATCTGATTTGGTTACGCAACATTTCAATAAACCTTCCTGCTGAGTTTAATCAAATAAAAATTCTTCAGAGAGAAACATTATCAGGGTTGCTGAAAAATTCCGATTTCAAAATTAAGCTTTTAAAACGATTTTAATGTAGGGCCGTTCACAAAACTACGTCACGCTATTTTCAACACTTTTGCCATTACTTCCCTTCTTCAAATAGTTGAATTTTCAACAAACGAACAAATTAATGTTAGATTAAACAGTTGTATTTAAAACCAAGTAGTTCAATTTTCAACCTACAAACTAGAATGACGAATCTTTTAGAAGACAGTTGAATTTTCAACAAAGCAGTTTAATTTCCAAAGAAAAAATATGTTTTTCTGACAAAATAGTTGAATTTTCGATAAAATAATTAATTTTCAACAAAATAGTTGGAATTAAAACCACATAGTTAAACATATAAACAGAATAAGGGAATTGTTAACCAAATAGTTCAATTTTTAAACAAATAGTTCAATTTTCAACAAAATAATTAATTTTCAACAAAATAGTTGGAATTATAGCCAAATTGTTGGACTTTTAAGCAAATAAAGGAATTGTTAATCAAACAGTTAAATTTTCGAACAAAAACTATGACTTTCTCATAAAATATTTAAACTTTCAAGCAAAGAAATGAATTTTTAACCAAAAAGTTGAATTTTCGAACAAAAAAGATGACTTTCTAATAAAATATTTGAAGTTTCAAAAAAATAATTGAATTTTCAAAAAAATAATTAAATTATCAACCAAATGGTTGAACATTCAAGCAAAACAAACGAATTGTTAACCAAATAGTTAAATTTTCGAACAAAAAATATGACTTTCTAATAAAATATTTGAACTTTCAAGCAAAGAAATAAATTTTTAACCAAATATTTAAATTTTCGAACAAAAAATATGACTTTCTAAGAAAATAGTCGAATTTTCAAGAAAATAATTCATTTATCAAACAAATAGTTGAACTTTCAAGCAAACAAAACAAATTTTTAACCAAAAAGTTTAATTTTCAAACAAAAAAGATGAATTTCTAAAGAAATAGTTGAAGTTTAAAAAAAATAGTTGAATTTTGAAAAAAAAAATTAAATTATCAACCAAATGGTTGAACATTCAAGCAAAACAAACGAATTTTTAACCAAATAGTTACATTTTCGAACAAAAAATATGACTTTCTAATAAAATATTTGATCTTTCAAGCAAACGAAACGAATTTTTAACCAAAAAGTTAAATTTTCAAACAAAAAAGATGAATTTCTAACAAAATAGTTGACGTTTCAAAAAAAATAGTTGAATTTTCAAAAAAAGAATTAAATTTTCAACCAAATAGTTGAACTTTCAAGCAAAACAAACGAATTTTTAACCAAATAGTTAAATTTTCGAACAAAAACTATGACTTTCTAATAAAACATTTAAACTTTTAAGCAAAGATATGAATTTTTAAACAAATATTTCGATTTTCGAACAAAAAATATGACTTTCTAAGAAAATAGTCGAATTTTCAAAAAAATAATTAAATATCCAAACAAAAAAGAATTAGCTTCAAACACAAACAGTTGCATTTTTAACTAAATAGTAACAATATTGCAAAGATTTTAAATATTTTACGAAAATTTCAATGGATTTCACAAAGGTTTTGAAGATTTCCAAAGATTTCAAAATATTTCGGAAAATTTCAAAGATTTCAAACATTTCAAAATATTTCCGAAAATTTCAAATATTTCAAACTATATTCCAAAGATTTAAAATATTTTACAAAAATTTTATTAGATTTCACAAAGGTTTCGAAGATTTCCAAAGATTTCAAAAAATTTAAAAGATTTCAAAATATTTCAGAAAATTTTGAAGATTCCAAACGATTTCACAAAGATTTTAGACATTTTACAAAAATTTCACAAAGGTTTGAAAGATTTCCAAAGATTTCAAAAGACTTCAAAAAATTTCATAAGATATCAAAATATTTCACAACGATTTCAAAGATTTCAAACAATTTCGTAAAGAGTTTTAAAGATTTTACAAAATTTCAATAAATTTCACTAAGATTTGGAACGATTTCCATAAATTTCAAAGATTAAAAAGAATTCAAGATATTGAACGATTTTAAACTATTGCAGAAGATTTCAAAGACTTCAGAAAGATTTTGAAAGATTTCAAAAGATTTCAAATTTTTTTTTGAAGATTTCAAAGATTTGGCAAATATTTTTCAGATTTCAAGATTCCAAGCATTTCAAAATATTTCAGAAAATTTCAAAGATTTCAAACAACATTGCAAAGATTTTAAATATTTTACAAAAAATGCAATGGATTTAACAAAATTTTCGAAGATTTCCAAAGATTTCAAATTTTTTTAAAGATTTCAGAAAATTTTTAAGATTTTAAACGATTTTACAAAGATTTGAGAGATTTTACAAAAATTTGAATAGATTTCACAAAAGTTTGAAAGATTTCCAAAGATTTCAGAGGACTTCAAAAAATTTCATAAGATATCAAAATATTTCACAACGACTTCAAAGATTTCAAACAATTTCGCAAAGAGTTTTAAAGATTTTACCAAAATTTCAATAGATTTCACTAAGGTTCGGAACGTTTTCCGAAGATTTCAAAGATTAAAACAAAATTCAAGACTTTGAAAGATTTCAAAAGATTTCAAAACATTTAGAAGATTTAAAAAAATATTTTTCAGATTTAAGAAAGATTGCAAACATTTCAAAATATTTCCGAAAATTTCAAATATTTCAAACAATATTGCAAAGATTTTAAATATTTTACAAAAATTTCAATGGATTTCACAAAGGTTTCGAAGATTTCCAAAGATTTCAAAATATTTCAGAAAATTTCAAAGATTTCAAACATTTCAAAATATTTCCGAAGATTTCAAATATTTCAAAGATTTTAAATATTTTACAAAAATTGTATTAGATTTCACAAAGGTTTCGAAGATTTCTAAAGATTTCAAAATATTTCAGAAAATTTTGAAGATTTCAAACGATTTCACAACGATTTCAAAGATTTCAAACAATTTCGCAAAGAGTTTTAAAGATTTTACCCAAAATTTCAATAGATTTCACTAAGGCTAGGAACTTTTTCCGAAGATTTCAAAGATTAAAAAAAAAATCAAGATTTTGAAAGATTTAAAAATATTGCAGAAGATTTAAAAGACTTCACAAAGACTTCAAGATTTTGAAATATTTCAAAAGATTTCAAATTATTTTAGAAGATTTCAAAGATTTCGCAAATATTTTTCAGATTTCACAAACATTTCAAAGATTCCAAACATTTCAAAATATTTCAGAACATTTCAAAGATTTCAAACAATATTGCAAAGATTTTAAATATTTTGCAAAAAATTCAATAGATTTCACAAAGGTTTCGAAGATTTCCAAAGATTTCAAAAAATTTCAAAAATATTTCACAACGGTAAACTTTGAAAATAAAATTACTGGTTTTCATTTTTCCAAGCATTTCCAAAGTTCACATTTTTATATTTTCCATATCTGATGTAACATTCTGGCAGTGTGACGTAGTTTTTGAATAGCCCCTAGTGTAAAAATAGAGGTAAAAGAGCGTGACAATTGTGAAAAAAGCTATCTAGCTTTAACAAAAAATTGAAAAAAAAGTTGATCATAATTTATTCAATAATTAATGCGTTAAACAGATTCCTGTAAAGGAAAAACCCAATGAACTTTAATGACAACAAACTGTTGTAAATAAGACATAAAAAAATAATCTAACTATAAATAGCAATCATCTCTCCATTTAGGTATAAATTACTAACTTAGCTTTAAAAATCTTGCCTTATATTTTCAGAAATATATTGATGGCTGATAAATTGAGAGATAAGGAATTATTAATGAAGTGACGGACGTCGAAATAATATGAAATTATCGGAATACGTCTTTTTCGAATCAAAAGTTTCAATTACACAATTATTACCTTGACGACTGATCTTGTTGACCCTATAGTAATAAAAAATAATTTTATTACGATCAAGTCTATAATTTCACGTCGAATTCAAAACCGATATAATGAAATATAGACGTGATTGGCGAGATTTCTCAGTCCTGGCCTTTCGTCACTTGCACACATTCACAGTATGATTGTGTGTTACGCTAATCATTCTCAATC
Source organism: Andricus grossulariae (assembly GCA_011634705.1). NCBI lineage: Eukaryota > Metazoa > Arthropoda > Insecta > Hymenoptera > Cynipidae > Andricus > Andricus grossulariae. The sequence goes on from JAABKJ010007545.1 coordinate 305,163,998, forward strand.
TGATGGTAAATTGTGCAAATTAAAAGTGAATTTCGGGTGAGGTTAATTTTTTGTTTTGTTTCAAGCACCATTTGTTCTATATTCAGATTTCATTGAAACTTTCAGGGTCAAATGGACGCTAACACAATTTCTTCTCTGGATCAGACAAGTTAGTTATGTAATTTCACACTTTATTTTTAGAAAGATTTCTTAGGTGATAAATGATGTCAATGAATATAGTTTTCATTCAATTATAATCATATGAATACATGCATTTTATATTGTTTTATAATATTTATTATAATAGCAGTTTTTTGTATACTCAGATTGCTTGTTTTAGCTACGATTTTTTTTTACTATTCAATTATTTATTTTTTACTTCTTCTCTCTTTTTCATTCTCCTCTTTCCTCTTTCCTCTATTCTTTTTCTTATATTTATTTTTCTATTCATTTTCCAATTTTTATTTTTATATATAAGTTATCCTACATATTTTTCTGAATTTCTCGTTCCTTGTTTCATATTGTTGCATCTAAACTTGTTTCTTTTTTATTATTCTTATACACATTACATTGTTACTTGCCTGTTGTTTTGTATTTTTCTTTCTTCAATTTTTCCTTATTATCTTGTTCATGCCATTTCTCTATTTTGTTTCCTCCTTATTGTTTGATAAAAATTCAAGCATCTTTGAATCGAGAAAATTGTTTTCATAATTTTATTTAATATTCTTTACAGGCAACGAACTCATGGATTGATGCTCAGAAATAATTTCTTTGGGAACTTTGCTTGTGATCATGAGATAATTAACGTTTTTAATTGTTTAATTAAAAAATCTTTTTGCTTTTTGTTCATAATAGAACGTGCATAAATCACACTGTTTTTTAATTTAAATTTTCTCGACTAAATTTTTTTCATAAATTTATTTATGGGTCATCCAAAAATAGAGAAGAATGATTTATTGGGGAGGGTGGAGGAGTATTACTGTTTTTTATGAATTAACAAAGTAGTTCATCTTTCAACCAAGTAATTGAATTTTCAACGAAAAAATATGAATTCTCAACAAAAAATGTAATAGTTGATATTATAACTCAGAAAAGATTTTAATTTCAAAGTAAAAACAGTTGAATTGAACCAAAAGACGAATTTTCAACAAAATAGTTAATTCTTCAAGCCGATTAATTTTATACTAAAATAGATGAATTCTCAACAAAATACGTAGATTTTTACCTAAATAGTTAAATTTACAACTAAAAAAGATTAATTTGTAACCAAAATGGAATAGTTCGATTACAGTTAAAGATCATAATTTTGATCGAAAAAAAAATGAAGTTTTAAGAATGCAGTTCTAAGTACATAAATTTTCAACTAAATAGTTAGAGTTTAAACCAAGAGGATTAATTGTATCGCTGTGTCTAGTCGTCCCGAAAAATTAGGGGTCATCCCGTCATCCCGAATTTCGAGAAGACGAGACATTTCGTGATTATATACCAAAAAAGACAAATTTTTACAAAATACATTAATTTTCAACCATATAGTTGAATTTTCAACTGAAAAAGACACATTTTCAACCAAAAATGGAATAGTTTCATTTTAAATTAAAAAAGGTAATTTTCAACGAAAGTAAAAATGGATTTTCAACATAATAGTTAAATTTTCAACCAAAGAAATGAGTTTTTGACTAAAATGAGGAATTTTTAATTTCATAAATGGATTTTTAACAAAGTAGTTCAACTTTTGACCGAATAGATAAATTTTCTACCAAATTGTTGAATTTTCGAGCCAAAAATACGAATTTTCTACAAAACAGTTGAATTTCTGACGCTAAAATGTACATTTTCAAGAAAATGTTCCATTTTCAACCGAAACAAATTAATTCTTAACCAGACAGTTCCATTCGTAAAAAAAATTCTTCGAAAAAAGATTGATTTACAGATGAAAAAAGTCTCACTCAAATGGTTAAATTTTTAAGCAAAAAGGGCGATTTTTTATCAAATTGTTGCATTTTCCACAAAATAATTAAATTTCGAAACGAAAAATTAAATTTTTAATCAAAAAAGATTAATTCATGACCAGGACTTGAATAGGAGCCTTTCTACCGACATGAATGTACTATTATATTTTAGATTACACACATTTAAATTCGAACTACACAAAGTGTATCTGACCTAGCAACATTTTAGGCCCTGCAGAAATGATGAAATTGTACTTTTATGAAACTAAATAATTATCGTTATTTTCCGTTTATTTAATTAACAGAGTTTATATATTTTGTATGTAATTATAAAATCTTAGTAAGATTTTTTGTGTGGGGGGGGGGGGTCAATCTCACTTTATATTTTTAGGTACTACTTTAATTTTCAGGTAAATAGTTAACGTTTAAACTCTCAACCAAAATGGATAAATTTAACAAGGTAGTTGAATTTTCAACAAAATAATTAAACTTTTAACAAAGTAGTTCATTGTTTAACCAAATAGCTCAATTTTCTACCCACAATGATGAATTTTCAACCAAGAATTTTGATTTTCTACCAATAGACGAATTTTAAACAAAATACATGAATTTTCAACTGACAAACAGTTGAATTTGAAACTAAAGAAGATAAGTTATCAGCCAAAAATGGGATAGTCAAATTTTCAGTTTGAAAAGTTACTTTTCAACAAATATAAAAAAAGGGATTTTCAAACAGTTTCATTCAACGAAAAAATACGAATTTTTAATAAAATAGTTTAATCCTCAACCAAATAGATGCATTTTATACAAAAATGATGAATTTTCAACAAAAGAGTTAATTTTTCAAGCTATAAAGTCGAATGTTTTAAAGATCGTTGATTTTTGAAGCGAAAATAGTACATTTTAAACACAAAAGGAAATTTTCAGTCAAGATAGTTGAATGTTCTACTAAAAAAGATAGATTTTTAACCAAAAATGGAATCAAATTTTCAGTTGAAAAATGAATTTCTAACAACGAAAAAGAACAGAATTTTCAATCAGTTCAAATGAACAGAGATCAATTTTTCAGAAAATAGTTAAATCCTCAACGAAAATGATGGTTTTTCAACAAACAAGATTAATTTTCTACCAAAAGAGAATAATTTTCATAAAAATACATGAATTTTCACCAAATTTTCTGAATTTAGAAGCTAAAAAGATGAATTAGCTGTAAGACAGTTGAGATTTCAACCCAAAAATATTATTTTTAACAAAAAATTTAATTTTATAAAAAATAATTTTATTTTCCAATAAACAGTTTAATTTCTTACCAAATAGTTTGTTTTTTTATTAAAATAGTTAAATTTCTAACTCAAAATAGAAATTTAAGAAAAAAATTTTAATTTTCAACCAATTAGTTGAATTTTCAAGCCAGAAAGACTACAAAAGTTGAATTCACTACGAAACATGCATTTTTAACCAAAAATGATGAACTATCTACCAAAAATAGAATAGTTACATTTTCATTAAAAAAATTAATTCTCAACCAAAAAAAAGCGAATTTTAAACAACATTTTTCAATTTTCTACCAAAAAAAATGAATTTTGAACAAAATGGTTGAATTTTTAAGTAGAAAAAATGAGGTTTCTATCAAAAATGAAATAGTTACATTTTCAGTTGAAGAAATTAATTTTTTTTTTTAAATCAATAAAATAGTTAAATTTTCATCCAAAGAGATGAATTTTCAACGAAAATGATAAATATTCATCAAAAAATAGAATTTTCATTGAAATACTACAACATTCAATGAAATAATTGAATTTTCAACCGAAAAGGTAACTTTTCAACAAAGAAGATTAATGCTCTACCAAAGAAGATGAATTCCCAACCAAAAATGAAATAGTTACATTTTTAGTTTTAATAATTCATTTTCAAAAAAATAGTTAAATTTTTAATCAGAGGGATCAATGTTCAACAATAAAAATATTTTTTAACAAAGTGGTTCAAGTTTCACTCAATTAGTTGAACTTGCGCTCGCAACTTCGAGCGCTTCTTTGGCGAAGAACTTTTGTGTATTTATTTATTTTTGTAGCTGGTGTCGTTTGTCTAAAAAATTAATTTTTTTATTTTCAATGTTATTTTCTACAATTAAAACAAGAAATACGCGTTCTGTCAATAAATTACTTTGTGTCCTGTAACCACAAATTTAATTTTTTATTTTTAATGTGAGTTTTCACGATTAAAACAAAAACTACGCCTCCTATCAACAAAATTATTGATAATATATTTCATGTCCTTGAAAAAAGCACTACATTTAAAGATGTTATTTTATATGGAATCGTTTAGAAATCGCTTGGAATTGTCTTGGTTTCAAGACTTCGAATTAATAATTGTTTCATTTTGGCATTAGAAGCAATAAATAGATACGATAATTGTGTACTATTTGTTATAGTAAGAAATACAAGGAAATACTTTTCCTGTTACACGAAATATTTGAATTTCTATTTCCCAATAAAAGGAATAGTACAAGAAGCATAAATATTTTAATATATATTTTAATATTCATAAATATTTTAATAATTAAGTAATTTATTACGCGAAAACGTATTTATAGTCGCTTATGAAACAATTGCATTGTGTGACAATTAAGTATTGCAATTCCACGTGTGATATCTATAGGTATTTCAGGTTGGGTGGAAGAAATCAAAGATGTCTGCACGCTGAGCCGTCGTGGGCCAAAAAATAATAAAAATTGCATTAGACAAGACTTGATTCTCGTATTAACTCAGAAAAAAATTATTTTTCACCATAAGTAGTGTATTTGGATATTATTTTTAAGAATCTATGAAGTAAATGGCAGTGTGCCCAGAGGCAGACCGCGGAAGGAATGGTTAGAATGTGTAAATGAGACCTTAATTCGAAGAGACATAAGAAGCCATAGAAACACAAAAAAGCTTGCATGAAAAAATGCATGGACGGGAAGGAAGCTAGATAGGTATGCCAGGACAGAAAAGTGTCGCGACAAATAGCCTATAAAAAGAGTGTCAGTGAAGTGAATGACGCCTGAAATAAAAGACCTTGGATACTAATGGGCCCGATTGGAGAGCTTCACAGTTTTGACTTCGTGAGACTCTTCACTTGGGGTGATCGCTAGAGAGATTGATCAGTAACCTGGGTTGAAGAAGTTTTGCGGAACGAACGTATTATTTAAATAAATAACACTAGAATTCTAGATCAATCTAAAAATCTATATCCCCTTTCCCACATTACTCCCTTCCTCAACGAGTGAGTCACGCTTACCTCGAAAGGGAAATGGCTTAATGGTATATAATACTATTCAATTCAATAAGAAAATCGATAATTTTTAGTTTGCACCGATTTTATTATTTAATTGGGTGGATTTGGAAAATTAAAAAACAATATCCAAATGCAATTTTGGTGAAAAATCATTTTTTTCCAAGATATTAAAAAAAGAAAGATTCGTTGCATGAAATTGGTATTTGAAGGAAGGTTAAATAAGAAGGAATGTATAATTAATCATGTTTGATGATGGATTTCCAAAACAATACAAACGATTTCCATACGATTGGCAAAGAAAAATTTTTGAAAAATTTGTCATTTGTAGTGCAACTAATTTTTTTCTTAAATTCTGCATCTATTTGGATTTTCACGTCCAAACAATAAAAATTGAATTCCAAACAGTTTCAAACGATTCCATATATAAAATCTACCCGCCGCGCGGGAAAATTCTCAACGCGCTCCTGGGGCGCTCGTCTGTAGGATCTCGTGCTTCGCACTTGACAATATACTTACATCGCGCTACGCGCTCGCTCATTGTACTTCCCCCATATTTTTGCATAGAACTTTTCAAATTAATGCTCAAACCACGAAGGAATAGTAAGGAGTGGTATCCCTGTAAGTGGGGAGTGGGACGAACAACGTCCAAGAATTCCTTAAGTATACTAATTTGATAAACGGATATTTAAACTTACCTAAAATCACATTTTTTATCACACGCGGCAAGAGCGAGTCTTATACAAAAAATATTGGGCCATCTGACGATAACTAATGCAGTGACGATTACCAGTGCATTTACCTTAGCAGTAACGACTTAATATTACAATTAAGGTTTTTTTATACCAATTTTTTAATATACGCTGCCGACTTGGTTTTTTTCACCTACATGAAATTTTGATGATAAAACAAATTACATTTTTCCCGAAATTGAGATGAAATATATAAAATCAATACTTATCCTCAACCGATCTTCTTGGTAAAATTATATCGATCCTGATGAAACAATATAATTTTTTTTTAAATTTTTAGTGTGTTGCAGATAAAATGCTGGAATTCGGTGGGCTTATTTGCACTACTATTATTTTAAAACTGAACAAGGAATTGAAAGAAAAAATATGCATATCATTTTTTTAGCACTTCATAATGTTTAAAAACCGGTTTTCCTATCATAAAACTTTTTCCATTCACATAATTCAAAGCTAATACAAGAATATGAAATATTTCTTGAATTGAGAATAGTCAATGTTCTGCGAATATTTTCAGGATGAAATAATATAACTATTATATTCTGTGCAGGGGATATACTGTTTAGAAAATATTGTTTGTGAGAAGAATATAATCAGTAAACTTTGTTCAAAATATATGCTCTGTACAATATATCTGTGTAGGAATAGCGTTTTACTGAAATACTATGAGTCTTTAGGGATGTACACTAGTTATCTCAAATTCAGAAATGAGTATTGACAAAAATTAATTATAGAATTGAGGAAAATATTACCATCCTTCGATGTAACTAATTTTGGAAAAGAACTGAAGGTGAACTTTGGAAAAAAATATTTCAGGTCCAAATTTTTTATTTACTAACACTTTTAGAGTCTTATGTTTTTGTTTTCTCTCTAGGTTTGAGTTACAAATCCTATTTAATCCTCGGTCTTATTTTATTCCTTAGAAGATTCTTAACGAATTTCTTCGATACATTTTTATTTAAAAATTTTAGTAAAGAAAACCAATAAGGATTGTGAAATATCATTCAAGCAATAAAATAAGACATACAGCATCAGAATTAATTCAGGATTGCAATTTTTATAGGGAAAGAAAGCAAAAAAGTTCAACTCTAAATAAATATTGTTAAACTAACAATTTTCACCTGAAATATTTTTTCTTAAGTTTGCATTTACTCGTCCTCCAAAAGTATTTACAGTTAACAATGGGAATGTGTTCTTAGATATTTTATCCGCGATTTTTAAATTTGTGATAATATTTTTTCTTTTTTAAATTAATGAATTCTTTTCACAAATTATCTCGCTGGCACAAATATCTTAATTACAAAATATCACTTCAATACATTCCTCAGTTATTTCAGCGACAAGAAAAGTGTGATACCCACGCACACACATCTGGATATATGTTTTAAATATTATATTAGATATGTTTCAGGTGGAATGCGTTTAAATACAAACATATTGCTTCCATTTAAAAATTGTGAAGACAAGGAACTTTCCTCCTTGAGAAAGTGAAATATATTTTCCTGTAATTTCAGGTTTAGAATACCCTTTAGTCTTACATTCCCAATTTGATATCACATGATAGAATGTGAAATTTCGGTATGAATACAGTTTTTCACTGTCGATGTCAAGTATGAGGCGCACCTTATAGTAAGCTCGTCAAACTTCTGACTGAATAGTTATTGCTCATATAATTTTGTTTTTAGTTTGTGAATTACATGAACATTTTACGTAAGTGTAAGGCAAACTGAATCAATTTTGTTTTGGTATCGCAAAGCTCATTTTTGTATAAAAATCAAGGATTATTTATCAGAGACACGTCAATAGTTTTCCGCCTCCACACAGAAGACAATCTGTGTGCATTTTTTTTAGTAAATGATGACCTTAGGTCGCATCGGCTGCAGCGGACATTAGCGATTACTATATATTGATAAATTATTTGGAATTGAAAGATATATGATCATGGTGTAAATTTTGTTTTATCCTATTTTGAAAAGTAAAAATTTGCTTTGTGCCTTAAATTGTCTCCATGGCTTAAAACAATAACTTGTAAACAGATTATATATAGGTGAAGGAGACATTGCCTATTTAAATGCTTCACAACCTTGACTCTTTATTGTTTTAATGAAGTCCAAAATGTTATTTACAATTATTCACACTATTTACGATAGTTTCAAAATATTGCCTTCTTCTTGCAAAATTTTTAAATCACATTACTTGTAAACTATTTACACACAATTCAGTATTTCCTTTACATAATGCAAGCAGAGCCTTTGGAAACTGACAACATTTTTTTTCAATATCCTAAAAGATATAACTGGTCCGTTAAAATCTCTTCAAAATCAGTAGAGCTCAGGTTTTATTGTCATAAGATTCAACAAGAAATTACTGACACAAGTTTGAAAATTAAAGACTCTTCCGTTTCTTATGATAGTTTGCGATTATCATTTTAGAGGTGAAACTGATTTTTTTACCGAAATAACATGTTTATCACTGTAAACTAATGGAAAAAAGCAAATAACAAATAAAATGTTACAAGCACGTTCAACAAACACTATTTTGCAAACACATTTTACTAAGCCCCGTACAAATATTCGCAATATCTTGGAATTTACAAAGTGATGACACCTAGTATATATACCGATTATTAGTTATTTTAATTGCACTTATTGTCTATATAATTAATTGTATAGACTCAAGTGAGGCTAAAATTACGCGTAATCAAACGCAAGCAAATGATAATCTTGCGAAAAAAGTAAAAGAAAACAGGGAAATACCTGATCAAATAAGAATATTTCGAACCGATACAATTTGAGAAAATTTTTCACAGAAATTGCCTACATTAGGTGAAAGTCCTTCCGGTAAAAATATTCCAAGTTCCTCAAATCTCGAAAATTCAAACCACAATAATCAACCATCTGAACTTAGTAGCACACTTCCAATAGTTTTCGCGGAATCCCAAGACAAACATGTAACAGTTAATTCAAGTAATCTCATTCATCACGAACAACTAAGTGAAACTGTATTCCTTGATTACGCTAATCCAATCAATTCAACCATCTTAGAACATTCGAATCTTGAAAACACTATTTTATAATAATCCAGAAGATAATTTCAATGTCGAGGAAGAAAAACTGCCCGGTGTAGATAATGATCTTACAAGGTGAGAGAAAACCCTGTTACGGCATTCTATTTAACCCATTTTTTAAGGTTTTAAGGAAGCAAAAGAAATGCTTCAACAACTTGTTGAATCGAATCTGGCAGAATTAATAAGGAGCAAACTAACAGGCGAAAATAGGAAATATATTTCGGGGTCATTATACACAAAAATCAAGGATTTGGTAGATCGATTAAAATGGGTTTATGCGCCGGACAAAACAGCTGATCAATTACAGGGGTATTGGGCAGAATGTAGCAATGGGAAAATGAAAAGGTTATCACCTACGTTGGTCGGATTCGTTATGTAACAAAAACTCTGAGAGAAGTAAAAAAGGCTGTCTTTTTTTGTTATAAAAGTGTAACAGGCATCCTGAGAGAAATAAAAAACGGTGAAACTTATTTCTAGAAAGTATTTTGTTATTTCAATTTTAGTATAAAATGTACAAAAAAATAAGTTCGCTGGGTTTTGAAAATTGTCGGGTTCTTGTTAGTTTTGTTCCAAGTTAGGTGACAGAAATTCAGAGAGATAGTTTTTTATTTAGTTTGACCTTGTTAATAAACGTTAGAGAGAAGGATTGAGAATTTATAATTTGTTTGGATGTTTGAACTTTGTTTTCTGCAATAAACAATGGAAAACCGACAACACAATGGGAAATTACTTAATACGGAAGCTGAAGTTTGTCGCCAAAAATCACACACGATCTAAACCCTTGAGACACGTACAAATGGTCGCTAACGCTCGCTCCTTATTGGTTTATTAGGCCAAACATTTAACCTTTTTTTCCCCTAACTAATTTTTGAACAGTTTTTTGCCAGGAGACTTTTTTGTTTATTTTTTGTTCACTATTACATAGTACAAGGGGCTGCATAAGTGTTGGGACACCCTGTATACAGACCATGCTGTATTTTTAGTTCTGAAAATTCACAAATGAATATGAAAAATTGATGAACATTCAACTTCTTAAGTAAAATTCACATATTTTGATTGTCTTCTTCCAGAATTAGATTCGCAGTTCCAGGCTCATGTACCCAATCCTGGTGCTGTTTATGTGCGTCCAGAACCCTATATTCCTCCTGGTTTTCGACTGAAGGAAATGATAGAGAGACCGCGAAATACAGAAGACAAAAATTCTGCTGGAAGATCAAGTGGCCAACATTTTACTGGAAACAATACGCATAAACGATGTAGAATAGACAACAGCTTTTTCATGTGAAACTTGAAGAAACTTCTAACAGAAACACTTCTGATTTGTATTTTATGAAAACTTATGTTATATCTTTGAAAATATATCAATCATTTACAAAGTTTATAACCAAATTGTCTTTTTTCATTTACTGTTTTAACAATTTAAAATAAAATTACATTAGTTCAAAATATTTCTCATTTCAGTCTGAGCATAGTTATATTGAAAGATTCTCTTTACTCTCTACGAATCGATTCATCCGTTGATTGCACTAGCATTATTTGTGAAACAGTGGCATCTAGAACGAAGGCGAATAAACAGTTTGAACGATTTTTTACTTGTATCCGTTTAAACATGAATTTCCAAGGACTGCTTGTTAAAGTGCAGGCTGCGATGATTAAACGTGATAATCGAGGATTGTAAAACAGAGAAAGAAGACTGAACTCTTGAACTTTCTCGTTTGTTATTTCCTGAAATCTAAGTATGCTAATCGAGAAACGTACTGAGAGTTTCAAAACAATTGTGCAATCTGCTTTTATGCTTGTATTATTCTCATTTCGATCAAACAACAAGATAGCTTGGTATACCCGAGGCTTCTGGCGGACATGTTTCATTGAACTTTCAACCACTGTAATCAAAAGACGGAATTCAGAAAACTCCCTGGATCAGTGAATGTGAATATCATTGGACCGATTGGACCATCTTTCATATATCAAATATGTCCTACAGAGATATTAAGAATAAGTGTCCGAAGGAATTATCGGAGCAGCACCGGAGCACCATGAGAGCATCAAAATAAAATGGCGACAATCTGAATCGAGAGCAGTAACAGTGCAGATTTACTTCAAACATTTGAAGGAATCTAACCACTTAAAATGCACTGTAATTTTAATATTTAATGGAGCTTCTGTTCAGGTAAAAATAATTTACATGTGTTTCGATTGTAGGCGGTAATTAAATTACAATATCAGGTCGCGAGGGAAACAACCAATTTGACCTCCAAATGCTTCAAGCCGAATGCAGGGTTATTATAGATTCGCTCGTTTACCTTAAACAATTTTTTCTCTGTGGAATTACACCTAGAAAAAATTAACATCAAAACATAGTGATGAAATACTCTACTTAAACTGAATGAGTTTATTTACTTTATAGACTTATATTAAAAATTGTGTGCACATGTTCAAAAACAAATAAAAATGAAAGAAATATCAAATAAAATAGCAATAACAATTAAATAGTAAAACTAACTGTTTTTAATACCATTTTTTCTATATGCGCTGCCGACGAAAAGTATAGGACTACTTAGTTTTTGGTAGCTGCATAAAGTTCTAAAAATAAAACAAATTATATTTTGGCGCAAAGTATAATGGAGTATATATATTTCGGTGTACAATAATAATTGGTTGAAGTATTTTGTACCACTCTGAAAAATATTGCAAAAAGAAAAACGAATGAGAATGCATGATCATCCTACTGTTCTTTAATAACATCAACAAATATCAAGCATTATTGCAGGACGTAAATAGTACATTTAAAATCATAAATAATTATTGTTAGGCATGGATTGACATCAATTGCACAGTTAGTCAAATTAAAACTCTTACTCAATTTGGCCACTTCTCTTCAATTTACGAACTCCAATGAAGTTCACTACGATTTCACAGCAAAAAACAAAAAATGACAACGTGTATCCGAAAACTAGAGTACAGATCACCTGCCAGAATAACAATCTTGATGGGGGTTCCCTCGCAGAACATGATTCTTCTCCGACTATCGTTTTGGCTTTGTAATCTTTTGTCCTCCAAAATTCGGTTAGACCAGATTCTAGTAATCTGAGTACTAGCTCATCAAATCGTCTTGCAATTGGAAATCGTGGTTGCATCGCAAAAATGCTGGTAGTGGAAACCACCTTTTCCTGCACAATTTTCAACACATCATTGCCGCAGTCATCTTTTTTATTTTCCATAAAGCTTTTTGCTATATCTTCTCTTATCATACAAGAACTGATCCTATCCTCGAGAGCTTCGCTCAGACATAAAGTAGTTGACGTTGTCGAAAGTTGGTTAGCCCGATTTAGTAAAATCCGCAGATCTCCTTCAGAATTCTTGTAGAAATGCCGAAATTCGAACTTTCCAGCTGTAAGTGCCAGACCGGATACCACAACATCATGCAGAGTGTCAAATTCCACCTCAGAGCTTTTTCGAATCGCGACTTCGACAAATCCTGTGTAAATGACAGACGAGTACAACAGGCAGGCACAAAGTATAGATCCAAACACGATTCTTTCGGCTGCATTCCGAGGCTCACGGGGTGTTCCCCATCCAAGTACAATCTGGAATAAAAACAAAAATCTCCAGTTGGATCTCTCGAACTTCATAAGACGAGAGAAAATCCAGATGGGGATGATCAGACCCACAAGAGCAAATGCATTCAAGATCTTATTCCATTCTACTAGGAACAGAGGCTTCTTGTGAAAAACTGGTACCACGACAACGATTCCGATAGGGATGGTACCTCGACTTATTTCGAAGAGACTTTCGTCGCAGGCGCCATAGCTTCCCCTTTGGACACCAATCATATGTATTTCATTGTTTACCAAACTGTGAACCAAACCTGTGGCGCTTTCTTTGCTGCAACTCACTGAGCCCCAATTTTTTTCGTCTTCTGGTGGTATCCATAAAATCCTGAAGTTCAGTTTTTGAGCTATAGTTCTAATCAACCTAGGATCTCGCCCTTGTACACCTTGGAAATCGCCGGTACGATTACGATATAGGACCATTGCTGTTGGATCGTCAAACACTCCTATCTTTATTTGGTACCTGTTCATGTTTGCAGTCTTATCCGGGAACCAGGAGACTTTATCAGAGTACTTTTCCTTGAAATTACTGTTTGTGTATGGATTAAAGTGATGAAAAGTAGCATCTGCAAGCGAAGGTCTGTTGAAATGACTACCATTCCTTGATTTCACTGAAACTAATTCTAGAACAGTAGCATCCAAAATCTGTCTAGACCACATGTAGCGAAGCAACTTCTGGTAGTTAAATTCTTCTTCTTCTTTCAGGAAAATCAGGACACATTTTGGTCGCATTTTTACTTTTGACAGATTAGCCATGAGATTCAAAGGCCCATGCAGAGCAGACGAGTGCTCTTGGCTGTTTCTTGATGAGCAGATCGTAATTATTATAGTTGTTGATCTAGGATTTTCAAACGAGGAAAGAAGACTCATTTTCTGCAACTTTTTTTCTGTGATTTCCTGAAAACTGAGTATGTTTACTGGGAAACTTCTTGAGATTTTCCGAATGATGATTCCCACCACTGGATCCATTTTCTCTCCTTTTTGATCATATAACAAAATAGTTTGGTATACTTGTCCTTCCTGCAGAGCGTATCTCATTAAATTATTGAACAACTGTAAGTTATTCGCGTTAGCATTACATCCAGCAGAAATAAAAAAAAATAAACATAGGAGAAGTGCTTTAATTAAATTCATCGATTTCATCAACTTTAGGAACACCATCTTTGAAAGGATAAGCGGAAGCTCGAACTAAAATCGTTTTAACTTTGTCCCTACGCCAAGTTTCTGATTAACTTGATTTTGTTGCAAACATATTCTCTTTAAACGTTTACAAATTCATGGTGGACGTTCAGTATGTTTGCAATTTTCAGTCAAATTAATTATATGCATAAGCTAACACTAACAGGTTTTATGCAAATATTTGTTCTTTTCTAAAATTAATAAATTATTTTAGCAATTTATCTCGCTGGTACAAATATTTAAATTATAAAATATCACTTCAACACACTGCATCGTTATTGCGGCGTCAAGAAAAGTGTGGTACACCCACACACACGTGTGGAAAATTGTTGTAAGTATTATATTGGATATGTTTGAGCTAGAATGCAGTTAAATACATACATATTACTTCAATTTGACTTTTTTCAACAACAAGAACCTTCCTTCTTGAAGAATTGAATGATATTTTCCTATAATGTCCCCGATGATTATAATTAAAAATGTCATGAAATTTTGTCCTTCAAAGCAGATAGTGTCGCATTGATTGATTGTAGGTAATACCCGTTGGTCTTACAATCACAATTTCATATCATATGATAGAATGTGAAATTTTGGCGTAGGTACAATTCTTTACTACTAATGTCAAGCATGAGGCGCGCCTTCCAGACACCACGTCACACTTCTGACTGAATAGTTTTTTTTTTATATATTTTTTTTAATATACGGAGTAGATGTATAATTTACGTAACTGCAAGGCAAACTAATTAGACTTTGTTTTCGTATCGGAAAGCTTCCGCTTGTATAAAAAGTTAGGATTATTGATCAGAGATACGTCGATAGTTTTACCTTCACGCAGAAGACAATTAGTGTGAATATTATTTATTGCACACTCGACCGAAGTGGCCACCTTTTGCCCCTGAAAATCTTCGCGAAAGTAAAACATATTTTTCTGGCGAAAGTAAAATTGGCGGGGCGAAAGTAAAATTGAGAAAATTGTGTCGATCAGACTTTTGGATAAGAACTGAACGCGAACTTTGGAAAAAAATATTTCAGGTCCAAATTTCCTATTTACTAATACTTTCAGAGTCTTATGCTTTCGCTTTCTCTGCAGGTTGGAGTTACAGTTCCTATTTAATCCTTGTTTTCATTTTATTCCATAGAAGATTCTTCACGAATTTCTTCGTTACATTTTTTTAAAAATTTTATTAAAGAAAGCCAATGAGAATTGTAAAAATCGTTCGAGCAATAAAATAAGACATACATCATAATTATTCAGGGTTGCAATTTTCACAGGGAAAGAAAGCAAAAACTTTAAACTCTAAATAAATATTGTCAAGCAAACAATTTTTACCTAAAATATTTCTGCTAAAGTTTGCTTTTACGTGTCCTCCAAAAGTAGTAGCAGTTAACAATGGGAATGTGTTCTTAAATATTTTATCTGCGATTTTCAAATTTGAGATTTATTTGTGACACCACTGTGATTAAATTAATACCTCTGAAAAAAGATGTCAAATAAAATGTTACAAACACAATCAACTAAAACTATTTTTAAAACACTTTTTACTGCTCTTTACTCTCTACGAATCGCTTCATCCGTTGATTGCACTAGCATTATTTGTGAAACAGTGGCATCTAGAATAAAAATGAATAAACAGCTTGAACGAATTTTGACTTGTAGTCGCTTGAATATGAATTTTGAAGGACTGCTTGTTGAAGTGCAGGCTGCGATGATTAAACTTGTTAATCAAGGATTTTAAAACAAAAAATAAGACTCAACTCTTAAACTTTCTCGTTTGTAATTTCCTGAAAATAATTTTGAAATAATTGTGCAATCTGCTTTTATGTTTGTATTATTCTCATTTGGATCAAACAAAAAGATAGTTTGGTATACCCGAGGCTTGTGGCAGACATGTTTCATTGAACTCTCAACCACTGTAAACGAAAGAAGTAATTTAGAAAACTCCCTGAGTGAGTGAATGTGAATATCTTCGGACCTATTTGACCATTTTCCGTATATCAGGTATGTCCTATAGTCAATACACATTATAAGCATAGCTAGAATATAGATATTAAAAATAAGTGTCTGAAGAAATTATCGGAGCAGCACCGGAGCACCATGGGAGCATCGAAATATAATGGCGACAGGCTGAATCGAGAGCAGTAACAATTCGCATTTACTTCAAACGTTTGAAAGAGTCTAACCACTTGAAATTCACTGTAATATTAATATTTAATAGATCTTGTGTCCAGGTAATAATAATTTACAGGTGTTTTCATTGTAGGCGGTAATTAAATTGAAATATCAGGATGCGAGGGGAACAACAAACTTGATCTCTAAATGCTTCATGCCGAATTCAGAGTTATTCATTTTCTTGATACTAGGCGAAAAAGTGAGTAGTGTAAATTTATATATTTCTATACATTCCTTAAATTTAATATACATTCTAGATTCGCTAGTTTACCTTTAACAATTTTTCTCTGTAGAATTACACCCAGAGGAAATTAACATAAAAAGATAGTGAAGAAATACTCTACTTAAACTAAATGAGTTTATTAACTTTATAGACTCCAATATTTGAAATATCAGCATTCGCACCGGACTGAAATCGTGGTTTCAAGATTCTGTATATTCCTTCTACAAACTTCTTTATTATTTCCGAATTATTCAACTCAAGTTTCTGTAAGTGAAATCTATGACATAGTCAATTTTGGGATAACCGGGAATTTTTCATGAAATTTGTTCACCTCTTATGATCCTAATCCAGTTGACATTCTCATTACTTGAACTTTTTCACGTTTTTGTGAACATTAGAGTATTCACTTGTGCTGGCAAATTTTTTATTCGAAGATTTTTTCAAATTTCACTATTTACTTATGTTAGTATTTACTTTAGCCATTTTCATACTATTTGTATTCAGCGCATTTAAGGTGGAAGTTTATCCAATTAATTTATTGAAATTCTTTTATACTTTCTGTATTTTTCGTTTTAAGTGATTATCAATTTTAAATGCAAAAAATTGTGTAAACAGGTTCAAAAACAAAATAAAAATGAAACAAAAATTGAATAGAATAGCAATAGCAATTTAATAGTACAATTAACTTATTTTAATACCATTTTTTCTATATACGCTGCTGACGAAAAGTATGGCACTACTTAGTTTTTGTTAGCTGCATAAAATTTTAAAAATAAAACAAATTACATTTCGGTGCAACGTAGGATGGAGTATATAAATTTCTGCGTACAATAATACTTGGTTGAAGTATGATTTTCCATGACAATAAAATGTCAGAAAACCAGATATAAACATTTTATTTATCTTTTCAATCATTTACTTATTTTTTAAATCAAAAAACATCCCAAGCGAAAATGAATTTAAGTGCAGAATAACTATAATAATCAGATAAGGAAAGACAGCTATTTTCAGGTTCAAATTCACGCATTACAATTAAAGCAATTGAAATTAGAAATTGTATTCCTTCATTCATATCTTAAATTCATAACGTCAATTTCACTATCGTTATAACCTTCGGTTCTAAGTTTAAGATTCTAAGTTAAATATTCCAAATTTTCCACGGTTGCCAGATCCACATGGATCATTCACAAGCATAAACAAAGATAATTTCAGAAAAAAATAAAAATTAATATATCAATATTTTAAATAAATTTAACCCTCGCCTTGACTAGCGTATCCCAACTTTGTAATCTACA
Organism: Andricus grossulariae; assembly: GCA_011634705.1. Taxonomy (NCBI): domain Eukaryota; kingdom Metazoa; phylum Arthropoda; class Insecta; order Hymenoptera; family Cynipidae; genus Andricus; species Andricus grossulariae. The sequence goes on from JAABKJ010007545.1 coordinate 305,181,493, forward strand.
CCACGTGACCACCTCACCGATACAAAGTACATGAGTGTTAGTGCAAGAGTTTCGGGATCGTACACGCGGACCTGCTATATTCTCCCCTTTGCCTAGAGAAGAGAAAAGTAGCGAGCGCCATTTCGCTCCCAATCCCTGGAAATTCCCAAGACGAGCCCCGGTTAGATTAGAAAAATGTAGGTAAAAGCTAAATCTGCTTTACTTGTCAGTTTCCGGTGGTTTACCTAACCTCTTTATTGCTTTTACATCTTGAATAAGAAATTTTTTTAAATATGTTGCTTTTTGGATTTATACTAGTAAATTCTTGATTTAAGATGAATAATATTTGAGATTGTATAACTTTTCATAAATATTTAGTCCTTGAACTTTGTTCACAATTATTTTCTGTCAGACGTTATTTAACGCTAATTTTACGTTTTATAACGTATTTTGCACAATTAGTATGTCATAAATGTAAAAAATATGTTTGAACAGGAAGCTGCGAATAAAATTTATCAATATCTAGCGTTTAATTTAATAGCTTTTTTATATCTTATAGGATACCGGGTTGCTCAAGATGGGAAAAATACATATGTTTTCAATATCGAAGTTCATTACCCATTAAACATTTTTTGAACTTTTAAGCATATGAACTTTGTAAAGCTCGTCTTAGGCAACTTTCCCCTACCACTATCAAGATGCATTAAAATAATCATTACGAGAAAATTGCTTATCCAGACGTAAAATAGCCATAGATTACCGTTTATTTAAAATATTGTTATTAGCAATATCAATTGCGAGTTGCTGCCACACATTTTTGATGAAATATAACTACTGAGAATGCTGCAACATGATTTATCAGAAAAAATAATGTTTTCGGATGGAAAATCCTCAATTTTTTATTTGTTTATAGTATTGTTATTAACAATACAAATGTAGAATTAACATGGAAGTTGTTTGATGAAAAGAAACATTACTTAAACAAAAAAATGTATTTATTAAAATATTTATAATGATGGTAATTGTTAACTGATGGTTATTTTCTACTCTAAATACTACTCCTACGAAATATTTAGGCTTTTTTAATCAAGATAAAGATTTTTGTTGCGGTTGAGAACCTTATAAAAATAATTGTTTGTATAAATTGCTCATAACAAGTAAGTCAAATCTGAAACTGAATGTTTATGTTCGTGAAGTGTATCTGCAATAATTCTGATGAACAGCGATTTCTCTTAAGCCTTTTCTTTGGAGAAAACGAATAATATTCGTAAAATGTACAATTTTGACGTTCTAATTGTTTAAGTAATAAACACCACAGTGTGAAACAGAAAAATCGTGCCAGATGTCTTTCTGCAGGATTTAATCCAAGCATTTCTGGAAAAAAACATCAAAATCGGTCAATAACTGTGGGCTGTAGTTGATTATGAACAGTAAGTTCCCGATTCCTCCCACTGTGCTGCGGTCCTACGGTCGCGGTTGGAAGGATTTGAATGATAGACAATGATAAAAGTGACCGTGCGGAACAATAGCGTCAGGAACAAGTTCCTAAATAATTACGCACGCCTGTTTTTGCATGATGCGAAACTCGGTTACCAAACTGATTGTAATAATGATACGACATTTGTGAATAAATATTCAATTTTGCGTAAATATTCGCTTATTTGTCAATCGTCCCAGCATAACCACACCAGGGTGGTAAAAGTTCCCCCAAAAGTTTTTTCCGTAAATCAGTGAAATTTTAATGGGAATACGTAAGACGTTTTTCTGGATTTTAATCTATAAAAAGCTACTGGGAATATCCTGGAAAATCACTAAAGTCCAAACGTTATTTACTCATTTCTAACGAGTCGAAAAATTATTCACCTTTGAATAGCATAAAGTAAAAAATGAAATCTTATTTTTGCTAAGGAGTCAATAAAGAGCGACAGCAATTTCGGTGAATTTATACTCATTATTAGTATTATTTTACTATTTCTTTTAGTATTTTTCAAGTTTTCACTAAAGTTTTATTCAATAATGGATAATAGTAATTAAATGAAATTGTCGCTAGAGCAAAATAGGGGCTAACTTTTCACTAATTTAGATTTAGAGAGTAGAAGACGTGGGATATGATGGTATAGAGAAGAAAAAACTAAAATGTATATAAAGAAAAGAGAGAGGAATTAAAAATGATGGACAATTAATTATGCGTTACCTTGGTAACGCATGTTAGGACAATACAGTCAGCAACGGTCGGCCCATGCTTATCATTTTGGTGAGTCAGCCGATCCCTTGAAATAGTTGGCCCGACTTTGGGCCAACGGTCTTACTCTAGGTATCGACGAAAATTCGCACATGGGATATGGCAGTGTGTCGCGCGGTTGCTCTAGTATATGCTTCAAAAAATGTCTCACTCACACTCCTCTTATTTTTCCCACTTGGATGAGTTGGCGACAAAGGAAACCAGAAAAGAGACCAAATTTGTTTTTGTTCCTTCTCAAATCAAATATTCCCTGCATTTGTTACAAGAAAATCATGTATGTTACAGATGCGGAAAGTGCAATTCTTACTCGTGCGAGTTGCAACACTCGTCTAAGGCTGCTGACTTATCGCACTTTTCACAAAATATATTATTTTATGTTACTTACATCAAAGAAGGAAAAAATCATCCAATTAAATAAAAAATAAAAAATGAGTGTTGAATTTGGGACATAAGTAACGTGTTTTACCATAATTAATTCTAGGTATTTAATCTGCAAGTGAATAAAGGGGTTAGTTGGATGTTGTGATATAGAAAATTTACCTTGCCACATAGATAAAGCTCAGGCATGGGCACAAGGTGAGCATTATGACCGTGTGGACTCGGAGTGGGTGGTGATCCCTGTAGGGGTGGCATCCATTGGCCCCCTATGTAAAGCTGGCTAGGCCGCTTTAGCCTTTTCTCTTGTCTTCTCCGCTCGTGTCGAACTGCCACAGCTGGCATTGCTCCGATCATCCTGATTTGAAAAGAATTAACTTTACTATATACTTATTAAATTTATGTTTTTTGTATCTAAGTTCTCAATAGATCTACATTAGCTGGATTTTTATAAATATTTAGCTTCCGCTAACCTATTTTGAAAAGATAAATGAGATAAAGATCCACGATCCACATCAATTTTTAGCTCAATCGGAAAGTCGTAAGATATTTTTCTTGACACGAATGTGGAAAATGGGGGCTTTCGTAACTCATCAAGCATTGAGAAGATGGTTATATGCAGCAAATTGTGGTGTAATATGTTGCATTATCTAATCACCAAGATGAAAATAAATTTACCCCTGTGTAAAGTTATTTTCGTCTCCGTGATGGGATGAATGACTAATGGGTAAATTTATTTTCGTATCGGCCATGGTTTGAAACTATACACCAAAGAGGTTAGCAAGCGTGAAACAGTACTGCTATTCTTCGTTGCTCGTGTTTGACAGATGAAAATTAAGGTTACGAGTTCATTGTTCTTTGTCGAATGTAGTCGGACTTTGTCGCTACTCAAGCCGCCAATTTCCACATTCTGACAAAAAAATAGTATACGTACCACGGGTCGAAACGTGGGAATGCAAACTCGCGTGATTTGGCAGGTCGTTCGCATTCCCACGTTTTCGCCCCTATACGCGTAATATACTATTGTCTTGCAGAAAATTGGGATTGGTATTTAGTTAAAAGAAATTGCGATTAAAATCAAATGAATAGTCAAGATATAGACTCAATTGAATCCGGGACGGTAACGTGTAGGCTTCCATGGTAATGTCATGCACTAACGTAAGGTACACGGGCAATATTCATTGACTGTCCGTAGGTGCTCACAAAATAGAAATTATTTCCCATAATTGAGCGCTGGGTATGGCGTGGCTCTGCACAATAACTGAAAATTCAAATTGCACAGACAGTGACGCACATTCGACGGGAGCAGAGGGAGGCGGTGTCTCCCCTAGGCTGGGGGGGTGGATGGGATCCGATGTTTTTGGGATAGGTGAGGGTCCGGTGAGTTAGAAAAATAGATTAGAGTTTGAATTTTAGAGCTAGAAAGGCGTAGAATAATATGAATAAACGCTACTACACAAAGAGTGTACAGAATAATTAATTAAAATTAGCGCGCGTTAAATAAAAAGTCGAGATCAAAATGGTTTGGCGACGCAATCTCCCCCCCCCTGCCTATGTTATGTAATTTCTCCAAGTATTTTCAACCATGTCTTATTAAATACAATTAGGTTAGCTAATACCCGAGATACCTGCTCACTCATTCAAATAGAGAGAAATGGATCACTAACGATTAGTAGAAAACTACTCATTCGATTAGTCTAAATTAAAGAAATTATATTAATTTAGTTACCCCCATCTCCCGAGAGCTCCGGCTCTTGCAGCCAGCTACGTAGTATTGGGCTAATTCCCCAACGCAACGAATTATGCGGTTACGTCACCAGTATCGCGCAGTGCCACCCACAATCGGCCTCTCTCGGATGGAGGCCATGGTTCAGTTGGGAGTGGCAATAGGACCGAATCGAGGCGACGACCAGGCAATGGCCCCTGAAAAACGCGAGAACATAGATTTAAGTGGTCGGACCAACTCCGGAGGGACATCCTTACCTGCTGGCAAAGAAGTTCACTGGCGCGAAGAGGATTCATGCAGAGGTTACATGAACGTTGGGTCAATATGCAGCATCACACTTACACGGAACTTAGTTGCTCTGTAGTTTATAAACAATGGACCACACAACATTGTTGAATGTGAATTTTTTTCTTATTTGTTTGTTGTCTATCCGCTATTACCGGTATATAGTTAATGTCAAAGCTATCATGAACATTTTTCGATGGTCAGCAGGACATTTTCAGACGTTCTCTGTCCACTTTGTCAAGGGATAAACGTTTTATTTTATTACATGACGACTCCTACCTACACTAACGCAAATGCAAGGTACAGTATTCTCTACAGAAACTCTTGAGCAACGTTCATATTCAGTCAGGTTCACGATGGTTTCACTTGAAAGTCGTAACGAGGTTGCAAAAAGCGAATTTACTGTAAACTAAATGAAACTCAAAATTCAGCGCTGAAGAACAGTGTATTTTTCACGGACGAACGGTAAAAATAATCAATAAAGAATGTGAATAGTGTCAAATTCTCGCAGGGGAAGAAGACCACATGGTTACTGGCTTTTAGGTAAGTACGATGTGTTGGTTGTACAGCAAAATGAATAGCACATCTATCCTGTCCAAAGTGACAACTGTTCAGTATTATGTTACGTCCCTGAAAGTGAACTTTTTGATGTTCTTCAAGCAACACATACATTTCTAGGACATGCAGGACGTGACAGAATCCTGAAAGTGTTGTGTACTAAACACAAAAACGTTACTCGTCGGGATGTGTACAGTTTTATTAGTGTGTGTGAACCTTGTCAGCATAAACAAAAAGCTATTGAGAAAGGGGTGTGATAGATTTTCAATCTCATCCGGTTGGTCCATACAAATTTATTATAATTTACCGGGACCATCTAACGAAATTTCTAGTCTTCAAAGCCCTGGAATCGAAGCGGGCGCAAGATGTAGTCCTTAATTTAATTTACATTTCCACTCTACTTCAAACACCTTCAATGTTGCAGTCCGACAACGGTAAGGAATTTGTAAATTTCACTCTCTAAATTTGAATCAGTTAAAATATTCACTAATTTTGATCAGTGACTGAATTCTAGCTATATATCAGATATTTTTACTGATGAATTAGTAAGTTTGACTGATTTATCAGTAAATAGTAATTGATTTATAGCCAAAGTCCATGAGTCTACTTGTGGTTATGATCTGCGAGTATACGAGAATGTAATGTGTGAGAATGTTAGGACTAATCTCATGAATCAAACCCTGCATTGTTTGTTTTGGGTTACTTAATAGTTAGTGGATTCTGCATTCAGATAGATAGGAATATGTACCATGAGTGTGTGTCATGTTAATCACAAGTTTAAGTAAATTATTTCTGTTTATAAATTTAATGAAATCCTTGTAATACGCTACAGTTTTGTCATGATTTTATAGGTGTATCATTTGCAAAGTGTCTGCTGAGTTCAACGACGTAGAAAGAGAGAGAATAAGTGTCTAGGTAGGTTAGGATACATTTTGGAATCGAATTTTGAGAAAAGCAGGAACTTGGGGCCATAGTTGGAATACATGGTGAATTGAATTCAAATCTACTTCACGAGGGCGTCAAGATGGACGGAATGGCCGAACTGTGGCAATTTTGAATTATAGATAGCTGTTAGGTTTTATTTCAGCAGAAGGATTTGTAAAGGATGGGTGATTCAGGGCCAAACATCTGTTAGCCAGATTTACTGTTGGGCCATCTAGGGATTTTTGCCTCGGGAAAAACTAAAGCTTTAAGACGCGGTTGTCGTAGCCAAGCATGGTTTACATTAACCTAGGTACTAGACTCTAGAATAGGATTGTGACAATAAGTTAAGTGTGAGAGAGAACATCTCGGTACCTGAGGGTCCAAAGAGGCGGAAAGAGCAAGAAGCTTCACTTCTCTTCCAAGCGTTTCGCAGTCATCTTCTCGAAAAGGCCAATATTCTCTGTACCCTTGTATTTTACTTGTTACTATTTTCTTTCCATCGAATATATGCTACTTTTTATTTATAAACTCTGTGTTTTGGTGAATCTAATATAATATCCCCAAATATTAAGAATCTAACATTCGTATGTATTTCTTCAAGTTACTAGTGCTTTTTGTTACTGAAATTACAAGGAAGATTTGTATTCGCTTGTTATTGCTGTATGTTCTATTCATACAGCTTTTCAATCAAGAATTACGTATTTTTCATAAAATATTTATTGTGTTCGGACGAATTTTAAATTAATTTATTCTAAATATCATCAGACAATAAATTAATCATATTATTGAATAGTAATTTGTATTGTTGTTAAACAAAATGACATAAATCAAGAGTGTTTACTGCGAAAAAGGTAAAAATAGGCAACTAAACGTCAAGCAGAAGCTTAAAAGAAAGCTGAGTGCAATAGAAAAATGAACATTAGCAATATAGATTAGCCTCTACTTTCCTGTAATATTTCGCAATACTTCGTTGTAAGAATAATAATTAAGATAATATATTTTCTTTTAATTGATGTTTAATTTCCAAACTGTTATATTCTAAATGTTCAGAGTATACATTTCACTATTGAAAAAACAACCTACCTTGACTTTAAATAAAAGATAAAGTATGATTTAAAATTTAGTAATAAAGCTTAGAATTTAAAAAAAAGTCCGCATTATTTCTTTGCAGACACTCGTTATATATTCCTAATCAAGAGGATAGTAATATAGACACTACTGGAAAGTATTCTGAGCATTCAAAACTGAGATACAACCCTCCTTGATCTTCCATTCATAAAATATTATTCAATCGATTAAAATTACGGACTTATTAATTTAAATATTTTATGCGAACTGCGCGCATGCACAAAAATAATAACCAAGCTAAAAATACGTTTATACATGTATGTAGAATGTAGGAGTAAAGTTCGAAATGTCTGCCTCAAGGTTTGTTTTGCAATTTTTTGGTTAAGAAAATGACACTTTCCGTCGAAATGCCCATATATGCGGAGAAGTCAGGCCTCGAGTATGTAGTGGAGCCTCTTGTCTTAAACATTTAGTTCCAGTAAATTCGGCACTCCTCGTTCTCGACAACTGACTAGATCTCCCTGAGAGTGTTCCGCAGGGCAAACAAGTCGCGGTCAACGCCGTAAGATCGACAAAGATAGTTCTAAAGCACTCTTAGGACCGCACTATGCGTCTGGATATACGTCGTTCTCGCGTGAGTGGGACCCCCGGATAGAATGTGCCTTAGGTATTCAGAATTTACATGAAACTATATGCACCTATCGTTGGGAACTTCTTAACGAAGAACGAGTCTAGGTTATTTAGGTGAAAATTACATTGTCCTGGCAAGCGAAATTAAAACCATGTGTGCCTGAATTAAGTGCGGATGATTTGAGGAAAGTAAACGTTAGCTCGATCGAAAAACACTAATCTTTTACATTTCTGTAAAAGTTCCAGTACATTTTCTTGTCAAGTAGCTGTTCGAGGAAGTTTCTGACCACTGCTTTCCTAACCCGAGCTTCTAATAGTAAGGAACCTAGATGAAGTAATGCACTTTCCTCACTTCTAATGTTAAGCTCCAGGCCGAGAGTCGCGGCCGCCTGCTCCGCGGCTTTATAATAGAATGTTCCCTAGCCAACACAGTAATACAAGAATCTGAATTTCAGTAAAAAATGTCGGTTGACATTTCGATGTAACGAAAAGGATCATTCTATGATTGTAATATGATTTCAAGTTGCTCGGTTTGTTGAAAGTCAACCGCTTTATGCACACAAAAAAAATTTTTTAGATTAATTTGAGACCCTCAACTTAATATTTTTTGGGTCGAGAACATAACCTACTAAGAAAATACGATATAAATGATCGAAGTAAGGTAACGAAATTTATTTTTTGTACAAACTTGAACTTCTGCTCACCTACTTGACATGTCCAACATGTGTCATGTTATACGGGATTCGAACAACACTGGTCTTCTCCAGCTTTTGGAGATATACAACCTCAACAATACAATCCTTTTGTTTTATGTGAGTAAAAAACGTTTCACAAATTATCAAGTTATACATATATACAAAAGACTTCATATTTCAGATACACACACGGTATTTATGACAAATTTATGTTTGAAATTATTTGCCTTACTTAATTCAAGGTAAAAATGAAATTCAGTTATTCTTAAAAGTCAAATTCTTGTATTATTGTGAATCATCTTGTGATTCCTGATCATTTTCAGGAGACGATACCTTTCATTTTTGACAATGGGAGCTATACCCAGGATAATTCGGTTATAAAGACACAGGCGACTTAGAAGTCCGCGCCCGCCTTTAGAGGGTGGCATGCATAAGCGCTGGGAGTTAATATACAAGCCTTTCTGCATATGCATGATCTTACGCGTAGCGATGTCGAGGGCCATGAGCTCGTGCTTTGTCCATGAAACCGCCCCTAGCGAATAGATTAGAAGCGGTATGGCAAGCATGTTAGTCGCAGATATCTTGTTCAACATCGACAGATTGGAAGACCAAATCTGTCGAAGCAGACGGTTGTATCTGCATCGGGGAAGCTTTTTCACTCATGTTATAATATCCTGAATGCGGCTCTCCGGCACGCCTAGGTTAGGGTACTATATTTGGGGTAAATGAGGAAAGAAAAAAATTGGTAATATCGCATGAGGTAATATAGCATATAGGGCGATATGTCACATGGGGTAATCTGGAACGTGGGGTAATGTGGTTCATTAAGTCTATGTTTTTGGTTAGGATAATATATTTGGGGTAATATGGATCACGGGTAATGTGGTACATGTGATAATGAGGCACAGGGGATAATGCAGCACATAGGGTAATGTGGCTTAAAAATTCATGTATTTTTAGTTAGGGTGGTAAATTGCATACAATATTTACTATCTTTTCCAAAAACATATACAAAATTCGATTTACATTTATTACTGAGGTAGTATATTTGGGGAAATTAGGAGGGAGGGGAGGGGCTTACGATAATATGACATGGGATAATATGTCACATGAGGTAATATGGCACAGGGGGTAATTTGGCATACAAATTTATGTAGTATAAATAAATTTAGGGTAGTATATTTAATACAATATTATACCATCTTTTCCAAAATCATATACAAAAGTGGATCTATATTTTTGGATAGTCTAGTATATTTGAATTAATATGGGGGGAAAATACGGTCATATGACGTGGGGTACTATGTCACATGAGGTAACACAGCACACGGCGTAATGTGGCTCATCGTCTGCTTTTGGTTAGGGTAAAATAATTGTCGTAATATTGAACCCAGGGTAATTTGGTACATGGTGTGATTTCGCAAACGGGGTGATGTGATACATATAGTAATGCAGGACGTGGAGTAATGTGGCACATACGGTCTATGTTTTTGGTCAGTATAGTATACTTATGCAGTATTGTACTATCTTTTTCAAAAACATATATAAAAGTGGGTGCATGTTTTTGTTTTGGGTAGTATATTTAGTTAAAAGTTGCACTACACTTTCCAAAAACATACATGCAAATTGGGCTTATGTTTTTGGTTAGGACACTATATTTAGTACACTACTGTACTATCTTTTCTAGTAACGTAATAAATTTCTAAAGCAGCGGTAGTGGCGGTGGCGAGATCTTTTTATAATATAGAGAGATATATGAAGGGTAGAAATGGAAAAGGCAGTAACTAAGGATTTTCCGAAAATAGGGGGTTTTGCTAGAAAGTTCTCGAAAATTCAAATACAAATCGTGTTAAAAGGATTTGTCCGAAATCGTATTTTTTATGGTAGCAAAACCTTAAAGTTACATTTGCATATCCATTGAATGTGCAGACTTTTGTGATCAAAATACTTTTTTCGATATTAACGAAAGACATATATTTCAATATCTGCATGGTTCGACAAAAAAATGTAAATTTCATTATTTATCACTACCTAAAAGCAAAAAATCGTCTATCACATTATGACACACTCTCATTGAATATTGATTTTCTCGGAATTGAATAACTTTTATCGATAAAACTTTTTTTCTCCAGGTTCAACTTGAAATCTCGTAGAAATGTCACCATTTAATATAAAAAATAAAACTTATAATTACTGTCACCAAAATTTTTTTGTCTATATTCACCAACTCAAAATCTCGGGTTGAATCATGATTTCATTTTTTTAATTGAGTATTTCATTTTTTATCACTGTTTTAATTCGACTCAGACAAAGTAAAAACAAAGCATCAGTCTGACATGGTCACCTTCGGACAATATTTTCTCATAACTGGAAGCTTCTGAATCAATTTTTTTATCGATTGAGCAATATCTCAGTTCGAAAACAGATTTTTTTTTGAAATCCGATTTCTATTTTACCCAATGCTTTGTCGCCCACGTGCACAACTGCCATTTTGTCAGTTACCTTCTTTTGCCTTTCCACCCTTCATATAACCACTACTTTGTCTCCTTGGGAGCGACGGCGATCCATATGTATAATTATGTTTATTTTGTTTATGTACGTAATCTTTTTTCAGTATTTGGAATATAAAACTAATGTATGTTTGAAAGTTGTTTGCTTCTGTTCTAGCCTCGTTTTATTACCGGGGATCAAGGAATTTATCTGGGTAGGGTAAGTACGGGATGTGCAGGAGAAGGAATAGGTTTCAGAACAATCTAGAATTCACTTGTTGCTTATTCAAAAAACGAACTCGTACCACAACAAGACTCCAAAGAAATGAGCCGCATACAGGAGAGCAGAGATAACTGACAACAATTTCTGCTGCGGTCACTCTAAATTTTATTGAGTGGAGTTTCACTGATTCCGAGTGAAAGTTTACTAATTGAAATAGCTATAGAAGTAGGTTGCTGAAAATCAGAGAAAAACACTGGATCAATCAGTTAAGTAGGTTCCACTGTTTTATTTAGAGTCAGTTTTTTGTAATGCAGGCTCCGCCGGTAGCTACAGTCATAAAATAAAGAAATCTGCCTGCTTGGCGGGCAAATTCTCATCGCGCGCTTCGCGCGCGGTTCGCTTCGCTCGCAAGTTTGAGCGCGCCTAGGGCGTGCACCTGTTCAATCTCGCGCTTCGCGCTCGATAATGTATTCACCTCGCGCTACGCGCTCGGACACATTTACCTGATGCTTGAAGCTCGGTTCCTCTAGGTTTTCGCACTTCGTGTACTCGCTATTACGCGAAATTTTACCGCGATTTCGCTGGGAGCGGGTGCAATTTTTAAGATTAGCACCTGCTCCCGGCGAAATCCTGCGGTTCTCCTTATGACAAACTTTTAATTATATATAATATAAATATAAATACCTAAAAGGCACCTGTACTGAAGTTTTGAACGTTTACATGAACAAAATTGCAGCATTTGAACTTAGTATGCGGGGCAGTACTGAACCAGTACTGCGCCAACGCTCGGCAAAACTCCTTAATTCGGCTTCCAGCCAGCACTTGATCTCAGTACTGGGCCAGTACTAAACCAGTACTGCACCAACACTCGGCAAAACTCCTAAGTCGGCTTTCAGTCAGCACTTGGATTCAGTACTGGGGCAGTACTGAACCAGTACCGCGTCAACGCTCAACACGGTACAGTTGATCAGCACTGGCACTGCTCCTCGTGTACAAATGGCGCGTTACTATGCCAACTAATTCATTTCTTTAGATCAAATAAAGATATGTGTCTGGTTTAAATAACAATTACTACTGTTAAAGAATATTTTCTTGATGCTAAGAAATAGGATTCAAGTAAATACATTTTCTTGGTTCCAAAGATTCTTTTTTTCAGTCAAATTAACGCGATTGGCATGAAACCTCTGAGCTTAATATGCGGGAAAACACTGACGGGCAAAGTCCGAAACGAGATAATCCTCCAAGAATGTGGTACAGGGGAGACACTAGTCGATATATGGGAAAGAAATCAGTTAAGGTGGTTCGGACATCTTGAATGAATGAAAGATGAAGGACGAACGACTGACCAAACAGGTGTATAAAGGTAAAGTAAATGGCAGAATGCTTAGAGGTAGACCTCCGAAAGAGTGGTTAGAATCTGTGAATGAGAAATTAATCCGAAGAGACATAAGAAGCCATAGAAACACGAGAGCTTGCATGGAAAAATGCATGGACGTGAAGGAAGCTAGAATATGACAGGACAGAAAAGTGTGGTGACAAATAATTTATAAAAAGAATGTGTGTAGAGTGAATAACGCCTGAAACAAAGACCTTGGATACTAATGGGCCCAAGTGGGAAACCACACATAATAATTTTGTGAGGCTCCATCACGTGGGGCGATCGCTAGAGAGATTGATCATCAACCTGGGTCGGAGCAGTGTTGCGGAAAGAACGTGTTATTTAAATAAATAACACGAGAATTCTAGATTAATCTAAAATATCTATACCTCACACCTATATACCTATCTACCCTTATATACCCATCCACACACTACTACTTTCCAACCGACCAATTCACGCCTACCCCGAAAGTGAAATGGATTAATGGTATAATAATAATAATAATAATTTTCTTTGTTATTGTTCAAAATTCGATGAAAGTGATTTTGATTATATTGAGTATCAAAGTAGTCAAATGTATATTCAACTGGTTGTGATTCTAGATTTTAACTTAGTTTTTCATTTGAAGTTCCGTATAATAATCCGGTATTTTGATTTCGTCAAAATCTAAAAGTTTTACTGTAGGGACTGGAATTTCAACTCTATAAGGACAAGTGTTTGCAATCTTGAGATAGGCTTTCTTATTATTATTTGTTACTATTGCCTTTCCTGAAAATATTCCACTCTTTGGTAGAAGTTCAGGAATAAAACCAGTTTCTTTTTTATTATTTTTAACATGGACATAGAAATAAAAAATCGTTCTTGCTGGGATGGTTATTACTTCTTGAGTATCAAACGGGTAATATTTTTCATTTATTTCTAATTGTTTCCGTTCGCAGTTTATTTTTACGTTATTGTTTAAAAAAATTCTATTCCCATAACGCCATCGTGATCTACTGGAACTTCATTGGGGATTATATTAAAAATTGTTGGAAATTCAAAAATATTTATTGTTATTTGGCCAAGAGTGTATACTAGCTGTTCGTTAATTCCTGTCAATTTCGAACAATTTTGTTTATTTATGTTTATAAATGATTCAACTGATTTTTCTTTAATTAAATTGGGACCAGTTCCTGTATCGATCATTATGCTGACAGGATTTTTCAAACTGTTTGATGATAATGTTATAAGAGGGATGGTATGAGTATCGCTCAAGTTGATTTTTGCTGTTTTTTGTTCCTTTATATTTTCGAAATTAGAATGGGATGCATTTGATTCTTGATTTAGGCCTTCCTCTGAGCAACCGGTCTGGGAAGGACATTGGAGTTTTCCGGATTTAATTGTCTTTGATTTTGAGAATTATTAGGAAATAATTGTCTTTGATAATTATTTGAAGAAAATTGTCTTTGATTTTGAAAACACAGGCCCACCAAAAAATAAAAGTGGTCTGAACTTTACATGCGACAAGGCCACCCTTATGGATTGTGAGTCACAGAATCCGAATCCGGGCTTAGAATTTTCCCTAGACCCTACAACTTTCCCCTGGCCTAGGGTAAATGTGTGAAATTTTGGAAGTTTTAGTCTCCGTTGAAATTACATGTGTCCACGAAAAAGTTAATGGAACAACGTCGTTTGTACGTATTTCGGGTCGCTCAGTTCAATTTTGACTTTAGAATTTTTGTAAAGTATCTTTTAACATCCCTAGCCTAGGGGAAAAGTGCATTAATGAGCAGAACTTGAGGCTTAACGGAGCTTTTTTTGTGAACGGAAAAGCTGATGTCTTTCCCTATTTTTAACTGCAGATTTCATATCTGACCAGAAGTTTTCTGCGGTGCCTCGGATTATCCCTAGCCTAGGGAATTTTTTATATTAGATTTTCCGATGTTTCCTTGTTCTTTTATCGTCAAACGTCCTTCGAAGTGGATTCCTTTTGCGTCTTTTTCTTGTACTTGCATTATCTCTGTTTAACCTCCAGAAAAAATCTGCCATCATGTGTTCATCCCATTATCCTTAATAATGCCGCTTCATTTCTTTGATGTCCTGATGAAAGCGTTCTCCTTGTTCTTCACTGTAATCACCAAGATTCTCAGGGAAGTAATCGACATGGGAGTGGAGAAAGTGCAGTTTTACGCTCATTAGGCAACCCTGTTCTTGGAATTTCTTCACCATGTTTTAAACTATTTTCTTAAAGTTCTCGCTTTTAACGGTGCCTAAAAAATTTTCGACAACTTCCTTGAAGGTGATACAAGAAGCTTTCTCGCTGTCATCATCATTGCCAGTGAATTTGTCGTTGTTCAACATTTTTCGAATTTGAGGACCATCGAAGTCTCCTGCCTTTAACTTGGCGTCAGATATACTAGGTAATTTGCTTTCTAAGTATCTAAAACAATCACCTTCTTTGTGCAGTGATTTAACAAACTGTTTTATCAAGCCAAGTTTTATATGAAGAGGAGGAAGTAGAGTTTTCGTGGGATCTATCAAAAGCTTTTGCAGTATATTTTTTTAACCAGGTTCAAAAGAAGTTCTTTCTAGACAGTTTTCTTTTTATAGTGGTTCTCGAGGTCTCTGCTGTCCCACAAGCACAAGAAGCAGGGATGTTTGGTAAAGCCTGATTGTTGCCCCAACAGTATTGTTATAATTTTGAGATCACCATAGAATTTCCAGTTATTCCTGAATACTTAATTGCAATTAAA
Source organism: Andricus grossulariae (assembly GCA_011634705.1). NCBI lineage: Eukaryota > Metazoa > Arthropoda > Insecta > Hymenoptera > Cynipidae > Andricus > Andricus grossulariae. The sequence continues at coordinate 305,196,800 of JAABKJ010007545.1, forward strand.
AGTTTCTCCATATCGACGTAGCTTTCCTTCAATATGATAGAATGTGCTATTGGTATTGGTGCAAATTTTTTTGTATCGTGAATCAACACTGCTTTGAGACTCTTAGAAAAGTCAATGAAAAGCCTCCACTACTCATCTTTATAGATATTTGGTTTCGGTTCATTAATTAATCCGTTAACAGCTGAACAATAAACCAAATCAGTGCCTCGAGAAAAGAACTTTAAGAACGCTTTTTCTCCAGTTCGATAAACAGTGGATTTAGTTCCTTTCGTTACCAGGTTTCTGTTTTTCACATCAGAAGCTAAATTTTCAGCGGCACCTTTAGGTAATCTCAAGTCTCTTGTCAGGTCATTTAATCATTCTTGAGTATAAAGCTCGGGTTTTTTCTTGTTGGCCTGAAGGACTGAAGACATCTTCACTGTCACCATCATCAGGTTTGCTTTCACCACTGTCGCTTGCGTACTCTTTTTGTAAAGATGTTTCCATTGCGATTTTGTTGAGTGTAGAAACGACCTTCTTTTCAATATCTTCGATATTTTCAGAAGTTCTGATATATTTAATATGTTCATTGTATGAATGAGTCGGTTTGGCAACACTGGAAACATTTGCATACTTGACTTTTTGTTCGTCTAACCTTCTATAGCCGACAATATTTGTCTTAGAAAAATAACAATCTTTTTCATCTTGAGGTTGTCTCCAAAGCTTAGGTGATGCAAATTTTTTTTTTCGTTTGCTGTACTGCGGCGTAGCATATTATAGCAATGACCACATATGACATGTGGTACCCAATCACTTTGTTGATTATCGATTTTAATATGAAAATACTCTTCATAGAGTTGTTTAATTGAACCTGTTATATTTCTTTTATATTTCTGAGTGACATATTCACTGCAAACATAGGTAACAAAAAGCGTTAGCGTTTCCGCTACATTGGTGGCTATGGCCGGAATTTGGTTTATTTTTGTTTCTTTGCTTTTGAAAATCCATATTTGATAAAAGAATTCACATGCTAGGGATTCTGGTCCGACCGCAGGTGAGTCCGCCGTCCTATGGGTGATAACCTTCATACATTCCCAGGCCTAAGTATGAAGACTTTCCGACTTTGACGAGGACCATGTCAACTCGTCGTTGGACACACTACGGCGTGATCCTCACACCCTAACGCCCACCTGCAGGGCAGTGCGCCTTCACTGGCTTCGTTACCTCAAAAAAACTGAGAACGAATCATTCTACACATCCTCTTTCGGCGCAGTTGTCATCGTTACACTATCTGCCAAGGCAGCATGATTTTTAAATGCGTCAATGATATACATGTTTGCTTTTCTGAATGGGAATTAATATACAATAAGATTTGGTACCTAGATGCCGAATTTGTTATCTTACCCACTGGAAATACACAAATATATCTCTTCACCTCGTGAAAATGGAACCTCTGTGGAAACTCTTATTTTTCTCGGGTTTTCACTTTTTTCCCTAGGCTGGGGATATCTGAGGTACTGCAGAAAACTTCTTCTGTCAGATATGAAATCAGCAGTTAAAAATACGGAGACATCAGCTTTTCGATGCACAAACAAAAGCTCCGTTAAGCCTCATGTTTTGCTCATTAATGCATTTTTTCCCCTAGGCTAGGGATATTCAAAGATACTTTACAAAAATTGCAAAGTCAGACTTGAACTGAGCGACCTGAAATACGTACAAACGACGTTGTTTCATTAACTTTTTCGTGGATAAATATAACTTCAACGGAGCCTGAAACTTCCAAAATTTTACACATTTACCCTAGGCTAGAGGAAAATTGTAGGGTGTAGGGAAAATTCTAAGGCCGGATTCGGATTCAGCAGCTCAAAATGCATAAGCGTAGCCTTGTCACATGTAAAGTTCAGACCACTTTTTTTTGTGGGCCTGTGATCAAACAAAATTAAATAACTTGAATTTGTATGGTGATGAAAAAAAATAAAACTGTGTTTAGTACATATAGTGGGACAGGCAGAAAATTCTAAGTTCATCAATTCATTTAGGCTGACCCAAAAAAAAAAATTTTAACCTGGTCAGGTAAATGTCTCAGTAATCGTGACGATCCCAATAATCGTGAATCTTGATTAAAATTCAGATATATTGTTAAAAAACATTTTAAAAACAACATTCAATGATAAAAAACATTTATTTTGAACATTTTATAGTAGCAAATGGAAATTAAATGCATTTAAAGTAAATAAAAAGCAAGAAAATAGGCACCACGATAACTGAGACTAATTTCACGATTACTGGCATGTTTAGCTTATCCACAGCAGAATTAAGAAAAAAATTTGAAAACTGTTTCAAAAAATCAAATTTTTTTTTAATTGAAACATTTTTCCTATCGTCCAAATATTGACACTGAATTTTTTGCGAGTACAATTTTTTATATCAAACAATAATAAACAAACATTTTATTTGAGTTGATTTTAAACAATTATATAAAAAAAATTTCCAGATTTTTTCAATTGCGCATGTAAAAAAAGTTAAGAATAAATTCCATAAAATATCTCCACCTTTAATTGAAGTTGTCTTCCATCCTTCTGTTTTCCTGAAAAAATGTTGCGGTATTGAACGCGTAAAAAACTCTTTAAAAAATATTCGATAATTATTTCGCCAACTTTTTGAATTTTCGAATCCAAAAACAGAACCTTTATTAACTGATTTCAAATTAAATTTTGTACTATTTTTGATTTCCAACCACTCTACTGAAATTATTCAATTCATTGTAACAATTTCAATCCACCATAGCAGTAAATACAAAGGACTTACTGTTTTTGACAAAATTAAACTCAATAGGAGTAATGCTTGAATCTCTTTCTCGGGATCGGGAACGTGATACAAATTCAAGTACGAATAACACTAAACCATCATTGGATTTTTTTAATAAAGATGAAGAATTGAATATTTTTCCCGCACTTAATGATGAGGCTGTTACAGCAATTGACGAAAAGCTGAATAATCGAAAATTCTTTTCGAAAGTGGTATGGATTTCGCATTTCAAATTGAATAATCTGAACTTTGACGGATTACTTTTTTACTCATACAATCATTTTTTTAAGTACATGCTTTATGTAAATTGGTAAAGCTTCGATCATTACAACTAACTGTGGATTCTGTATTAAATCAACTTTAACAAACGAGGCTGGCGAGAAATTTAGTTTTTCGGGTAGACGAAGAAAAAACATAGTTTTGAAATTCTGAAAATGTACTCAGTCGTGCATAGTAACTCGTGATACATATTTTGTGAACTTTAAAAATATATAAATTGTAAACGAACAATTACAAATATATATCTCTTTGATTCAAACATTACATTGGAATATTAAGTGATGTTGAGATTTGATGTTTTAGACGCTATTAGAGTTATTGAATCGACTTCAACAAAGGCAACCATCGGTATATGCATTATAGACTGGCTTACTCAATCCAAGGAAAGTTTCCACCAAATATTCCTTGAAATTTTATAACACAATCTTCCAGGAAAATTCCTCACGAACATTCCCTGAACCTTCCTAGGGAACGTTCTCTGATATGCGGACATTTACCTACTTTCCAGAACCTGTCTGGAACATTTTTCGGAATTCTCCGAACCTTTCACTGGAATGTTCAGGAACGTTCAGGGAAACTTTTGTGCTATCCGGGTACTTAGCGGACATTGAAAGGTTTCGGACTATGTCGTTAACATGTACACTATGATACCAAATTTTAATGTGAAATTGAATCAAAAAGATGTGGCAGGTGCTGAATTACAGAAAGTTGGATTTCCGGGCATACCACGCACGCCAGGGCATCCAATATTTCTGGCCGTGTGTCGTATACTATTTTTCTTCATCCCCAGCCGAAAGTACGTTTAATATAATTAATGTTTTATTAATAAAATGAGTTTGTCGGCTGCTAGCTCGGATTCTTTTTCTTTTGTTGCCTGCATAAGCACGCGCTGAGGCCACCTCGCGTAGCACCGCCGCGCCGAAACTCTGGGTCTGCTGAGCGGATGCATGGGATTCGGTCGCCCGCCCAACTTTTGCAAAGCCGATGCGGAGCCGAGGTTTTCCTGGTCGAGGCGGGTATCAGAAACACATATTTTATATTTTTTCGTAATACGATCAGTTTTATGCTTGAACACACCGACGCTCTTTTTTTTCCATTCAACTGTCAAGATAAATTTTTTTCGGAGACTAAGTACACAATAAGACAATACTGAGTGAGCGTTGCTACGTCAGGTTTCTACGTCAGCAAGCCACAAAAATCTGGCAGCGAATCAGAGATCGCGTTTGCTCTAGCAGGCCGCAAAAGCCACTGTTCCCGGACAGAAATGCAGCCAGGAAGACGTACATTCGGCTAGGGGACGGAGAAAAATATTTTTTTGCGTTAATATTTACTATTGTCACATACGTCTTAAGGAGGAATGGTACGAAATTCACTGAAGTGCTATATATTTTTCGCACTTTCGCAGCATCGTTTCCTTAAATGAAAATGACTATTGAATGATATTCACTTGATCTGTTTCAAAGTCGATTTTATTTCATTTTATAACTCTTACGGTCACATATTATTTCGTCATTTTCACTAAATATCTCGCCAAGTGTGGTGTCATCTTACGTATTCTAGCTGATCAATAATTGTTTGAATGCAAACTTTAATTTTTAAATGTCGATTCTATTTACACATTGAATAACTGGTTTAATTACATCTCATGGTTTTTATTACAAAATTAATTGTGTTTTCAGTATCAATCAATGAATCTTCCTCTACAATCATTACACCATTATTAATTAGAATCTTAAACAAATTACAAGAATAAATATAACACTGTTATTTCTTTTTTGAACTGGATTTTTCATAAACTCAATATCAATGAAACTCTAAAAAAAATAAAAAATAATTTTAATGTAACAAAATAGTTTCTAACAGACGACCAAGCTTTCCCTAGGCATCACTTCCCCAGTCAAATATTAAGACCATGACAATGTGGCATCTGCGAGCAAGTCTTCTCCGGGCAAGCCTTTCCCAGTCAAATATTAAGACCCTGACAATGTGACATCGACGGGCAAGACTTCCTCGAGTATCACTTCTCCAGTCAAATATTAAAACCAGGACAATGTGCTATGCACGGGAAAGTCTTCCCCAGGCAAGCCTTCCCCGAGTTTCACTTCCCCAGTACAATAACAAAACTCTGAAACTGTGACATCGGCGGACAAGCCTTCCCCGGGCATCACTTCTCCAGTGAAATATTAAATTCATGACAATGTGGCATCGACGGAAAAAGTCTTCTCCGGGCAAGCCCTACCTAGGTATTACTGTCCCAGTGGAATATTATAACTATGACAATATGGCCTCGATGGGCAAGTCTTCCCCGGGCAAGCCTTCCTCAGTAAAATATGAAGACCCTGACAATGTGGCATCGACGGGCAAGCCTTCCTCGAGTATCACTTCTCCAGTCAAATATTAAAACCAGGACAATGTGCTATGCACGGGAAAGTCTTCCCCAGGAAAGTCTTCCCCGAGTTTCACTTCCCCAGTACAATAACAAATCTCTGAAACTGTGACATCGGCGGACAAGCCTTCCCCGGGCATCACTTCTCCAGTGAAATATTAAGTAGATGGCAATGTGGCATCGACGGAAAAGTTTTCCCCGGGCAAGCCCTCCCTAGGTATCACTTTCCCAGTGGAATATTATAACTATGACAATATGGCCTCGATGGGCAAGTCTTCCCCGAACAAGCCTTCCTCAGTGAAATATGAAGACCCTGACAATGTGGCATCGACGGGCAAGACTTCTTCAAGTATCTTTTCTCCAATTAAAATTAGAACCAGGACAATGTGCTATGTACGGGCAAGTCTTCCCCAGGAAAGCCTTCCCCGAGCATCACTTCCCCAGTATAATAACAAAACTCTGAAACTGTGACATCGACGGACAAGCCTGCCCCGGTGCATCACTTCTCCAGTGAAATATTGAGTTCATGACAATGTGGCATCGACGGAAACGTCTTCCCCGGGCAAGTCCTACCTAGTTGTCACTTTCCCAGTGACATTTTAACACCATGACAATGTGACCTCGATGGGCAAGTCTTCCCTGGGCAAGTCTTCCCTGGGCAAGCCTTCCCCAGTCAAATATGAAGAATCTGACAAATCGACGGCCAAGTCTTCCCATGTGTCAGTCTTGATATTTCACTGAAGAAGAGACGACCGAAGAAGACTTGCCCGTCTGTGCCATCATGCCATTGGCTATAATATAATATATTTAATTTCACTGGGGAAGTGATTCTCGGGGAAGACCTGCCCATCGGAGACTTTTACAGCGATGGTTGAAAGATATATGCCCGGGAAAGCCATGCAAATGGGGGAAGCAACGCCCGGTGACGAATTCATCTTTGGGGAAGTAATTCTGGCGAAAACATTCATCTTCGTCGTTGGTTGGTGAAATATCAAGGTTTATTTATTGGAGCGGTAAAAAATTGAAAAAAAATTTCTTGCAATGTTCAGAAATAGCATTAGACATTTATCAAATGAGGAACGTTTAATTAAATTAATTAAAAATTTTCCAAAATGTAACTATTACAAGGCTTCCTCTATGAGAAAGCAAAATTAATTAAAAAAAGATTTTCTTATGTTTATAACAATTTGGAAGGAATATTTTCATAAAAATAGCTTTTAAAATACTTGAAAACTAACTTTGAAACAGTTAATATGCATTTTATGTTGAACATTCTTTCAGAACATCTTTATGCAATGTATAGAATTCCTGAAAATAAAACAAGAATTGACTTGAGTGTTGGACGTTAAATGGGCTTTTGAATTTGATTTTAATCTAATTTAAGATTCTTAAATTTCAATCTTTATCCGAAGCCTTTAAATATTTGACGAAACGTAAAATAAACAATGATTAGTTAGCCTTATAGTACATAAATCTGATTTTATATCATAGCAAATTTTGTTAAAGTGGATGAAAAATAATTTTGAATAACGAACATTTTTCGTAATATTTAATTTCTTATATGTATAATAAAATGAGCAATTTGTTTGATTGAACAACTTCAAGGTTTGGCCCTAGAAAAACCTTCAGATTCGGCCGTTTCGTTCCCGGCAATCTAGCATTCGTCTAGTATCATCTAGAAAGGGGTCAACTCTAGATGATGTACTCCTACGAAATTTTATCTAAAAATCGTCTAGATTTCCGGTAGGGGAGCCTCTTCTCAAATCTGTGCGATCAAAATTGAACGAAATATAACGCGATTTATATGACGTTTATTCTACACTCGCAGGGGTCCGTCCCATAAAAATACGATTTTCACGAAAAGCTGAAAAGGTGCTGTAAGGTAGGTTTCTTCGTTCCACGCCTCACACTCTGAAAAAAAAATTTCTGGAACCAAGATAATGCATTTACTTGAATCCTATTTCTTAGCATCAAGAAAGTATTCTTTAACAATAGTAATTTTTATTTAAATTAGACACATATCTTTTGCTGATCTAAAGAAATGAATTCTTTGGCTATATTTTTTTGATTCAAATAAATATTTCTTATATTCAAGAAAATGATTTCCTTGATTGAAAAGGTCTAGATTCATTGAATTCTGATTAGTCGCTCAAAGAAATATTTATTTGATTCAATGAGTTCGATTCTTTTGAATTGATTTGGACGCATTTGAATGAATTAATTTTGCATACTTGAATGAAGTCTTTAGGTATATTTAAATCAAAGAAATAATGGTTTAATTCAAAATAATATTAATTAAATTAAAAATATATTTATTTGTTACAAAGAGTTCATGCATTTATACCAATGAAGCGCATTTATTAAGATGAGCAAGATATTGTGTTTACTTAAATATTTATTTCTTCAGTTGGAGGAAATATTTCATTTGCTTTCTAGAATTAAATTATTCATAACAAATAAACAGTTATTTCAACGAAGTAATTATTTTTTTAAATCAAATATTTAATAATTCGGCGCAATTCGTTTCGATTCAATACTTCTTTAGATTAAAGAAATATGTTGTTAAATTCAATATCCATGTTTTTGATTTTTTTTCGTGGCTTTTTGTGACCCTCAGTACTAATATTAGTTTTCCGTTTTGTGGCTTTGGGGTCCGTAAATGATGAAGAAGATTTAAATTTCCATCAGATTTCAACTAAAAAACTAATTTTCTATCAAAAAGATGAGTTTGAAACCAAGAAGATTATTTTTCAACATAAAAAAGACAAATCCAACAAAATACATAAAGTATCAACCAATCAGTTAAATATGTAACCGAAGAAATTAATTTTCTACCAAAAAACACGAATTTTTAACGAATGATGTAATAGTTGATATTTCAACCAAAAAAAGATCAAAGTTTCAAATTTAAAACAGTTGATTTCAATGAAACAGACGTATTTTCAACAAACCAGTTTACTCCTCAACTAAAACAGATTAGTGTTTAACCAAACCGTTACATTTTAATCAAAAAGATTAAATTTCTACCAAAAAAGTTGAATTTTCAACAAAGTACATAAATTCACAACCAAATAGCTGAATTTTGAACCAAGAGGATTAACTTTCTACAAAAAGGAACGAATTTCCAACAAAAAAAAAGAACAAATTTTCAACCAAAGAAATGAATTTTTTACTAAAATTATAAATTTTCTACTGAAAAAATGAAAAAGAATAAAACAATTTCGTGGCTTCATATGACCATTTTAAATAAATGAAGGAAACAAAGTCCAATAAAGATGAACAAAATTTAAAATAATAAAGGCAACGTTTCGGTCTTTCATTGACCCTTCTCAAGCCGTATTACAAAATCTTAAATAATATAATAGTGATGTACATAAAAATAACAATAAACAAATATAAAAGTGAAAAATACAAAAAATATAGGGAGAAATTAACCAATACAAGGAACTACCTACGATCCAGTGACATCTGAAGTATGGTATGAGAATAAGTAATTTTGTGCAGCATAAAAATCGATTGTATAATCATCATTTCCGGTCATCATTCCCAAGAAAGGAAGACAAATATGGAGATCAAGTAGCATCTAAATAAAAAGACTCTCCAATCAGCCTAAAGAAGTTTATTAAATATTTGTTATCAAATCAAAACAAGGGTAATTGATTTTATGATAAAGCAGAGTAATATCTATTGCTGAGAATGTACATTTTCAAAAGTATATTCTATGTTGATATTAACAACATTTTGTTTTGTGTTTTGGCAATGATGACTTAATAATAACATTGAAATTGATGGTTACATTGTTGTTAAAAATAGTAAACCGATGAGCGCATCTTTCATCACAATATTCAAAATTCTTTCAATTTTCAATAGTGAAAACGGCAGTGTATTTTTTTATACAGAAGTTCCATGTTCTAGTAAAAAAAATCTATTCACTCTCTTCGGATGTCACTTGATACTACATGATATACCTATTACTTATTTTCATTATCTTCAAAATTTCTATAATTTCAAATTAAAATTATAGTTTTGAATGCGCAGTTGTAAAATAGTTTAATTTTTCTTGTGTTGCTGACGAGATAAAAATGATTGAAAATGTATATTTCTCAATGATTTTTTTTTAGAATTATTACATTTTTACGGGTATTAAATTTGAACTTGTTCAGTTTTAGTGGTTTCCAATTTCACAATGGCTACTATTTTAAAATTGTACAGTTTTAAATGTTTTTCTCAAATAGTGTACAATTTTACAGTTCTTCTAGGATCGTTCGATTGGACTCAAACTTGAGCAAAGTGTAGTCATGTTGGAATTGGATGGTAAAAAATTTGACTTTTTTTTAATTCGGGGTTCTTTTTTCTTTTTTGTTTTACTGAAAGGTAAGCTTAGGTTCCTTATGCGCATAACCGGAAGATTACCAGAAATTTGTTTTTGTTTTTAGAGGCCAGCCTGAAATATTTTAGAATCATATTGAGAATTTGACTGCCAATAAGAAACTTTTTGCGTGCGAATCTAGTTTGCATAAACATATGTATGCAGAGTAAGACAATCCACTCAACAGGTGGATATAGCGTGATTTCCGTTTTTATTACCAACAAGCATAGATAGTGACTGCTGACGTCACGTAAATAGCAATCAGCGTCGCGACTCAACTTTATTGACTTTATCTTTAAGGATAACCATTCATAATTTTATTGAATTGCATTATTGCAATAGCAAAATTTAGTCTATAGCTACGTAAATTATTAAATAATTTATGAAAAACAAAAATGATTTAACAATCAGATTTTTTCATTGACTCTGTGCCCTGACTTCTTTCCCTGAATGTTTGGTAACATTTTCTTGACAGTTCCATCCATGTTATCTGCAAAACTAATCTTCAAATTCCATTCCTGAAGGAAACAGAATATTGTGAGTCATTCTTTAATTGACGTCTTCTCTATTTTAACTTGTTTCTCAATCTATTAATTTTATTCCACATTGAAGGCTCTTTCAGACATCATACCACATCAATACACGAAATCTTTCCAAAAATAGATAAATATTTTGACTGTACTGATGAAACATCGAAGATAAATATTTTGATTGTACTGATAAATTGATCAAGAAACGTGTTTTTCTCGATGTCTCGTGCAGATTTGACAGTGATATCGAAATAATGAACTCACACCGGATTTATCTCCTGATGGAAGTGTGGTGATAAGGCTGACTCCCACACTCAAAGAGGTGATCCACATTTTAAATCTCCGGTACTTGATCTAAAGCTTTTTGCCTTTTTCAAGTATTATCGTTATGCAGAAATCTTTCAATTAGATAAAACTGAAGTTTAATTTCCGCGCTTCTTTTGTTAGTCATCTTGTTAAATATGGAGGTATTTTTCAGAGGCGAATGATTGAAACTGAATGTAATTATAGTAATTTAAAGTTAGTACTCACATAATTCGAGTTCATTTGCCTCAGTTCTCTTCACTAGAAAGAAATCGAATAAATATTTACTAATGAATTCTTAATAGGCTTGAAATAAACATTACTTATGTAATAATCTTATCAATGCAACGTTCAATAAAGGAAATTTTGTGATAAGAAATTCTAATCTAGGCAGACAATTTAGCAGATTCTACCATTTTGAAAGTGAATATTTATCAGCCGTAGATTAATTATTCCGATTATTCGAGGAAATATATTCTCAACCTGAAAGACTGTATGTCCGCAGAATAACAACACCGGGTAATTATTTTATTTATATCATTCGCGGTAGTAAGTCGCCGCTGAGTAAAAAAAAACGCGAATATCTTTTCTCGAAAGAACTTTATTTATCGTACATGTATTGGATATCTCAGCAAATTCTTCACCGATTTGCATCAAAACTTGTCGAATCAATAAAGAAATAGTTTCAAACAAACTTCTCCGCATTTCTATTTTTCGTATTGGGCGAACCAGATTTAGCAACTTTAGAAAACATAGAAAATTTATAATTTTCAGTAATTAGGCACACCTGCAGTCTACACTGTTCAACCGATTGGTACACAAATTTTGAGATAAGTCTGTTGTATGGAATTCTTTATCCTATTTTCAGAAATTTTTGATTCGTTGATTTCTGTTCAAGTTTAAATACTTTTCATGAAAAAGGTCGATTTTTTATTAATAAGACATACCTACAGACTACACTTTTGACCGATTAGTAATAAAATTTTATTATACGTCTGTTTGATGGAATTCTTGAATAACTTTTGAGGAATTTTGTATTTGTTTATTATTTCTTTAGTTTGAGTACTTTTTTTGAAGAAAAATCTATTTTTCAGTATATAGGCACACCTGCAGAATACACTATTCAACCTATGTGTACCAAAATTTCAAGATAAATCTGTTGAATGGAATACTTTATCACTTTTTTAGGAAATCTTTATTTGTTGTTTATTTTTCGAGTTTTGGTACATTTCATGAAAACAAATCGAACTTTAGTAATAAGGCACATCTATAGCTTACATTATTTAACCGATTGGTACGAAAATGTTCAGATAACTCTGTTTGATGCAGTTCTTGATCCATTTTTTAGAAATTTTTTATTTTTATTATTTTTGGAATTTTAGTACTTTGACGTAGAATGGATTTTTCAGTATATAGACACACCTACAGACTACACTATTCAACCTATGTGTACCAAAATTTCAAGATAAATCTGTTGGATGGAATACTTTATCACGTTTCTAGGAAATCTTTATTTGTTGATGATTTTTCAAGTTTTAATCCTTTTTATAAATAAAAATAGATTTTTTAGTACTTAGACACATCTGAAGCCTATACTATTCTACCAATTGATACAAGAAATTTAAGATAAGTCTGTGATATGGAATTCTTTATTTCACTTTCAGGAATTTTGTATTTGTTGATCATTTCCGAGTTTATGTCCTTTTTATTATTTAAAATTAGATTTTTTAATACTTGGACGCATCTTCAGCCTACAATATTTAGCTGATTAATACAAAAATTCAAAATAAATCTGTTATGTGGAATTGTTCATCTCATTTTCAGGGGTTTTTGATTTATTGATTATTTTTAGATTTTTAGCACTATTTTGACAAAAAATAAATTTCTCAGTAAATAGACACTTCTACAGACTGCAATATTAAATTATTTATTGGCACTAAAATTTCAAGTTAAATCTGTTGGATGCAATTCTTCATTCGTTTTTCAGGATACTTTTAGCATTTGATTTCTTTTAGAGTTTTAGCACTTTTTATGAAAAAAAATTATTTCTTAGTAATTATAGCCTACGTCATTCAATCGATTCCTATGAAAATTTTAAGATAAGTCTGTTGGGTGGAATTCTTGATCAGTTTTACAGGAATTCTTGATTTGTCGATTATTTTTCGAGTTTTAGTACTTTTTATGAAAAATTGATTTCTTAGTAATTATACGCAGCTACAGCTCACACCATTCAACCGATTCGTACCTTTTTATAACAAAAATCGATTTTTCAGTAATTAGAGACATCTACAGCCCACACTATTAAATCGATTGGTACCAAAATTTAGAGATAAGTCTGTATTAATCTGACGAACAGATCTTCACCTAACTTCAATTTAATTAGGGACTTCTAGAATTTATAAGATCTCCATAGGGAAGAATCATTATGTTGTTCTGCATTTCATCATAGTAAAAAATTTTATTGTGATCACTAATAACTATTTCTATTACTTTAAAACGATTATTTGATTTAATGAAATTTTGTATTAAAAATGAAAAAAACTAAAAACACTAAAAACGTCAAGGATAGAAAAAATTCCGTCGAGTAAAACGTTATCACTACAATTAGCATACTCTATGAAATTAAAGTCTGCCACGTAAATCTAAAAGAGATTTTCTTTATTTTATTTTGTAATCACAATCTCGTTAGTATCTAATTGTTCTTAATATATTCTCAAAGTTTCTGTAATTTTTTCAATCAAAAAATTTAGATATCTTGTAGCAGTTATTATTGTCCTTTGTGGGGATCGTCATCAAATTTTAATAGCGGTTTGCTGAGGGTTGTAATTTTTCATTGCTTAGGGGTTTTTACTGACCGTTATATTTGATTTTATTTCCACCATTACAATTTAACTTCAAAACTGAATAATTGAAAACTGAAATGGTCAGAATTAATTAATTTAATATTAACCTTTTGCAATCAAATTTCACTCTTCCCACTCTTTCGAACCTAGAGTATCGCGGACAAGCCTGATATTGACATATCCCACAGATTGCAAAGCGATATCATTGCATCGAAATTTCTTGGAGAGTGGGCAACTCGAGTTATAATTATAGTTCTGTCCATCTCATTGCTTTGTATTTCGAGTTGAAGCTTATGTACACTCCTCCCTCGAATCTAATTGCCATTCTGTCAGAGATTCGGTCGGTGTCTTGTTAGCTTTTCGTTTCCTCTGGGCTTATAAATTTAATGAGAAACTAATTAGATCCCTAACGGCTAGCAAAATCAGTTCGCTTCGCTATTTCTGGCACTTCGCCAAATTCTGCTCTCCTCTTGACTATCGGATCGTTATGACTATTAGAAGAAAACATCTCACCCGATTTACGCATCCGTGCACAATTCTTCCATGAGTTTCGGCTTTTCAAACAAATATTTTTGGATCTATATTCAGTTGTGTTTTTTGAAGTCTCCTATTTTCAATATTTGGTCACAAAAATCTCCTATTTTCAAGATTTATTTCCTAAGGTCTCCTATTTTTAAGATTTGTTTCCCAAAGTCCCCTGTTTTCAATATTTGGTCTCTAAATCCCCTTATTTGCAATTTTTTGTCTCTAAAGTCTCCTTTTTGCGAGATTTGGTCACTAAAGTCTCCTATTTTCAATATTTGTTTTCTCAAGTCCCCAGTTTTATAACTTTGTTTCCTAAATTCCCCTATTTTCAAGTTTCGGTCGCTAGAGTCACCTATTTTCAATATTTATTTCCTAAAGTCCCCTATTTTTAAGCTTTGGTCACTAAAGTCTCCTACTTGCTAGATTTGGGCACTACAGTCTTCTATTTTCAATATTTGTTTGATAAAATCCCCTTTCTTCAAACTTTGGTCACTAAAGTCCCCAATTTTTATTATTTTGTCTTTAGAATTCCCTATTTTCACTTTTTTTTTCCTAAGCTCCCGCGTTTTCAAGTCTTTGTCAATTTTCAATATTTTTTTCCTAAAATCGCCTATTTTTCATTTTTGATCTGATAAGTTCCCAATTTGCGAGATTTGAGCACTGAAGTCTCCTATTTTCAATAATTGTTATCAACAGTCCCCAGTTTTCAAGCTTTGTTTCCTAAATTCCCCTATTTTCAAATTTCGATCGCTAGAGTCACCTGTTTTCGAGATTTGTTTCCTAAGGTCCCCTATTTTCAATATTTGGTCTCTAAAGTCCCCTATTTTTATTATTTTGTCTTTAGAATCCCCTATTTTCAAGATTTTTTTCTAAACTCCCATGTTTTCAAGTCTTTGTCTCTAAAGTCTCCAATTTTCAATATTTTTTTCTTAAAATCGCATATTTTTCATTTTTGAGCTGATAAGTTCCCAACTTGCGAGATTTGGAAACTGAAGTCTCCTATTTTAAATAATTGTTATCAAAAGTCCCCAGTTTTCAAGCTTTGTTTCCTAAATTCCCCTATTTTCAAGTTTCGGTCGCTAGAGTCACCTATTGTCAATATTTGTTTCCTAAAGTCCCCTATTTTCAATATTTGGTCTCTAAAGTCCCCTATTATTATTTTGTCTTTAGAATCCCCTATTTTAAAGATTTTTTTCCTAAACTCCCATGTTTTCTAGTCTTTGTCTCTAAAGTCTCCCAATTTTCAATATTTTTTTCCTAAAATCGCCTATTTTTAATTTCTGAGCTGATAAGTTCCCAATTTGCGAGATTTGGAAACTGAAGTCTCCTATTTTCAATAATTGTTTTTAAAAGTCCCCAGTTTTCAAGCTTTGTTTCCTAAATTCTCCTATTTTCAAGTTGCGGTCGCTAGAGTCACCTATTTTCAAGATTTTTTTCCTAAGGTCCCCTATTTTCAAGCTTTGGTCACTAAAGTCTTCTATTTGCGAGATTTGGGCAGTACAGTCTTCTATTTTCAATATTTGTTTAATAAAATCCCCTTTCTTCAAACTTTGGTCAATAAAGTCACCTATTTTCATGATTTGCTTGCTAAGGTCCCCTATTTTCAATATTTGAACTCTAAGGTCCCCTATTTTCAATAGTTTGTATTTAGAGTCCCCTATTTTCAAAATTGATTTCCTGAACTCCCCTATTTTCAAGATTTGTTTCCTAAAATGCCCTACTTTTCATGTAACAGAAAATGACAAAACTGTTTTCGTAATTTAAGGATCATTTACGAAAATTTGGTTACAATTTTGTAATTTTGTGAAAAATTTCGGAAAATTCAGTTACAAATTTCGTAAATTGAAGATGCGGTTGAGTTTAAAAGTAACGGAAATTTCGTAAAATTTCCTCTTACTGTTGTGACATTATAACTTTGTAAATTTCAGATTATTGCTAACAGTGTTTATTATACAGTTAAAACATTTGGAATTATAATATGTTTTAGATTTTAAATAAGAAAATTGATGAAATTGTTATTTTTGCCAATCTTTTTTCATTAATTTTGCATCTTACTTATACTGCGTAAAGTAAAAAGTAAGATTAATCAAAACATAACAGCAAAAAATCATAATCTCATCAATTTTTGAATTTAAAATCTAAAAGATCTGATATTTCTAAATTTCTTAACTGAAATTTTTGTAAATATACATATGATTTGAGGTTCTTAACGACATGAGACTAAAAATATTTAAAAATGAAAGTGATATTCTGAAAAATGTATTTTATATTATAAAAAATAAATTTTCACACTTGAAGGAATAGTTTAGCGAGAAACTCTAAAATAAAATCAGTAAAAAAAGTCAAAGACAGCGTTTTCGAGAAAACTCACTTTATAGTTTTTTTCAAAAAATTTGGCCATTTTGGTATTTATTTTTATTTTCAAAGTTTTTTTCACGAATTCAAAAGAGCGTATATTGCACTACAAGATGCTGCAAAGAGAATTAAATTATGTCAATTTGTTCCCAAGATATAACTTTTCAACAACAAAAATTCGGTTATTTCTTCATCAATCACGTAAATATCCAAGTAGACCTAAGTTCATGGAAACAATGAGAAATTCAGAATAAAGTATTTAAACGACATTTTTTATTTGCCAATCTCAAGAGCAGATAATGTATTATTGAACAATTCTATTGTAAATTATGCAACAACCCTATTCAATAAATAAAGGTTTCATTCAATATTAATAAACAATGGCTAATTTTGTTATGTGAAATATTCTTTCTCCATGAATTTTTATAAATATATTTTTTTTTAATTTGCTGAATAAACAAATTCTTTTTAGGCAAATTTTTTACAAGTAGAGCTGGAAAAGGGTCTATTTGTACCGAAATGTCGGTACAATTGACCAGATTTTTTCAGTACTTGCAGACACTTCCTTCTTTTCAACATAATGCAACGAGTAAAATTGTGTAGAATGTTTCAAAGAACAAAATGAGCCATTTTTATCAAAATTGGATAATAATAAAGATATGTTATGAAGATGTTTAAAGAAACACGAAATATCAAATATAATTATTGCTAGAAAAATATTTTCGGCTTGAAAATAAATTTTTCTAAAACATATATTGCTGCCTCTTTCAAAATGCTCTAAAATTGATTGCCGTCGTATTTTTTCTGCTTTCCCTCTAAATCTTTTATTTGTCTTATGTTTCGACTACAGCTTTATTATTACTTTCATGTGACCAAAATATTGATAATCATCATTTTTTCACAAGTTTATATACGGAAGGAAACGTTGATTGTAAGCTTCATCAAGTGAACGACAGATGTCGACAGCATTTTTTACGAAATTGACTATAAGCTTCATCAAGTGGCCGATAGAGGTATGGCGTTTTCTTAATGTTTTGGAAGTTTCAGTTTAACAAAAAAATATTTTTACGCTTATCATCTCAAAAAGGTAGCAGATGTTACGCGTCAATATTTGTAATCTGCATGTTTCGTTGTGCTATCTTATACCTTAAACATCTACGTTTGAGCATCCATTTTTCTCCGTGTAGTTAGGAAGCTATTGAAGTATTGAGCCTGGTCATCTTGGCCTCAAAGGCTTGAGATTTTTTGACGAATTAAGCTGTCATTACTATTACGAGCCATTCACGAGGCAGTTACGTTTTGTAGTACGCAATTTTCGCTGGTGACGAGTCGCATGTTTGATTCGTACACTAATTGTAAGTGACCAGTTGTAGGCGTTACAGGAAACGATACCATACTCACATATACATCCGTATATTCATATGTATATGCATACACCTAAACGTATATTTAGCTTCATATATTCACAGGAACTCAGAACCTACACATCAACAAAATTGACGTTTCACTCGTCTTATCACCACAAAAGGGAACGTTGCTATTTCATTATCGTATCCCTAACAAAGCCACTCGCTACAAATCTGAATTTGTAGAAAATTACTCATTCAGATTTAGAATGAAACCTAAGACCTTTTCAAATTTCAAATTCACCCTTTCAATCCTCCACGTTCTTTATACTACTTATTATATAGTACTCATATCTTTTTCAGATGTCATTAAAATTTTTTCGAAATGTGCTATATACAGACTTCACACTTTTCCCCCTATTCCCCTCTTTACCACTTTGTTAGAGAATTCCTCTTTTTAGGCTTTCGTAGCCCCGGGCAGAAACCCTTATAGTTTCGGTTCAACCTTTTTCCCCAGGAAGGGAAATTAGGGGAGGGGAAGTAGAGTAAGCCAGAGGAAATGAGGAGTTTGTAAGCTAGGGGAAGTGAGGGAAACTATGGGAGGGGACACGGTAGAAATTGGGGATGGAGAAATAAGGGGAGAGGAAGTGATGGAAAAGACGGGGAAATTAGGGAAGGGGAAGTAGGTAAAATAAGAGGATAAGACGGGGATATACGGGGAGGAGAAGTAGAGTAAGTGAAGGGAAGTGATGTGAAATTAGGGGAGGGGAAGAAAGGGAAGTGATGGTAAATGAGTGGAAGTGGTGTAGGGGAAGTAGGGTAGGTAGGGTGAGTGACGGGAATGAACAGAAGGGAATTAGGGAAAATTAGGGGATGTAAAGTAGAGTAATTAAGGAGAAATGCGGGGAAATTAGAGGAGGGTAAATAGTGAAAGTGGGAGGAAATTAGAGAAAGAAAGTAGGAGAAGTATGTGGAAGTGTGGGGAGGTACGAAAAATTATTGGAGGTATGGAAGGGTAGTGAAGGAAGTGAAGGGAGGGCCAGTAGGATAGTGCGGATGAGTAGTAGAGGGGAAGTGATAGCTGGGGGAGGGAAGTAGCGGAAAGGGAGTGTTAAGTAAGCAGTAAAGTGGTAAGTAGTGTAAGTAGTAGTGTAAGAGTGGTAAGTAGTGAAAACGAGAGGAAATTATTGGAAGTGAGGGAGGGTAGTGAAGGGTGGAGTGAAGGCAGGGGAAGTAGAAGAGGAGAGGGCAGGTAGGGGAAGTAGAGGAGGGAAAGTATGGATAAGAATGTTTGAACGACTCAAATAACGTCTTAATAGGCTAGGAAATCCTTTTTTTGTAGGCGTGTGGCCCCTTATTTGACTAATTGTTTCCTCTATGTTTAAGAATCTTCCCCTGTTTCTTGTTTTTAGGGTTTCGTAGCCCGGACTGAAACCCTTATAGTTTCGGTCGGGTATCCGTCCGTCCGTCGCACAAAAGGGAATAAGCGCCAAAAGAGGGACCCCAAAATAAGCCGAAAATCTGCCCCTTTTCGTGCGCCTGACGTAGTTTTTGAAGGAAAGTATATAAATTGAAGCAACGAAGCTCAAAATAATCTTCAATGTAACCGGGTTTGTCATTAGTTTACCCTCTTCAACCCCTTTTAACATGGAAAATTAAAAATCTACCCCTAATTGGGAGTAAAAAGCACTTCATGCATAAGAACGTGATTGAAATAGCTTTTAAATATGTTTTATGTAGGTACGATCGCGTTGGTATATTAAAGTATAGTCTCTACGTCCATTATTCTTACATAGCACCATTTCAACCCCTAAAACCCTCAAAACTACCCCGATCAGGAGGGGAATTTACACCGATACCATAAAAGTAGGTAGACTAGTTCTTAATAGTTTTTCACCAAACAGTAACGCTTCGATTCTTGAAAATCGAAAAACCACCCCTAAAAATGAGTTTTTGAATATTTCTAATGTAATTATCCCACACAGAGTTATTGACATTTTGAGATTAGGTGATGATTTTATAAAAAATTTCGGAAAAAAACTATATTCAATTACTTGAAATCATTAAAGACATTGAATCCAATATTAAAAAAATACCTGATAATAAAATTGACAGCAAAGGCGCCTCTGCAGTTTTGCAGAGGGATATGGCTACGAGGCACACAAGTATCTCGCTAATCCATGAACATTTGTTAGTTTGAGATACCGTGAGATGATTAGGAGGTGAAGGGGGCTGGTCCTTTTTGTTACAGGGACCGCAAGGCGGCCAAACACAGACAGAGTTCATGTTGGAATCCATTATACCCGCTGGCCCTAAATGGCTCAGAAATCCAAGAAGAACGGACTGGGATCAGTTTTCCACGAAGCTAAGGTGTGCACTTTCAGAGTTTCCCAGGCCAATTCGAGACGTGGATACCCTGAAGATGGCAGTCAAAATTTTCACGGAAGCCATAAAAGCTACTTATGAAAGTGATTGTCGACCTACAAGAGGTTCTGGTGTGCTAGTACTGGCAAAACGAAGGAACTATAGACCTCATTCGCAACAATAAAGGGTGAATACAGGGGTGCAATACGAAAGGCAAAGCGAGAGAGCTGGAACAAATTTTACACAGTCATCGAGAAGAGAGCTGAGGCGGCTAGACTGGATAAGCTGCTTTCTCGAAATCCGGACGCTATTTTTGGCACTCTGAATTTGCCAGGTATGGGTTACTCAGATTCGGACAAAGATACCTTGTCTCACCTTATTAAGGCACATTTCCCGGGCTTTCTAGGTTTGGAGAAGTGGGGACGGCACCTCAGAGAAAACCAAATTTTCCTGCGGATAACCTGAGCCCGAAACAGCGGCTAACCAGCGAGATTGTCACTTCTGCTAGGGTCAGGTGGACCCTGAAGTCCTTCAATCTTCACAAGTCTCCTGGCCCAGATAGCATATATCCAGTCTTCTTACAGAGGGCTGGAGAGACAATAATAGGGCCGCTCGTTAGACTTTCTAGGGCTAGTCTGACGTTAGGTCATGTCGCGACATGATGAAGGCGTACGAGAGTCGTGGAATGGACGTGTCACATGTTGGCCAACAGAAATCTAACTACGTCTAAGGGTGACACCACTTTATGTGGAACCGTTGACTCCGTATTTCAGCAGGGAGGAGATTTATCGCCCTCACTGTGGTGCCTAGCAGTGGCTGAACTGCTTAATCTACTCTCAAATCAGAGTCACCGCGTCATAGGCTATGCGGACGATATATTGGTTATCGCGTAAGGCCAGCATCTGGATGCGCTCTTTCGAGTAATGCAGCAATCACTGATAATAGTGGATTCATGTTGTCAGAAAACTGGACTATCATTTAATCCAAATAAGACAGACGCGGTTGTTTTCACCAGAATGTATAAGCATGGAACCACGAGTACACTGAAGTTCGGAGGACAATTGCTGGAAATCAAAGAACGAGCTAAATACCTAGGAGCAATTCTGTATTAGAAGCTGTTATGGAACGAGTAAGCCTATCCACGAAAGAGGGATTGGATTTAAGGCGACGACGAACACCTGCCCAGTGATTGAGACAACTGGTTTGCGGATGGCTCCAGGAGTGAGGAGAATGCAGGAGCCGGTGTATATCATGGAAGAAATCAAATGGGCTTCATAATGTAGATGGAGTCCTACGCCACAGTTCTACAATCTGAGATCATAGCCATACTCCAGTGCGGGTAATGAGATATCGGATAGGCTAGCCAAACTAGCAGCAAAAAGCAATTTTACTGGACCCGAGCTAGTTGTAGGTATTTCCAGTAGGTCAGTCACTGAAGAAATTGACAGTTGGCTGACTGAGGAACATCAGAATGAGTGAAATTTGGTCTCTGGTTGCAGACAGGTCAAAAAACTCTTGGGCTCAAAGCTTAACTTTAAGCAAGCAAGGGAAATACTCAAGCTCGGGAGAAACGAAATCAAATTCCTCAAAGAACTATTTATAGGACATGGAAACCTCGAATATCACAGACATAAGATAGGGCTTACGAAAAGTCCCCTCTGTCATCTGTGCGCAAAAGATAATGAGACAGATACTCACATCCTTTTTCATTGCCCTGCCATTGCGGGGAAAGGTCTAACACTCACAGGCAGTTACTGCAACAGTGATTCAGAGATATCAGCCTACAGCGTGGCTGCGGTCCTCTTTCTATAGAGAGGGCTTAGAGGTCTTGCTTAGGCTCACAAGGAAAAGCAACGGGATTACCCAAGCGTCAGGGGCTGTTACGGTCTCAACCCAACTAATAATAATAAAACCACTAATCTTTATGATTTGTCTTTTTTTTTAATATCCCTATTCTAAAGTTCTTTTAGATACCGCACACTCGATTTTTCATTTCCCATGCATTCAGTTCCTTCAAACGCGAGAAGTGGGGTTTGCAATATTTGCATTTCTCTATACACTTATGACAAAACCACTTACCTGAACATTTTTCAATTTTTTCCAAGAAAATACTTCCTTCTTGTGGTGATGACTCCCGGCTTTTTTTAGCAGTTCGGGTTTTGCGTAGTGAAATCGTGGCTGGGCCCATAACTTGTTGGGTAGGACGTTTCAGGATAGGCTTCGAAACCGGGCAAATCACTTCCACACAAGACTTTGAATTCAGCTAAATTCTTCTTAATTGAGATACTTTGATTCTCTGATAGGCAATTCTATTACAGAGACCAGCAAACCTCAAGCGACTTATGCGTGCCTATCAGAGGGCTGTGGAGCTAATAATGAATGAATCACTTCGACTCACCCAAATCTATTACTCAGATAGCTCGACATGCCGACGAGGGCGTTGCGTTCTCAGTCGGCAAAGCTTTCATCCAAACAATAATGTATGTACAATTAATATAATATAGTTCAAGACAATCAGAGAATGTCCCCGCGCAGCGAGTAGCTTTTTTTCAATTTTAAAGGGATGACATTTTGAAGGTAAGAAATTTTCTCATCATTTCTGTAGTTTTTAATTAGCTACCTAAAAACTTTCCCAGAAAAAGAGGTTTGGCTTCAGAAATCGCTCAATGATCAGAAAAGTATAAAATTAAAAAACATCCAAGACGTTGATCAAAAGAAATTTCAAAATTGGTTTACTTTCAAACCTTTTAAAAAAATGGATCTAAACTTTGCCGTAAAATCAAGTTTATCCTGAAGAGTTTTCCATATCGATCGTGAAATCCTAATGTGAAATGTAATCTTCGTTTTCTAAAACTTGCACTAGAATTTATCTACGAAAAGGTATCCATTCTGTTAAGATTTTAAGGTTTGGTGCAAGTTGTTTTTCTACAATACCCGATACAATAATTAGGTCTGTGCGTGTTCTCTCTTTGAGTCATTACGCTACACCATTAATTATTTACTCAATTAAATCGCTGGTATCTCAACATAATCGGCACGTGTCAACCGCGTCTTGATGTAACATGTTCTTGCGATGATTTCTGGTGCTGAAAACCCTCTTCTGAGTCTAAGAAAAGAATCTTTCTGTTTCTGGAAATAGGACGCTATTTCAGCCAAATATTGGAGGCCTGACTAGCCCTGATATTCAAGGCCTTCTCTGAGGACAAATTCAAGGGCGAGTGAATGAGATCGGCTTTACAGATGGTTGGTCATTTTAACGCGGATGGTTCTGTTTGAGATCCGAAGATCGGTGTTTGACCATTTGATGAGCCAAAAACAGTACGTGAAGACAAAGCTTGTATAGGTGTTGATTGCCCTCATCTTGTTTGTCAAGTTGAAAGAACTCTTTGGACCCGATCTTAGTCTTTTAGTGAAGGCACTCATTCAGCTTTTCTTAACTATCATGTGATTTAGGTCCGAAGTTACGTTGATGTGCCACTTTTTACCGCTGATCGCAGATGGTCTTCCTGGTCAAACTTTTGATTTGAGAAATCAGGCCGACCATCTCGCACTCAGCATCATCACCGTCTTGCATGCTGTGAGCCCCCAGTAGTTTCTTCAGGGGTGCTCGCTGAACCTTGGAAAACAAACATCGTTACAAAATGCTTAATAGGGTCTCTATTTCTTGTATGGGTTTTTTTGCTTCTATTAGTCCCTTTCCTCCTCATTTTCTGCCTGTCTGGTATAGAAATCACTATCAATAGCAATGCTACCTCTAGCATAACCATCAAAGTAATAAGATAAAAGCTTAAGTCCTACTGCGGCGCCAACATTAAAACAGTTTTGGCAGAAAATACGTGTTGATGTACAATACCCGCTACATTATCAGATTTGTGCGTGTTTTCTCTCTGAGCCAATACGCTCAACCCATTATTCATTTACTTACTGAAATCGCTGGTATCTCAACATAATCGGCACCTGTCGACCGCCTCTTGATGTAACACCTACTAGCGATGAGTTCTGGTGCACTTTCTAAAAAAAGGACGCCATTTCAGCTAAATATTGGAGGCCTCAAACGTCCTGATAACCAAGACCTCCTCTGAGGACAAATTCAAGGGCGTGTAATTAAGATTGGCTCTACAGATGGCGTTGTAAAGCGCAACATAGATTCTTTCTGTTTACATTTTCATGGTCGGTGTTCGGCCACTTGGTGAGCCAAAAACAGTATGCAAGGAGAGGACTAGCATAGGTGCTGATGGCCCTGATTTCATTTGCCGAGTTGAGAGAACTCTCCTGGACCAATCTGAGTCTTATAGTGAAGGCACTGATTGGGCTTTTCCTAACTATCATCTGCTAAATACCCTCAGACTCAAGAATGCCCAGATATTGATATGACTCACCCTTAGCCATTTTCTTCATGTAATCCTTGTTCTTGTTCTCTTTTTAGTGTATCAATCGCCTTAGAAAAGTAAAAAAGGACAACAACCATTATTTCCCGTTCATCAATAGACAGATTTAGGTCCAAAGTTACGTTAAGTAAAGCCGTGAGTGTACTATGCTTGGCCAAAAATCTAGATCGGACAGTTGATGTTCCACTGTTTACCGTTGGTGACAGATAATCTTGCTGGTCAGATTTTTATTTGTGAGATTTGCCTGACCATCTCGTAGCTCTAAGTGCCTTTTCTCTTCATTCTCTGCCTGTCTGTCATCGAAATCGCTGTCTATAGCAAAGCTACCGCCTTCGACCATAGTATACGATGATTCAAATATCTTTCAAAGATGTTGAAGTGGGCAGAAAATAAGGATCATGGTGTAGTTGAGCGTTCGCCTTTTACCTCTGTTGATTTATTATTCATTTTATTATTTAATTTTGTTTTATTTTCCTTATTTATTTCATTTTCATTATTATTAGTAGTACCCAAAAAATGTGAAAACTTATTTTTCTCTTCGGTTTAAGATGGCAAAATCCCAATATATCAAAGGCATTTTGTAATAAGTCGATTCTTGAATAGTCTGCACGTGGTTGTATCGGTATCATGGACGAATTTTTGTAGTGGAATCAAGTGATCTGATAAGAGTAGTATATCTAATTTTACTAACCAGGAAGTAAAGGATTGGAGGACTCACAGTTTGAGGTGAGATCCAAACCACAGGAACCTCGGCAAATGTTCGCAGAAAAAACTGCAGATATCAGATCAGGGAGCGAACCCTGGATTTCTAACGTGAAGTTGAAGCGCCTGGCAGCCTGAGCCACGAATATACTATCAGCAGAAATCTCTCTCGGGGTTAGTGTAAATCACTTGGTTCTAGCTTCGTTAAAATACCGGGAAGCAAGGAGTTTATATGATAAGAGTGAGAGAGTGTTGACAACTCTGACATGAAATCCTCATGAAGAATTATAATTTTACTTGAAATAGGAAATTTTTCACATGTTACGGGAATTTCAAAACTTTTGTCCACAATTTAGAAAAAGGGAGTTATTATGTTTCTGAATAAAAATAGAAAATTTGGTAAATAAATTAAATTCTTGCTTGGAATAGGTAATCTCTGTAAGAAATTGAAATTTTTATTTTTGAACGGGGAATTTCCAGTACAGAATTCTGATTTAACAAGAGGGACTGGAAAAAAATTCTTCTTCAATTGTCATAGGAGATTGTGTAAATAAATACAATGCTAACTAAGAAACAATAATATTTTGAATTGAAGGGGAATTCAAGAAAATATTTTTATTTTTGTTTGAAAAAAGGAAACAAAATCCTGCTTGAATTCAGAATTATCATTTTCTCTAAAATTCGCTGTTACATATCATAAATCTTGCCTTGTGATATCGGTTTTTACAAATTAGGTAAACAATTTTATTATGAAGCTGACTCTAATAAAATGTAAATATGTGATAAATATATGATATAATCAAATTTATCTCATAAAGCTCTATAATTTCCAGCAATTATATTGTGAATCAGATTCTTTATTATTAGGTTAACCAGTTTTTCCTCAAATTCCAAAAGATAAAGATGATTTCTATTATTGTCTTATCCTTGGCGGTCATCCTTAATTCTCTTGGTGAATATGATAACAAAATATATCCACAAATATAAGTCAATTTTTAAGCTTCGCGTCAATTATAATTTGTTTAACTATCCAATTACCGACAATATTTACAGTTTCTGGAAATATTAAAGTTACAGAGTTGCGTTCGCAGACTCCAGGTCCTAAGTCTGATACTGGGTTTTCACCTTCTACCGAGCCTTCTCTTCGTGAGAGGTCCAGGTCTCCTCCTGGCAATCAATCATCTTTATACATACTTGGATTCAAACATGAAGAACTCAGGTTTATTCGGCTTATTTCCGACATGAATCCGTTGCGGCAATTTGAAATTCGGAGATACACTTTTCCTCGCGATAAACCAATTATATTGAGACGTGGAAATGAAGTCCTGCCTATGCCAAGTGAAGCGCAAACCGTATTGTCAACGTCTAATGGTGACATATTTGCAATAGTAGAGTTCAATAGAAGACTTCGTGGAATGTATGCAATAAGATTTGGAATGCAAAAGCGAGTAAAAATTAACATAGACAGCGGCGAAGTTAAAGAAATGACCCCAGAAGAAATCCGGGAAACTCCATTAGGCAACAATTCATCAATCTTAAAGAATTTTAGAATAGTGACAGTGAACGACTCTCCTCCAAATCTGATCAGATTTCCAATACTAAACAGATTTGAAAAGTAAATTCTGAAATATTTTCAAATTTATCATTTCTTACGCCAAAGTCCCTGGAATGCTCAAAAAAAGTTTTTGAAAAAGGTTAATTGGCCCTAATAATTGTCATCTGGTGGAAATCCTCGCCTAGCCATAATTCAGTCCTTAACTGGGCCTTTAGCCACCTTGAACTTTGAAACTTTTCCTCTGATTATACAGCGCTTTATTTTAATTCCATCAAATCGTTTATCATTATGAGGGATGAAATATTTGTTGAATAAAATAATTTCTCAAATTAACAAAAAATTTTTTATAATGAACCACATGAACCACTTTTCATTATTAAATGACCAGCAAGGGAATAGAGCACATTCAGGTTGACATTTTTTGTTGTTGTAGGCAATGGTGCGTTCAGTGGGTCGATTATTTCGACCGTTAGTTGCTCTAGGTGCACGATAAATTTGTTTCACAGAGCAATGATTTTCTTAATACAGCTCCACAATTCGGAGACGCTGTGGCGGTCGCTTTCCATGATTCCAGTATGAAAAATTCATATTGAAAAAAGCACCTCACGATGGATCACCCTATAAATCTCTATAAAACAGGGAATTAAGTGTCCCAATGTGCGATTTTCAGAGTAGTACTTGAAGTGTTAAATAAGTAACTAAATAGGAATTTCCTAAAGTGGTATTGTAAATGTGTTGGTTAAGCTTTCTCAATAAAATAGAAGAGATCAAGAAAATAGTGCAGCGCTTTATTACTAAATGGGCTATACAGCACGTTGTGCATAAAAAATGGCCTCATTTTGACGTCGTCGAGAAGTCGTGCTTTACAAAAACTTTCTTTTGAAACTTACTTTTACGAAATTCATTAAAAATTTCATCCATTGATTAGTTTTTAAGCTGAGCTTGATTTCTTGGAAACAGGGAATTTTATAAATTGGAATTATAATGTGGGCTTCATAACGGGGAATTTTTATGAAATTGTATCATTTAAACGAGAATTATGGAAAATAATTCCAATAATTTTACAAAATTATTTGCACCGAATCAGAATAGCAAGCTTATGTTCAAAAATGATCTGATGTTCCCACTCAGAATTATATTCTTCACCAGAATTCCTTGTTCCAAAGCAGCAGTGTTTGATATTTTTAAAAATCCTTTGAATTTATTAAAATATTTGACCTATTTCCAACTGACCGGGAAAAATCAGCAATAGGCGAGGAATTTAAAATCATTTGTCGGGTATGCACTATTCGAATATTCAAGATAATCTGATACTCGGACAAATTTTTATTCGCGGAAATTCTAAAAATGGGCAAAGAATTATAGATATATTCTATTATTATATTAACCAAGAGAATTGAAGATAACCGCCAAGGATAAGAAGACAAACAAAAAATTTTTAGGTTGGAAATCTTTTTTTGGGGGGATACCGGTATCTGCTCATTTGGAATTTTTCAAAAATTATTGTACGAATACAGAAACATTTGAATTTTACTTTTATTATGAGAATGTTTTCGACGGCAATAAATTGTGATAAAATTCGTACTAAAGTAAGTATTCGTGAGTATAAACGCAAACAGATTTTGAAAACAAAGCAATTAGGATAGCAGCTCATGCATATTCTAGCACTTCATTAGTTCATAAAATACATAACACACCTGTATAGTCGTTATCTCGTAGATTAAAGGCGTCAAACTTGAGCTTTTTAGATATTTACATATCATTAGAGTTAGTTTCATCGAAAAGAATGTATTTGCTGAATTCGTTGACAATAATATCAAGATTATAATTCCACACTAAAATTCTATGTATCAACTTAGAATTGTTGTGACAATTGTTTTTTAATATGAAATTTGCTCTTTTCTTGAATTTTCTACAGTTAAATTTTCAATTTCCCTCAATTTTTGAAGTTTGAAAATTGTTTACCAATTGCAACTCTGATTCTCTCCCTTCGGAGAACAATATTCGTTTTAATGCCTAATTATTATCTCAAAGTTGTATTTTCAACAAAAACATATGAATTTCAAACCAAAAAGACAAATTTACAACCAAGAAATATATTCCAGACAAGGCAAAAAAAATTATTATCAGCAAATAATCCTAAAGGCTAATACAAATTCTACATTTGTATTGAAAACAACACATTTCTTACTAGTAACGTGTGTATCAATAATAATATTTCACATTGAGAAACTGAGATAATTTGACGAGTAAATACAATTCAGATAACATTCTTTTGTAATTTGACCTCAGCACAGTTTGATTGTATAAGTACGCAAACATTGCGTAATTTTTTTCTAAAATCTAGGAATGTGCCTTAGCAACAGTAAGACGTTCGTAATAAATTGAGACAATACTCTGGCCTTAAATAAAATATTTTATTTTACAAGGAGATAATCAGAGTTGGGATTTCTTCTCAAATCTCATCTTTACCCTACTGCCCAGGCAAAGTAATTATAGATAGTTGAAATAATTATGCATTGTTTTTATAAGTTTCTAAATTTATTATATAGAACAAATCAAAATTGTATATAACTTTCTACACTATCGAATGAGATTCTGACAGCTCAATTTTCGAACGGTTCAAATCAAAAAACCATTACGCAAAAACCATCAATAATATGCTCGATGGTTTTGTTGGTATCTCCACATAATCGGCACCTATCAATTACGTCTCCATGTAAAATGTGCTTTGGATAATTTTTCATTCTGATAACCCAGTTCTGAATCGCAATTACGAGTTCTTCCATTTCTGGAAACAGGACGCCCTGTTTTAACCAAATATTGGATGCCTTACTACCCACTTCATGTTGATCTAACATTTCGTGGTGCTCGATGTGGACAACTTTTTGTCTCCATTGCGTTTCTAATCGATGTCTGGTTTTTGCCTTGATATTTAGTGCCTCCTTTGAGGACAAACTCAAAGTCGTTTAACTGAGATCGGCATCAACGATGGTGTCGTAGCGTGCAACATCTTGCTGTCTGTTAAAATAGTCGCGCAACTATATAACTTCCGACTCACACTGTTGATTGACATCTACAACGTTCCTACCCCCTCTATGTTGTGATAGAACTACCCATTTAATTATTGAATTGCTATGGTGCATTCGATGCTTCGCCATTTCAACGTGGATGGTCCAGTTTACAATTTTATGGACAGGGCTGACATATGTGTTGATTGAACTGATTTTGTTTACCGAGTTGATACAACTCTTCATCACCTACCTGAATCTTGTAGTGAAGAGAATCATTAGGCTTTTCTTCACTACCATATGCTCTATATCCCTAAACGTAATCCTCATTCTCCTTCTCTAGCTTGGGGGTCCCTCATTCTTCTCTGATTAAATGCACTGTTCTGCATTTATCTATTTCGAACTCCATATAGATATTATTGAAAAATTGCTCTGTATAATGGATCACTGGCTGCAGTTTCTGGTTTGAACTAACGCATAGCTTCGGGTCATCTATGTTTAGAATGTGGGTCAGTTGATGACTACCCTCATAATCATGTTCTCCAAACCCAGGATACCTGCTGTTTAGTATTTTACTTAATGGATTTGAGGCTGAACAGAACCATAATGCACTAAGGAATTCTCCACGTATCATCTGCTTGCAGTCCGTATAAGCCGTGTGCAAGTTAAAAAATGTTTTTTAGCTTGCACCATGGCCACAGCGTGAGGCAATTGAAAATCGTTGGAAGTCAGGTTATTAGTCGAACGCAAGTCGAATGTAAAACTCAATCGTACGCTTAAGCTCGACATCAAGCTCATCAGTAATATTGTCATATACCACATAGCCGCGGTTAAGAAAAGGAAAGATGAGGCTCTTAATTAGAAGGGTATGTGTTAAAGTAGGAAGTGATTCGATATTCCTGTTGAGCTGTTGAAGGATTCTATGGGTTTTCCTCGAAATACTTGAAAGTTGTTCAATAGAAGTAAAAGAAAAATTAAAAATGAAGTCTAAATCTTTCACAAATTCTAGGAACAGGATGATATGTCCATCGAATAAGAAAGGAGGTAGGGTTGCAATTATTTCAAGTGATAGAGAGAAATAATACCCTATGATTATAGCTAAAACTTTAGCAAGGTTAAGGGTGGAGTCACTTGTCCATATAAAAAGTGTTCCAAGAAGTGGGCTTCTTTTCTGCTTGCAGTGTATGGCAAGATACAAATTTACCAAAGGCTAAAAAGAAAAATGTGGTTATATAAATCACCTTCCTATTGATATCGTTTACAGTGAAAATGCTTTTTCAGTCATAGGTAGACATGTGCTCAAGAAATTCAGTTTCATTTATATTCGTAAGATTGCTCATGAATAGAGGATTTCTACTAGAATAGAGATTAGAGGAAAACTGGTTTTTGGATGCTGATGAAGCGATGGTTTAAGAGGAATGCAATTGCGTCTAAATGATGTTAATATTTTCCATTGAAGAGTTATTGTTGGCTCTTTCTTCCTCTATTCGAAACCAGGCATCGCCTAAATTGCTTATGTTTATTTTCCCCCAAAAAAACCGACCAGTAGTTAGTTATGTCCTTGAATTAAGATACTTCAGTGTCTTGCTCATTATTTTTCTCTACACTCAGTTTACAAGAGAACCTTCTTTCATCTACCGAAAAAAAATGATTTTGATACCTTCTTGCACTACCACTGTTATATCGACGCAGTGTAGCGATAAGGACATCAAGTCTTTGCAGCTGGAAGTCTATAATCTCATCCAATATTGCCGGTGTCAATGCATCAATGTGTCGAGGTAGAACCAGTGTTTAAAGTTACCTATGCCAGTGTCTAAAGTACCTCATCTCGAAAGTGCGCATGCGCAGCTTTTTCACCAGTACCCAAAGTAAGCCATCTTCAAACTGCGCATGCGCGAAAATTGTTTTGCACACAGTCTGCTCAAATAAGGTTCTTTAGACACCATTTAGAAGAATGAAAAGGTCAACTTTTGAGGTGGGTGTTGCAAAAATGAATTTTCAGATTTTTGGATGGAAAAGGGTGCGTTGGAAAAGGGGTCCGCCGTGGAAAAGGGGTTCGGCGTGAGTGGGTGGCGAGGGCGTGGTTCACATCTACTCACGCCGACCCCCTTTTCCAATGGCCAAAAAAAAAACAACGCGTCCTAATCTTGGGCATTTTAAATGACCAACACCCCCTCCCATCACTCATGCCGACCCCTTTTCCAACGCACCCTTTCCCAAAAAAATCTGAAAATTAATTTTTGGCATTTTTCTCGAAAAATATTAATTTTAGAAAAAAAGTATGAATATAAAAAATATGTGTTTGGACGAGGCCTACAACTTTTTTAAACAAAGTTTTTTTCTAATGTCAATATTTTTTGAGATTGTGAAAAAAACTAATTTTCGAAGAAAGTCAAAACCCTAGGCCAAGTATCAAGTCAATATTCTTGGGTGACCTTTTCGGAAGTATACCCGTTAATTCAAACAAAACATTTGTTTCTTTCAATCATATGATATTAAACCATTTTTTTTTATGCAAACAAACATTTATCTAGAAGCATAATTTATTGCCACCCAATTAGTTGTTTGCAAATGAACATGAACGGAAGAGAAAAAAATTTGACACAAAGTGGGTGTGTAATCGAGATAAACTTTGTATAGTAACCGGAAGGGCCAAGCAGTATACTATATATAGAATTATTATCGTTTCGTATGAGTGCAGATAAAAATTGCGAGAAGGGTCTTTGATCCATCTGTAGATTCATTTATCAATAGATATGTTCGGATTTAACTAGGCACGTTTTCTATTCAAAGTCAAGTCCAAATAACAACTTTACTATTCAAATATAGTCACTAGCCTTTCATTTAAATTCAATTCAGTAATCCTATCAACCCGGAAAATGACCAGCTATATAAAGCCTCTTATAGCCATACAATTTAAATTGCAAATATCAGACACTTCGTTTTAGGAAACATAATCAACTGAACTCAAAGCCACTTGAAAAACAAAGTTCACATTAAACTAAACTCAAGATTTTTTTCATGTTCAAAGAAGCTTGCGTATTTTTATGTGATCTTTGACATATATTGACTTTGTAAAGCTCTTCACCTGGGATAATTGCTAGAGAGATTGATCAGCAACATGTGTAGGATAGATATTCCGGAACGTTCGTGTTGCTTAAATAAACAACACGGGATAGTAATAAGTATAATAATAATAAATAATAATATTATTAATTAAAAAATGAATTATAAAATAATAATTTTTCGGTTGAAAAAGGTTCAATTTAAAAGCTTTCACATTTATAGGGACTTCTAAATTGGAAAATTTCCACTTTAATAAATTAGCAATTAGGATGCTTTCGATCTTTTTGTCTCGCGTAATTTTTAAATTTAAATATAAAATTAATATTTATAACAAATTTTTGTAATTCATAGTATCTGTTAGGGGCCATCCATAAATTAGGTATGAAACATGTTTTTTACCCTATTTTACGTAATTTTTCCAAACATTGTCAGGCATTTTTGATTAAATACAATTTACAATATAAATTACAAAAAAGAATAATCAAATTAACAAAAATAAGAATTATTGGTTATTTTTTGAGCTGGAAAGGAGATAGGGTGTGGCAAAACTTCCCCCTTCCCTTTTCCAGCTCGAAAAACTGCCATTTTGAATCAAATGAAATTTTTATAAAATCAATCAATAAAATTTAGTTAACACATATTATAATTTTAATTTTAATTATACCAGTTTTAAATTTTTACTATTCTGAAATAATGTTCTGAAAATAAATTCAATTTTAAAAAACGTAATAAAAAAATGTGTTTAATTATTTTTATGTTATTTCAGAAAAATTTAAAAAAATGATAAGTGAGTATAGAGCCATTGTGGAAAAAGGCTCAATTTAAAAGCTTTTCAATTTTCAGGGAGTTCTGCATCAAAAAGTTTCATATATTTTAAATTAGGATGCTTTCAAATTTAAATAATGAAATTTTTCCAATTCAATTCAATTTAAATTTTAAATTATTTTCAAGTTTTTAAAGTATGAAATCATGCTGTTTTGAATTTTTCAATTTAGCAAACTGTATAAATTTAGTAGTCTCAGTTAACAAATTTTCCATTGTTTCAAAAATCCGCGGTTGAAAAATTTTCGATTTAAAAGTTATTAAATTAATTTAACTAATTAATTTTTCAGTTAAGAAAGAAAAAAAAAATAACCAAAACTGTTGAATTTTTAAGCCAAAATGACACATTTTTCAGAAAAAATTGAACTTTGAACACGAAAACATGAATTTTCGAACAAGTACTTGAGTTTTCAATAAAAGAAAATGGATTCTCAACGAAAAATGTAATAGTTCATATTTCAACCAACTCATATTTCTATTTTAAATCTATTCATACAAAAAGACGAATTTTTAATAAAATAGTTGAGCTTTCAATTAAAAGAAATTTTTCAGTCTAGAATGAAAAAAAATCAAATTTTTGAATTTTTCAGCAAAAAGAAAAAAAAAAAACAAGTTTGGTAGAAAACAGTTGAACTTTCAAACTAAAAATATGAATTTTCAACGAAAAAATATGAACCGTCAACGAAAAATGTAATAGATGCTATCCCATCCAAAACATATTTAAATATTAAATTAAAAACATAAATTTCATTAATCGATCGATCCATTTAAATTTAATTTGAAAACCGATACGTTATACTAAGCCCAAGAATTTTTTTTTTTTTTAAAAAAGAAAAGATTTTTCAAATTTTTCTGTTGAAAAAGGCTCAATTTATCAGCTTTTAAATTTTTCAAATTTTCAAAACTATATAAATTTTAAAACTCTATCAGCTTAAAAATGCCTAAGGCTTAAAAAATTCGAAGTTGCGAAATTTGTGATTTAAAAGTTTTTTAACTTCTTTTTCAATTAACGACCTTAATTCGAAGTAATTTCAAAGTTAGTAATCTGTGGAATTTATTCGCTTCGAAATTTCTATTTTTACATATATTTTAATTTTTAAAAAGTTTATAAATTCCTTCTAGATAATTAATAAAATAGGGTATATGTTTACTTTGAGGACTTTATTGAATTTTTGATTATAGGGTTTGAAACATTAATGAAAATATTCTTTCTAGTCCAAAATTGCGAGAAAAAAAATTATCAAATTTCCGAAAGTAGTAAATATTGGAAATTTTTCGAGCTGGAAAAGGGGCAGGGTGTGACAGAACTTCCTCCTTCACTTTCCCAGTTCGAAAAATTACACATATAATTTTAATTATAACAATTTTAAATTTTTACTAGTCTAAAATGTTGAGTTAATCAACTGTTAAATATAAAAACTAATTTTTTCCTTCTGCAATTTGATTTTTGGAAACAAAAATTTTTAAAGAAAAAAACTTTTTAAATTTTTTTTTTAGAAAAATAAAAATGTTTTTGGACAAAATAATTTGATTTTTGGAAACAGAAAATTTTAAATGAAAATTTTTTTCGATCATTTTCTTTTTTAGAAAAATAAAAATGTTTTTGCACAACAATTATCCTGGAAAAGGGGTAAGGTATGATAAAATTTCTTCCTTCCCTTTTCCAGCTCGAAAAATTTTCATCCTAAATGAAAAAAATATTATAAAAATTTATAATTTAATAATATATTATAATTTAAATGTCACTCATAGCCATTTTCAAATTCACTATTCTAATATTTCCAATTAATCAACTGTTAAATATTGAAACTAATCAACAATTAGTGAAATTCATTAAAACCTGGAAATCTATTAACATTGAACATTAATCAAATCTTTGATCGATTCACATTTCTTTCAAAGTAATACATTTTTTTTATATTGTTTCATTCCGCACTTTGATATTAAAAAACAAAAAATTTTTAATGCAAAAAATTTTTTGATTATTTTTGTCTTTTTTTGTTAGAAAAATAAAAACGTTTTTGTGAAAAATTAATTCTGTAAAAGGGATAGGGTGTGACCGAATTTTTTCTTCCCTTTTCCATCTCAAAAAATTACAATCTTAAAAGAAAAAACATTTTTATAAACATTTATAATTTATTAATGAAACAAAATTTATTTAACATATAATTTTATAGTTGATTGTAACAATTTTTAATTTTCACTATTCTCATATGTTAAGTTAATCAACTGTTAAGTATTAAATCTTACAATTAGTCACGTTCATTAAAATAATTCAAATCTATTAATATTGAACACTGATGAAGTTTTCGATCGATTTATTTTTATACTGTTTCGTTCTGCAATTTCATTTAAAAAAACAAAAAAATTTCAATAAAAATTTTTTTGATTATTTTTGTATTTTCCATTCAGAAAATTAAAAATGTTTTTGTAACAAATTTATAAAAGTGAGTGAAAAGTGATTATAATTCGGTAGAGAAAACAAAACGTTGACAAAAAAATGTATGAATACTTTTATATTTTTTGAAAAAAAATACAAATATTTTTTGGTTTCTCCCGACTGATATTTTTTGCAAAAGGTTTCAAATCATTAACTCAAAAATTCGGAAAAGTCATTGAAGTAAACAATCACCAAAAACAGTTTTTAAAACAAAAATTCTTTGCCTTCATACAATTTGTGCTGAATGATATAATGTACGAAATTGATTCGTACTCGAAATTTAATTTAATTGGTAATTGTTTTAAGAATAGATTCTGAAATGAGAATCGTGAGCCTTAGAAAGTCGAACGAAATCGATATCACTGAAAAAAATTAATACGTGTAATATAGGTATAATTTATGTGAAATAAGAGGACCTAGAGCCGAAAATTGGCAAAGGCTCTGCAACGTGCCATAGTTTACATACCGCACAGCCACGTCATCAGACGAACGGCCTTAGCTCGTTCTCTCATCTCCAATAATAATTATTAAAGTGTGTTAGCCTATTACGGCATCATATAATTTAATAAAGGTCTGGAATCAATCAATATTGAAACTCGTGTTCCACTTCTATCATTTTTCTAATTTTACATTTTACATTTTACACTTTACATTTTACATTTTACATTTTAATTATTTAATTATTTGCTACTCTCTAAATCTGAATTACTAAAAATCAAACTAACTAAATCAGTACTAAGGATTTCAACTGACAAACCAGTTATTTTTTAAATTAAATTGATGAAAATAGTAAAATAAATTGTAACAGTCTCACTTAAACTCTAGAAACAGTTTTGAAAATTTCAAATAATGATTTTACTCACTACGTGGTTTATAAAGTTCAGAAAATTAAATTTTTATAAATACAACTAAGCTTGATTAAAGTATAATAAATATGTATTTTTTTAATTTGTAAGTATTCACACATTTTGGAAAATTTGCGACTTTTTTCCACGAAGTTTGACCCAGCAGCCGAATCTAGGGGAAAAATTCTAAAAATATCTTGACAATTTAGAACAATAATAGTCGAAATTCCAATTTTTCGAAAACATCAAAATTTCATTTTGCAAAAAAATTTTATTATTATAAAAATTAGGGTACTTTAGCTGCAGCTCAAAAACATGCGCATTGATCATTTCCGCCGGTGGTATACTTAAATCCTCAACCAAAACGGATTAATTTTCAAGAAAAAAGATAAATTTTTAAATAAAAATAGATAAAATCACGTTGGTTGAAAATTCAACTATATTGTTAGAAAAAAAAGAATTT
This sequence comes from Andricus grossulariae, assembly GCA_011634705.1. Lineage (NCBI taxonomy): Eukaryota > Metazoa > Arthropoda > Insecta > Hymenoptera > Cynipidae > Andricus > Andricus grossulariae. The sequence continues at coordinate 305,234,179 of JAABKJ010007545.1, forward strand.
TGGTATGAAATTAAGTTTTTGAACTGAAAATTCAACTATTCCATATTTCGTTGAAAATTTATACTTTTTAGTTAATTAAGGCATTTTATTGAAAAGTCGTCTTTTTGGTAAAAAATAAATATTTTTGGTTGATAATTCCACTATTTTGTTGATATTTCTTTTTTCTTATTGAATTTAACTGTTTTTCATTTTTAATTAAAATCTTTTTTGTTGAAATATCAACTTTTATATTTTTCGTTGAATTATTTTGTTAAAAATGAACTTTTTTTGTTTAAATATTCCTCGTTTTCGTTGAAAATTGAACGGCTTGGTTGAAAGTTGAACTAGTTTGTTAAACATTATTTTTGTTTGTTTGAATATACATTACGTTAGTTGAAAATTCATCTTTTTGGTTGAAAATACAATATTATTATTGCAACCCGAAAAATATTTTTATTTTAAATCAAAAACAATTGAATTATTCTAAAAAGATGAATTTTCAATAAAATAGTTTGATTTTTCAATTAAAAAAGATTTTTCAGTCAATACAAAAAAATTTAACCAAATTGTTGAATTTTTAAGCCAAAAGGCAAACTTACTAGAAAAACGTTAAACTTTCAACCCAAAAATATAAATTTTAAAAGAAATATCTGAATTTTCAACCAGAGAAGATGAATTCTCAACGAAAAATGTAATAATTAATATTTGAATCAAAAAATATTTTTATTTTAAATCAAAAACAGTTGAATCTATACAAGAAACGAATTTTAACCAAAAAGTTGATTTATTAATTTTAAAATATTTTTCAGTCAACGAAAAAAATGCATGCAAAATGTTTGATTTTCAAGCTAAAATAAAAAAATTTGCTGGAAAACAGTTGAACTTTCAACACGGAAATATGAATTTTCAAGAAAAAAAAATTAATTTTGATCCAAATAATTGAATTTTTGAACAAAATAGTAAAATTTACAAACATAGGTAGATGAATTTTGAACAAAATAGGTACCTTTTTAACCAAAAAGATGAATTTTCAACTAAAATTATGAATTTAAAAAAAAAAAAAGTAGCAGTTGAATTCATAAAAAATACGAATTTTTATAAAAATAGTCGAATTTTCAACTAAAAAAGATATTAATTTTAGAATACAAAAACAGTTCAATTTATCCAAAAAACAGAAATTTTCATCAAAATAGTTAGTTTTTCAACCAAAAAAGAGTTTTCAGTCAAGAAAAAAATTTCAACCAAATTGTTGAGTTTTTAAGCTAAAAAAGAAGATTTTTTCGAAATATTTGAATTTTAAACCCCAAAAAAATTAAATCTACAATAAGAGAATTAAATTTTCAACCAAATAATTAAATTTTCAACCATGAAGGGTAACTTTCTAGACCAAAAAGACGCATTTTTAACGAAAGAAGTGAATTTTGAACTAAGAACGAGTTTTCAGTCAAGAAAGGAGAAAAATTTATAACAAATTGTGGTACTTTCAAGCCAAAAAGACGAATTTTCAATAAAATATTTGAATTTTTAACAAAAAAGTTAATTTTCAACCAAATAGTTAATTTTGTACCAAAATACATAGTTAAATTTATAATTCAAAAAGACGAATGTTCCATAATATAGTAACATTTTCTACAAAAAAAAAAAATGTTTAACTAAAATGATTAACCTTAAAAAAATGAATTTCTAACCAAGTAGTTCTACGTTCAACAAAGTATTTGAATTTTTTTCACAGAAAGCAATGAATTCTCAATTTATACTAATTTTCCACAAAATAGTTGCTTTTTAAACCAAAAAAAATATTAATCATCTAAGAAAGAAAACAATTGCAACCAAACTGATAAATTTGCGAGTCAAAAATAGGAATCTTCTACAATGTAGTTACATTTCAAAAAAAGTTCATTTTTAATCAGAAAGTTAAATTTTCGGCCAAAAAAGATGAATTCTCAACAAATAATGTAATTTTTGATATTTAAAAAAAAAGATCATAATTTAATAACAGCTTCAGATGGGATCCGAACCACCACAACCTTGATAAAAGTACATAGAAAAATGTCCAGAGGTATAACGTATAGTCGTTATAGTCGGTATACCGACTCAGGGATCGAACCCGGACCTCTAACGTGAAGTCCGAGCGCCTAACCACCTGAGCTACCGAAACTCTTTATTTTATTATTTATTTATTATTTTATAATATAAGGAAGTTCATTTTTCTTTTAGGCTTAAGATGGTTATAGTCCAATATGTAAATAAAAAATAAATCAATACAAAAAAATATTTTTTATCCAATATGTTCTATTATACAATATGTACCAGCCTGCCCTGTTTAATATTTTCTAACAGTAGTGAATAGAATAGCACTCAAGTTTGTGCTTGTGCTGCAATTCTATTCAATGCACTGATAAGGCTTGGAATCTTTTATGAACCGGGAAAGTAAGTTTGACAATAAAAGTGCAACATGATAAAGAAACTATATTATCATAGAGTTCTATCTCCTATATATGGTTTAAAATTTCTAAATTTTCTCCTAAATGTTATTTTAACTTGTTTCGTTATTTTTTAAATAATATAATTTTAAATTAATAAAACAAATTAAAAAAATCTTTTGCAGCTTAATATTTCAACAAGAGAGAAAAGTTGATGTTAATGCCCTCTGAGTAAAGTAAACAATGAATAGCAGACATCTCAATTGTGCAATCTTTGCAATTCTAATTCTAATGAGTGAATGTATATTCATATTTCTCGTAAGGAAAAACAGCGCAATATTTGTTCCAATCAATCATCATACTTTTAATTCACATTTACGTCACGAATAAAAAATATATTAATTAAAAAAAGGATAAATCGATTTATTGAGGGGCCATGCATTATTATTATACCATTAAAGGGAGGGAGGGAGGTATTTTTTGTAGATTAATCTAGAATCCCCGTGTGGTTCATTTAAATAACACGTTCTTTCCGCAAGACTGCTCCGACCCAGTTTTCTGATCAATCTCTCTAGCAAGCACCCCAGGTGAAGAGCTTCACAAAGTCATTATTGAAAGCTCTCCACTCGGGTCCATTAGTATCTTAATTATTTCGTTAATATTTTCTATATGGTGTTTTACATGGGGGGATACGCGGTAGAAACTATTCGTTAAGAAAAATATTTTGAAGTCTGCGAATCACTAACAATAAATTTTAAACTTATGCTTAGTATAAATATAGATCATCTTTTTAAACTCGTCAACTATTATTTCCTAAGAAAAATTTCCAGTTTTCTAACTTAATATTTTTAAAGTATTAAAAATTAACTTCAATATTTATTTAAACTATTATTCTTCAGCCTATAAATTATCAAAATTTCTATTTATTGTCGGGTTCACAGTCTTTCTATTTTTTCTCGTTTTTTCACTTAAATGCGAACTGAATTAAAAATTCAGCATAACGCACACGCAGGAGGATTAAATTTCAGGTAGAGCATTTTTTCTCGGTAAGTAAATAAACTCTGTTGGTTGAAAATTTACATTTCGGGTTAAAAATTTACCTTTTTTCGTTAAAAATTTAACTATTTGGCGAAAGATTCATGGTTGAAAATTCAACTGTCTGGCTAAAAATTCAACTTTTTGGAAAAAATTCGTCTGCTTGTCTTCAAAATTCAATAATTTAGTAAAAAATTAAAACTCTTTTGTAGAAAATCGTTTTTTTTTTAATTGAAAATTAGGATTTTAAAATTAAAATTTATCTATTTCATATTTGGATGATAATTAATCGTTTTTAGTATAAATGAATATCCTTGGTTGAAAATTTATATTTTCGGGTTCAAAATTCAAATATTATGTTGAAAAATCATATTTTCGGTTTGAAAATTCAACTATTGGGTTGAAAATTAAAAAATTTGGTTGAAAATTCGCCCTTTTCGTTTGAAAGTTCAATCATTTGATTGTAAATAAACTGCTTGATTGATCATTATTTTTTTGTTTTGAAAATTCATCTTTGTCGGTTCCAAATTAAACTATGTGGTTAGAATAAAAAACATACATATATAAAAATATATGGTTAAAAGTTGCACTATTTGGTTAAAATTTCAACTACTTTGTCAAAAATTTAATTACTTTTTTAAAAAGTCATAATTTTTTCCAAAATTGAACTGTTTTGTTGAAAATTCATGATTCTTGTTTGAAAATTCAACTGCCCTTTAAAAATTTGGTCTTTTTGGCTTAAAGATTCTGTCTGAAATTAATTTTTTCGTTTGTTGAAAATTCAACACTTTGGCTGAAAATTGATCGCTTTTAGCTAAAAATTAAATTATTAAATCTTGTATTGACTTTGTTAAAACTTCATTTTATTGGATTGAGATTTAATTATTTTATTAAAATTTATTTTTTTGTTGTATAAAAATTAATATTTCAAGTATAAATTTGAGTTCTCAATTTTCGCTTAAAAATGTATTTTTTTTTTCGTTAATAATTGATATTTTCGGGCTGAAAATTCAACTTTTATGTAGAAAATTAGTCTCTTTTGCTTTGAAGTTCAACTATTTGGCAACAAATTCAACTGTTCGGTAAAACTTAAAAGTTTTTGTTTGTTGAAAATTCAACTTTTTTGCTGAAAATTGATAGTTTTTAGCTAAAAATTCAAGTATTACATTTTTTATTAATAATTCTTCTTTTTATGTAGAAAATTCAACTTCTAGGTTAAAAGATGAACACCTTTGTTAAAAATTCATTTTATTGGATTTAGATTTTATTATTTTATTGAAAATTCGTTTTTTTATGTAAATTAATTTTTTAGCAAAAATTTGAGTATTCCATTTTTGGTTAAAAATTGATATTTTTTGGTTGAAAAATTATATTTTCCGGTTGAAAATTTAAATGTTATGTAGAAAAATCATCTTCGTGGCTTAAAGATTCAACTATTTGTTTAAAAAATCATTTTTGTTTTTTGAAAATTCTACTATTTGGTTAAAAAATCCAACTATCTTGTTGAAAATTGGCCTCTTTGGCTTAAAAGTTTGGTAATAAATGCAAATGTTTTGTCTAAAATTAATGTTTTTGTTTGTTGAAAATTCAACTTTTTGGCTGAAAATTGATCATTTTCAGCTAAAAATTAAAGTATTAAGTTTTTTATTGATAATTCATATTTCTTTGGTGGAAAAATCAACTTCTAGGTTGAAAGATGAACACCTTTGTTTCAAATTCATTTTATTGGATTCAGATTTCATTATTTTATTGAAAATTCACTTTTTTATGTAAATTAATTTTTTAGCAAAAAATTTGAGTATTCCATTTTTGGTTAAAAACTGATATTTTTTGGTTGATAATTCATATTTTCCAGTTGAAAATTCAAATTTTATGTAGAAAAATCGTCTTCGTGGCTTAAAGATTCAACTATTTGTTTAAAAATTCATTTTTGTTTTTTGAAAATTCTACTATTTGGTTAAAAAATCCAACTATTTTGTTGAAAATTCGCTTCTTCGGCTTGAAAGTTCAGTAATAAATGCAACTTTTCTGTCTAAAATTAATGGTTTTGTTTGTTGAAAATTCAACTTTTTGTCTGAAAATTGATAGTTTTTAGCTAAAAATTCAAGTATTAAATTTTTTATTGATAACACAGATCTGCAAAAATAGATTGCGATTGTTTTTGGCCAACTGAGGGTCATTTCCGATGTAATTTTCTGCGTAGAATCCGAATCCAAGGTCAGACTTTTCCCAGCACGTCAGGTTTTTGAGATATCCTAACCTAAAAGTGCGAAAACTACGGTTTTTTTGGTATATTTGAGCTTATGTTACTTCGCGAAAAAAATTTATTTCTAAAATCGGGTCATGCCATCTAAAAGTACAACTCTCGAACTTTAAAAAGCTTTTTTAAAATTGAAGATATCATTACGGTAGCGAGACATGGACATGTCAAGAAAAGGACAAGAGTAAAATTAACGCGATTGGCATGAAACCTCTGCGCACGATATGCGGGAAAACACTGATGACAAAGTCCGAAACGAAATAATCCTCAAAGAATGTGGTACAGGAGAAACACTACTTGATATATGTGAAAGAAATCAGTTAAGGTGGTTCGGACATGTTGAAAGAATGAAAGATGAAGGACTGACCAAATAGGTGTATAAAGATAAAGTAAATGGCAGAATGCCCAGAGGTAGACCTCCGAAAGAATGGTTGGAATCTGTGAATGAGACATTAATACGAAGAGACATAAGAAGCCATAGAAACACGAGAGCTTGCATTACAAAATGCATGGACGTGAAGGAAGCTAGGATAGCGATGCCAGGACAGAAAAGTTTGGCGACAAATAGTTTATAAAAAGAAGGTGAGTAGAGTGAATGACGCCTTAAATAAAGACCTTGGATACTAATGGGCCCAAGTGTGGAACCACACATAACAATTTTGTGAGGCTTTTCACGTGGGGTGATCGCTAGAGAGATTGATCAGCAACCTAAGTCGGAGCAGAGTCGCGGAACGAACGTGTCATTTAAATAAATGACACAGGAATTTTAGATCAATCTAAAATATCTATACCTTACCTATGTATCCTATAACTATATACTAATCCACACACTACTACTTTTCAACTGAGCAATTCACGCCTACCTCAAAAGGAAAATAACTTAATGATATAATAATAATAATCATCATGTGGCGCAAATAACGAACTAAATTTTAAGAACCTGTATGTACTTCTTATGTTTCTACTTCATTGAAATAATATTATGTTTTTAAAAAATTTGATTTAGCAATATTGAATCTACTTCAACTACAAAAGCTATCATCTTCAACACTATAACGTGGAAATACAGCCCCTTTCATCCACATCAGTTGTGGTAGGTTGAGCTCTTCTGGGAAGCAATGCTTTGTTGGCGTAAATCTAATATACTAGTCGAACGGACCACGTTAACAGATTTCCGATAATCGCATTCCCGCTTAATGTTGTTGTATTTTGATGTGTAGGCAGAATCTGTAAATCGAAAAGTTCGTGGGACATACTTACCATGATTGATCGTCGGTCGCTAAAAATCAAGTTTCTCGAAAAAATGAGTTTTACCTTTTTGGTCTCTTTCATCAACCTTTGCGGTTGATGGATGGCGACCTACGGCAATAGTTTTTCAAGCGAACAAGGGCCACGTTAAGGTATACTGGAGACACTTTTCATTTTTTCTTATCTTATAACGTTGTATCCTGGAATCGTAAATAATTCCTATTACTATGAAAATATGAAAACTATTAAATAACTTTCGAAGGCGATCGTATTATCATAATTATGTTTTTCAATACCTACCTCGAAATTGGGACCTCATATGCCTCTGAATCGTGTGCAAAGTTACTCATTAAAGTCGACGGTGTGACAATAATATTGTTATGTGCAGATTTTAAAATATAGTTATTTTGCACGCCAGGGGGTGAAGTTGAGCATGCGCAGTTTAGAGATAAAGAACTTGGCACAGCTCTATGGGTGCAAATAAGACTATGCCATAATTTGGAGCATACAAAGAAGAAACGTAGAACACAAACTCTTGATAGAAAAGACTTGACTCACGACAGAAACAGTCAGCTAGACGTAACAATAGTTTTCTGTATAAAAAATGCATATTGCCAGTTTTTAGCGTTCGAAAGACGTAGAAATTGTTTTCATATTAAAAAGACGCGGCGATTGGTGTATGTGGTCGCGTGTCGTAAATTGACAAATTTTAAAAGGAGATTCTATTTTAAAATAATATCAAGGACAGAAAGTTCAATGTAAATAATTATTAACTGACAAATAATATGTAAATTTTAGGACAATATAACTTGATCGCAATTAAGTTAAAGTATTTAAAAAGAAACTTTCATAATAAAGTTTCACTGCCCTTATTATAAATAAATTATTTTGCAACTTTTTATTCGTTATATACTTGAAATATTTACAGATTTTTCTGAAATTCGCATTTAAAAATTGGCAGATTGAAACTAAATTTAAAAAAAGTTAACTAAACTAAACTTCATTTTACTACGTTTTCAATCGTTACTATCAGTACATGCCTGTCTGTAGTAAAGCAAAAGAATGCCTCAGCATGAGTAAACAAATTCTCAGCCTCCTCATGTAGCGATTGAAAATGTAGTACAATGTAGTTTAGTTTAGTTAGGTTTTTTTTTCATTTAGTTTCAATGCGCTAATTTTCAAATGCGAATTACAGTAAAATCTGTAAATGTATTAATTTTTTAGCGAATAAAAACTTGAAAAATAATTTATCTATAATAAAGGCAGTGAAAATTTAGTATAATGTCCTAAACTTTAGAGCTAGAATATTTCACCTGTATCGGAAACAAAAAGTTCACCTTCAAGGTACCTTATAACTTATAATTATGAGTAACATATTAATATTAATTGTCAGTCAATAATTATTAACAGATCATTTTCTGCGCTTGATATTATTTTTAAAAAAAATCTCTTTTCAAATTTTTTCAATGTTCGTACGCCTTTTTATTTCTAAAACTTAGACTTAGTCTTTCTTCGACACGGGACCACATACACCAATCGCCGCGTCCAAATGCTTATTTGCACTCATCAAGGTAATTGCTGGCTATTGTGATATTATCATTCGCCTTCCGCTCTTCGCAATCGCCTCAATTTCAAAAATCAAATCGTGCTTTGAACCTGCGGCTCATGTTGAAAAATTAACATTCATAAGCAATCACCTTTTTGGCGCATTTATATCACAATTAGCTATTCTTTATCTCCTTGAGGAGAATCTCTTTCTGCCTCTCTGTCTCACCCGCTCTCTCTCTCTCTCTCTCTCTCTCTGTAACTTGTCTGCTGCACTAAAAAGTGAATTTAAACAATAACATTTGGAATATAATTTATGAAATTTTGTTTTATATAGAAATATGGAAAATATTTTAAAATTATATTCACCTATATCTACAAACTACATATGGATCCTTCATTTATGCTCAAGATAGTGACAGGGCAACTTCATTATGGCATTCATTATTCATTATTATTTAGTTTTCTAAAATTTTTTGAATAGTAGTAGAGTCCCCGATAACTTTTAGAACTGGTTCTGGCGTTTAAATGGGCAAAACGGTTTTTTTTTCACGTTTTCCACGACTTTTGAACAAATTATATTTTTTTAGAATTCTGAATAGACAAAGCATAGTCCTGAAGTTTTTGATGCGTTTTAGAAACAGTTGCGGCCAATTTTACCAACGAAAATTTTGAAAAATTATTTATCCTCTCATTTTACAGAAATTCAATCCTTATTTTTAAAAAAAATTTGGAATTGTAAGCAAGCATAATTTTGAACAAATCAAACATAAAAGTTCCAACATAGTTAAACTTCTATACTGTAAAAAAAAAATTTGTTAAAAGTTTAAGAAATTCTGATCACAGTTCTTTTCACCACTTGGAGAGTTTTATTAAAAACTCGTATATCACCTTTCGATTAAACTCAAACCCGAAAAGCTACAGCACTTTGAAGGTATTGAAAAATTTTGAATTGTACCATTTAAAGACTTTTAGGAGTTCTAAGTAGAGTACTGTTCACCTACGGAAGAGTTATATGAAAAAGTTTTGTATCTTTCTTATTCAACCCAAAACCCAAACCCAAATTATAAAATTATGAATTCTACAATTCTAAGACTTTTAGGATTTCTGATGAGAGTTCTGTTCGCCCCAGAAGACATCTATAAAAAAAACTCCTACATCACTTTTCGATCAACCCAAAATCCAAAAAGCCCCAGCAGTTTACAGAGAACCGAATCGTCTGCTACACTGGAAAGTGAATTTTAAAAAGAAAATTTGGGAGATGACTTAAAATATCTTCTTTTTTTTAATATAAATATTGTACATACCTTAAATTTATTATCACGTATATCTGCAAATCCAATTTGGAACCTTCTTTTCTGCCCGAGATACTAAGAGTTTCGTTTCTCATGAAACACGTACACGACAATTTCGTCATGGCAGATAAAATGGTTTGCGTGAAAATCAAGAAACAGACCTGGTTTATAGGGGAATAAGAGGTTTATAGCCACTTTACATGACGCATCGCAATGTTTGTGAATTTGTAACCCCCCTTTCGAAATTTTGATTTTTTTTTTAGTTTTTCGACATCCTTCTGGATAGCTCTTGCATTACGGATAACTTAGAAATAGTTCAGGTGCTTAAATAGGTAATACATTGGTTGTTCAAAATGGCGGGCTAAGGTCACGTTTTCTGCGACTTTTGAAGATATGAAATTTTTCAGCGTTTTGAGTAGATTAAGCATACTTATGTAGTTCACGATGCTTTTCAGAAACAGTTCCAGCAAATTTCAACAACAATTAAAAAAAAAAAATGTAAATCCCCCATCTTTCAGATATTTCATGTTTTTTGCACAATCCTTAGTTCCGAAATATTTCTAGAGTTATACGCAAACCTGGCTCTGTCCATCCCGTACGTTTAGCCCTGGACGGCAGTCGCCTGACGGCAACACTGTCAGGGGCGACGCAACAGGTCCAGGCCATGCGTTGAATTGGAAAGGTCGGTGAAGGGCGGAGCGGGAGGGGGAGGGGGTCGTACATTTAAAAAAAACTTGAATTTTAATTTTTACGTTAAACACATGGGAGAGCTCAGTTGCTGAATTGTCAACACACACATAACAGGTTTTCCGCAGCCCTTGAACATTTAGTTTGTTCCCTGTACTCCTGCACTGAAAAAAAGAAGTTTTCGAACCAAGAGAATACAGTGACTTGAATCCTATTTCTTAGCATCAAGAAAATATTTTTCGAAAGCCCGGGTAGAAACTTCCTCTTTATGCCTAAACTAAATATTGGCTCTTATGAGGCCGCAGCGAGATTTTCTAGCTAGAAAAGTGTAGGCTTTCCCTCTGCTGGCCTTTGGCAGGTTATTGTCGTATGCTATTTGTCTCAAATTATGTATATATAACTTTTTAGCACTATATTTTCGAATTAAAAGCAATAAGAGACCTTATTCATAAAAATATATTTTAAAACTAATTTCTATCAATTAATTATTTTCTCTTGGGGACCTTGTAAAGCCCTCGACAGGTAAAACTAAATACACCTGTGAGTGCAAAATGAAGTTGGCAGTGAGTTGAATGTAATTCGATTTCGTTTAAGTCGAAGATGGTATGGCGATATTCTTCGTACTTCAGAAGGTATGTATGATAATAAAATGTCTACGTCACTTGAAATTCACGCGTATATGATCATATATGATTTTTTTAATTTAAAATTTTATGTAGGACAAATTAGTTATAAGAAATGGATGGCCAAACAAAAATTGATTGCAGTAGGCGTAAAAAATACAGGGCGAGGCAGAAAACCCTTTATGAAATTACGTCGGGTTCGGCGAGTGATGATTTGTTGGACTCTTCAGCAGGTTAGTTATTGTAGCCTCTACTAGGCATTGTATTTGTTCTTAACTGATGGGGGTAAAAGTAAATTCACAACGTAATAAGTGCACTATGTGATGAAAGTTTATTCATGACAAGAGGACAAAAGACGAATGCGCAACCGGAGTTGTCGAGCGCGCGAGAGAGTCAAAACGAAGTCCCAAAAGTAACTGTCTGCCAAAAACCGGGAAAATAAGTTAGTGCTGACCGACCCTTACAATGTTGCCGCTATTTTTGCCAGAAAAACTTCTATTTGGGAAGATGGCACAACCCCGCTCTACCTGGGTTGGACCTGATGGTCCGTTGGCAGACTCGAAAATCCACCATCTACTACTACATTAAGAATGACATTGCTCGATGACTAATTTTCAGCCTCAAAGTATTATTTGCCCTGAAAGTAAAAGCGTAAACTACCTAAGCTATGTAAAGCAAAGTTATATACCATTTACTCTCGACAACTCCAGGAGAAAATATTCTAAATGAAAAAAAAACACATTTTGAATTACGGGTGCCCACATATACCCCCCTGCTAGTGTTTGAGTAACATTTATGACAGATATGAAATATGGTACGAAGAACACGATTACAAGAAAGATTATTGTCTATAGAATAAAAATAAATCCATATATATCGATAATATGTGAAAGTTATGCGAAACCCCCTTGAAATTTCTCTGTGAACCTTACGTGTCTGCCAGACCGCGTTCGGATCTCTGGTTTCTCAAAGTGTTTCGTTTCTTGTTCCTGAACTGGCTGCTGTATTTGTCCCTGTATAGGTCCTTTCTCTGTTGCTAGGTTCTCTTTTTCCAAACATGTATAAGCAGGCTTCAACCTGTCAATGGACACTGCGACATTTTTGCTCTTGACGATGACAACGAATGTCTTGTCCGAACGTTTTGCCACTGGAAATGGTCCGTCGTAGGTTGCTTGTAAGGACCCATTGGGAATGCCTCGTTTAACGAATACGTGTTTAGCAGAGGGTAAGTCCTTGAAAATGGAGGGTTTCTTCACGTCGGGGCGGGAGACTTGAGCTGGTCTGAGATTTTGAAAATGCTGCTTCAGATCTTGTACAAATTTCGAGGAAAACTGATTTTCACGAGTTTTGCGTTGTGCCAGTAACTCGCCAGGTAGGCCCAACGTTTCTCCGTAGAGTAGTTCTGCTGCAGTTGATTTTTTGTCCTCGCGCCAGGCTGATCGAATCCCCAGGAGAACAATGGGAAGCACTTCTGTCCATGAATCTGTTTCATGACACTTTATTGCGGTCTTGAGTTGCCGGTGCATGCGTTCGACTAGTCCGTTTGAAGCTGGGTGGTACGCTGTCGTGCGAAGGTGTTGAGTTCCGAGTATATTGTTTAATTCCCGGAACATGTGTTACTCAAATTGCCGACCCTGGTCTGTTGTGATGTGAAGAGGAGTTTCAAACCTGGCAACCCATCCGGAAAGGAAATTTCTTGCCACGGTGGTTGCCTCGATGTCCTCTATAGAAATTGCTTCGGGCCAACGAGAGAATCGATCAACACAAGTGAGACAATACCTATACCCCTGTGATGAAGGGAGAGGTGTCACGATGTCTAGGTGGACATGTTCGAACCTAGATGAAGGCGGAACGAAATCTGCTGCGGGTGAGGACACATGCCTCGAGACTTTCGAGCGCTGACACTGTATACAAGCTCGGGCCCATCTCTTACAATCAGCCTGCATTCGACGCCAAACGTAACATTGAGAGACGAGTTTCTCTGTGGCCTTGGCGCCTGGATGCGAGAGCTGGTGCAAAGAATTGAAGGCTATTCGACGAAAAGATTTCTTTATGAAGGGTCGAGCTGTCGGCATTGAGACGTCACAGTACAGAGTTGTTTCTGTTCCTGGAAGTCAAACTCATTGAAATTGCAAGGCTGTACCTGAATTTTGTAAATCTCGAATCTCCGAATCCGTTTTTTGTTCCTTGGAGAGGGCGGCGAAATCGATCTTAGTTGACAATTCCTCTATCCTGGAGAGAGCGTCAGCCATGATATTGTCACTCCCCGAAATGTGTCGGATATCCGTTGTAAACTGACCGATAAAATCTAGGTATCTGAACTGTCGTGGTGTGCACTTATCCGCTTTCTGTTGAAATTCAAAGGTGATTGGTTTATGGTCAGTGAACACGATGAAGTCTCTGCCTTCCAACATGTATCTGAAATGTTTAACACCTTTGTAGATCGCTAGGAGTTCGCGATCGTAAGCACTATACTTCCGTTCAGTCGTGCTCAGTTTCTTGGAAAAATATGCTAGGGGTTGCCATTCTCCATTTACGTGTTGCTGAAGCGCGGCCCCAGTCGCGAAGTTTGAGGCATCTGAAAATAAGGCAAGGCTTGCGTCTGGTGCTGCGTAAGGGATCAGGGCGGCATCAGCGAGACTTTTCTTGCATTTTTCGAAGGCTTCAAGGGCTTCCGGGTTCCATTCGATGGGGGCTTTTCCTTTAATGTTTCCCAGAAGTAGGTCATTGAGATGTGCCTGAATTTCTGCTGCTTTTGGAATTCCAATCCTGTTAAACTTGATGGTTCCTAAGAAACGTCGAAGCTGCTTGGCTGTCTCAAGTCTGGGGAAATTCAAAGCCGCTTCCACTTTCTCAGGAAGAGGTGTAATACCATGAGGCGTTACCATGAATCCTAAGAATTTTACTAAAGACACACCCCAGACACATTTCGCAGGATTAATCAGGATGCTGTAACTTTGAAACCTCTCAAAGACCTGACGAAGGTGTTCCTTGCGCTCTGCTTCTGACTTTGAGGCTATAAGAACATCGTCGATATATACGTACAGGAAATCGAGTCCGCTCAACACTTCGTTCATAAATCGTTGGCAAGTTTGCGCGGCATTACGAAGACCGAAACTCATGAAAGGGAATTCGAAAAGTCCAAAAGGAATCGTGATCGCTGTTTTTACTATATCTTCTTTGGCGACGGGAATCTGATTATAGGCTCTAACGAGATCGATGGTAGAAAAAATTGTTTTTCCGTGAAGAGAAGAAGCGAAATCCTGTACATGTGGAACTGGGTACTTATCCGGTATCGTTCTGGCATTGAGTCGTCTGTAATCACCGCAAGGTCTCCAATGGTTGTTCTTTTTGGGAATCGTGTGAAGCGGTGCTGACCAGCTGCTCTTTGAAGGTCGGGCGAGGCCCATTTGTATCATTTGCTGAAATTCATTCTTGGTCTGTTTCAAACGATCGGGAGCCAGTCTTCTAGGTCTCTCAGAGACTGGTGGGCCTGGAGTAGACTGGATAGAATGTCTTGTCGAGAGCCTTGGTTCACGGAACGTTCCAGCTGGTTTTGTAATATCTGGGTATTGGTGCAAAAGTTCCAACCACGGAGATGATCCTCGAATCGCACGTATTCCTAGCCAGCTTGCCTCGCACGCAGCGACTCGACCTGTAATAGCTAGAGTCGTGTTCGTATCTAGAAGTTTTTCATTTCTGACATCCACTAGAAGTGCGTAGTGGTGTAGGAAATCTGCTCCCAGTATAGGCTTCGATACATCGGCAATCACAAAACGCCAGGTGTACTCTGTCCTGAGACCTAAATCTAAGGTTAAATTTTGGAACCCGAAAGTCGGTATGAGCGTATCATTGGCCGCATACAGTTCGTAGTTTGTCCTCTGTCGTTGTCCGCGTATAAGTGAGCTAGGATAAACGCAGAGGTCTGCTCCTGTATCCACTATGAACTGCGTGTTCGTATGTCGGTCCGCGACGAAGAGGCGGCGAGATTCCGGGCGCTGGTCGCTGGCCTCCATCAGCGTTCGCGTTCGAAGTACGGGAGAGGCTCCGACGCCGGTCTCGCAAATGGTTTCGGAAGTGACTACGACCGCGGTTTCCACTCTGTGAAACCTCGTACTGTTGCGTACTCATCTCTGTGATTTTTGTTGTAAGCAACGTTAACTGCTTGAACATAGCTTGCATAGGGGCTAAGCTTGAGGCGCTTGTCGATGCCGCCCTATACGATCTGAAGGGTTTGTTAACGCGATCGCGTCCGCGAGTTCTGCCGTTTGCTCCAAGATGGCCTGTTTCTGAGTCGCGAGGATTGCTTGCATTGACGTGGGCAATCGATTTTGCCAAATAGAACGGAGAGCTTCTTCTGAAAACACTCGACCCGCTAACCCTTGTAAATATCTCAAAAACTGCGAAGGCGTTCTGTCACGGATTTGCTCAGTTTCTAAAAGTTTTTGCGTTTTGTGGTCTTGTGACGTTCCGAGACGACGAATCAGCTCACTTTTTAGTTTTTCGTATTTCCCGTCGGCAGGAGGGGACGTGAAAATGTCGCGAACTTCGGAAACGAATTGCGCGTCAAGATTGCCGGCGACGTAATTGAATTTTGTTTCGTCCGCACTGACAGCCACGAGGGCGAACTGATTTTCCACCTGTGCAAACCAAAATTCCGGATCTTTTCGCCAAAAAGGTGGTATTTTTACACTCACTCGGTCGATTGAACTTGGGCGATTGTTCGCGTTTCGGGCTGCGTTTAAAACCACACCGTTATTTTCCCTGCTATTTGGGTCTGTAATCTCACTTTCGTTATCAGGCATTTTTCTTTTTTTTAAACTGACGCACACAAAAACTAGGTCACTGTTTTGGCACTAAAAAAAACTATAACAAAGGCAAAAACGGAAACCGGAGTTGCCGAGCGCGCGAGAGAGTTAAGACGAAGTCCCAAAAGTAACTGTCTGCCAAAAACTGGGAAAATCAGTTAGTGCTGACCGACCCTAACAATGCTGCCACTATTTTTGCCAGAAGAACTTCTATTTGGGAAGATGTCACAACCCCGCTCTACCTGGGTTGAACCTGATGGTCCGTTGGCAGACTCGAAAATTCACCATCTACTACTACATTAACAATGGCATTGCTCGATGACTATTTTCAGCTTGAAAGTATTATTTGCCCTGAAAGTAAAAGCGAAAACCACCTAAGCTAAGAAAAGCAAAGTTATGTACCATTTACTCTCGAAAACTCCGGGAGAAAATATTCTAAATGAAAAGAAACACATTTTGAATTACCGGTCCCCACACTTATATTTATTATATTTGATATCTTTAGATTATAACATAGTTGTAAGTCATTATTTAATTAACGATAACTAGTTACCCTATATCGGCAAAACCCACATATGGTCGTTGTCATTTACCATGTGCATTTACTCGTAATTGCGTGTCCTCCCGAGGCAATGCAGAGCTTATTACCTTGCGGTTTCTAGTTCATCATTAGCCGTGCACTTACCATGGGTGGGCACACCATCGGTTGTGGTAACTATGCGTCTAATTATATTTGTATGAAAGGAATCATCTCCTGGTTTTCCTCAAATAGAATGAGTTACATCTGTAATTTCTATGTCAAAAGTTTAAATAATTTCAGGATGCAACATTGCCTATAACCAAACGTATTCTGAGGATGATGCTATATACAAAATATGTGCATAATTGTTTTTATGCACCAATGAGTACTATTGTAATAATGTTATGCTGAATTTGTCGTAAAATTGTTTAATTATGTCATGTTATTTTCAGATGACTTTTGATATATTGTTTTTGTGTTCATTTCTGAAAAATTATTAGCGATTTTGAATATTTTCTTGTAGTTTTGGTTTTTTCCTTTAGGTCTGTGAAAATTCTTGTAACATGTGCGTTTTACGATGTTTGGGTTATTTCGATCGGTTTTCTTGAAAATTGTGTCACTTGACATGGCAAGTGAAGCACTATATAAAAAAAGGTATTAGTTCAATGCTTCTCGCTCTCTAAATAGTGGGATGGAACTATTTCGAAAGTCTGACAATGCTTTGAGAGTTTTCGTTTTAGAAAGGAAGGTTCATTTGGCCTCTTGATTTTGAACAATTCACCACGTAATTTTGATACTGGTTTTTTCATTTTAAAAAAAGTTTTTTACTTTGCAATATAGATTAAAATTAAATTTTCTCAATTTTTCGAGACTGTGTTTGTGACTTTCAACAGCATTTTTCAATTAGTGTCGTGATGTACTGTATGAAGCAGATTGGAATATAATAAATATATATATATATATTTCGTTTTCGTTTTTTTTTTCGGTTTCGGTTTCTATTCCTTTGGAATAGAACTGAAGGGCCTATGAAAAGGCCACCGAACGCGTCCTCAGGTTGCGGATAGAGGGTCCCTGTACCAAGGGTTTCTGCTGAATATGGTTACAATAATTCTTGAAAAGTCCTTGACTTTGACTCGCTGAGTTCAAATGGACCCCGGATTCGGATTCAGTGACCCAAAAAACATAAACTATAGTAGTTATCTTCACATAAATGACTTCTGTCCATTTGACCTTCAAATGCTCATGACCCAGATGTGCTGGGATCAAACGGACCACGGATTCATGCTCAGCGGGTCAAAATACATGGGAATATATGTGTCGCATCTGTATAACAGAAAAGTGTTTTTTTTGTGTGCCGGTGTAATATATGAAATTATTTGGAATCAGTTTCAAATCCTGGAAATTGTACAACAAACTGAAATAAATAACAGGTGACTTATGGTTTTAAAATAAATATATATTAAGTTTTAATTAATATTTTTCTTTAATTTTCTTTTTCAGTCAATAACTTTTTCATTTTTTCATTACCTCGAATACTTTGCATAATGAAGAAGGCCTCAACATTTTTGACTTAGTTTTAGTAAAAATAATTAAATTTCCGAAGTCTATTACAATTACAATTTTTTAATTTCAAGGAGTGGAGTCTTTAGCCTTCTTTGTTTATTATATAAAAAATTCAAAATGATTTCAAGTATTATAAAAGTTTTGTGAGGTATTCCTTTTCAAATCTTTCAAAACTGATAATTCAAAAATCTGAAAACTTACTTTTTGGTCAGCTTTCAGCTTGAAACTTTCAACATTAAATGACCAGAATTCTGGATGAATAGCCCACCTGTCTCGGAACGGCTATTCGCCCAGAATTCTGGACAAATAGCCTGCCCACAGCGGAACGGCTATACGTCCAGAAATTTTGCAGGAATAGAATATTTACTTCGATTTAAATTATCGTTGTGTATACAGATCCGGTATTTTTTTCCGGACTTGAATTTTCTAGTCCGGCAAATTTTTAAATCAAGGAACTTTCTTTTCCGGCACGATTTTTTTTCTACTTTAGCTAAATTATACTATTTTATCAAAAACTGAGGAATATTAGTTTTTAAATATATAAACGAACTATCATACAATCAAGAACAACAAACACTAAAGACACACTAACAAATGTGGCCAAAGTCCGATAGCTCTCATAGCAGCGCTTCGGCTTCATAACCGGTAGGTTGAGTGTTCGATTATTATCAGCGCCTGCACTTTTTTTATTTATTTTTTAGTCAGTAAAATATTTATAAATATAATTACTTTCAATCACTGTTACTTTCAGTAAATGTTTTATTCTCTTAATTCTGATAAAAATTCCATTTTTCGTTTGAAAAAACTTCGCTTATAATTCCAATTTCAAATACAATTAGCAAAAATTACAAAAAAAATGAATGACATTCAAAGAAAATAAATTTGTTCGCGAAACAACAATAAACTTTAAAAAAAGTCAGTTCTTCCGGTAGAAAACGCATTGAAGAAATTATTATTTGCAAAGTTTTTAAACATAATGAAAAAAAGCATATACTTATAATGCGTAATACAATTGGCGATCTTCCCTTCTAAAAATGGCTCATCACTTCCCATACTAGGTAATTTGCGAATTATCCAATATCATATTTCCAGGTTAGGTTTCTCCAAAAGAGACATGTGAAATGAGTTTTGTTCAAATATCTTTCATTTCAAGTCTTTCTAAAAAAAAATACGTGTCAGCAACTGGTCACAGGAAAGTGATTGGTCACATCACGAACTCCTTGTCCAGCCCGTCCTTTAAAAAAAAGACGTGTCAGCGACTGTTCACAGAAGACCCAGCTGAAAACTTCTGTACAGGAACCTCGGAGGATCCTGCACATGTTCCTGCACACGAAACTGCACACGAACCTGTACAGGTAATCTTGATGGTTCCTGTGCAGGAATTTGGCTAAGCAAAGTGTACATGATCCTGTAAAGGAACCTATATACAAGCTAACCTTTGAATGATCCTGTACAGGTTTCTTCAGAGAGTCAATTGAGGTGTGTGTTTATGTACAGGAATATGTTCATGGTCCTATATATGAACCTGCGTAGGAACTAATCCGCGAGGGTTCGCTAGTAGCTTGGCTGTCTCGATGGTGAGTTGGATCTTCAAGGGAATAAAAGGAGGGCAACTTTATAGCTGTGAGCAATATGAATTTTCGTGATGGATTTCTGTAAAGGAACCTATACGTGTTTCTGTACAGTATTCTTCCAAAGGTTCCTTTGGTGGCTTTCTGTAAGGGATTTTCTATAAGTTTCTGTACAGGAACCTGCGCCTCAATTTTCTTCGCAGAGGAACCTGTACAGTAACCTGTACATGATCATTCAAAGGTTCCTTTGTCGGTGCAGGTTCCTTTGCAGGATCATTTACAGTTTCCTTTGCCAAATTCCTGCACAGGAACCGTCAAGATTAGATGTACAGGTTCGTGTCCAGGAAAATGTGCAGGATCCTCCGAGGTTTCTGCATAGGAAGTTCCAGCTGGGGTGTGATTGGTCACATCTCGAACCCTTTTTCTAACTCCCACTACAAAAAAATACGTTTTAGTGACTAGTCACAGAAGAGTGATTGGTCAGATCTCGAACCCCTTTTCCGACTCCCCCTTTAAAATAATGGGTTTCAGAGACTAGTCACAGAAGAGTGATTGGTCACATCTCGAACCCCTTCTCCACCTCACCCTTTTAGAAAATACATATCAGCCACTGGTCACAGAAGATATAATTACCAAAGTGTTGTAATGTAAGTTTTGTAGATTTTATATATTATTGGTCATAAATTCGTTCAATTCTCTTAGTATAATCATTTGACAAAACAAACTACCGGCGGCGCAGCCCAGATAACAAAATGCCTGCACAGTGTGAACATTATGTCTCGCACGGCGTGCGATTCGTACGTATGCGGGTAAAATGCGAGCACCTAGTGGGACTAAAATGATTTTTACATTACGTTGCAGAAATGAAAATGATAACTCGATAAATATCATTTGAACTTGCCACTGAATCATAAATAATAACAATAATATGATTCTTCGAGCCAAATTCAAATGGTATTTACAGAGTTTTCATTCTCATGTCCTAGTGTGAACAATAGAATTGAGGTTATATTGCAATTTGTTTATTTACTCGCCACAGAAATAAAACGAATAGGGAGTGGAATAATATCACTGGAAATTCTTCTATCCATTAAATTTTTGATATTCTCCAGAAACATCCGTTCGTATCGCTTACTAAGAAAACATATAAAGTAACTACAGCACCATTAAAAACCATGAAACCGCGACCCAGCCCGCTATCAGTAAAGTTCTAGGTTGGTGAGAGGTTCGGTCCATTAGCCGCCCGCTCGTACTAAGGTTAAATCAACATGACGTCGGTGACTGGAGGGAAAATTAAAAAAAAAACTATTTAATAAAATAATAGAATCCATATTTTTTTTATTGTTGAGTTTAATATTTTATTAATAGATATTAAAAAATAATTTCCAAAATGGTTTTTCACACTATGCATTATTAATATTAATAATTTTACCCGATAACAATATTTTTAATTTGTTTATTCATACTGTTAATTTACTAATAAAAAATTCCGCACGGTGTGTCGAGAAAGCAGTATTTGTGCAGGCAGGAATTGAGACTTACCGCGTGCCACTAAAGTGCGACGCATTGCGTCGCACACCATGCTTATCATAAAGTGCGAGGCATATGCCTCGCACGTATGTGCCCCTCACAAAATGCGACGCATATGCCTCGCACCTGCACGCACCGCGTTCCTCGCATGCCGTGCGAGTAACGTACCCCACACGTTCGCTATCTGAGAGGTTTCAGCCTTTCAACCGGCTTTATGATTTATTATGACAGGAGCAAGGACGCCCGGAATGACTGTGGAACCGGTACGGACCGTGCACTAAATCCCTAATCTCTCATTGGTTGTCACCAGCATGCTGGATTTGGAATAATCAATTAAATTTATCAATATTTATAATTTATATTAATGTGGAAAATAAAGCTTTTATTCAATGTTTTACAGGAATCATAAAACCTGTACAAATAGCTTATATACTATTTTGCACTTTTGAAGCGTTTGGATGCGCTCGACAGTTGAAAACGATAAAAGTTGACACCCTTCGGTATCTTTACTTCGGTTTAGGTTGGTTAGGTTGGGTATATTTACATATTTTTTAATGCGAAATCAGTTTTTGAGGACTCCATAGTAAAATTAAAGATTTGCGAGTGTGTGCAGTGTACACTGTGCGGGAATCACGTGGAGTAGTATAAAATTGAACAGATCGATCGGGTTGAACCTTTTTAAAATCATTATTTATCGGATTTTTTCCGGTTAATCCGAGTTACTGACAATAAACATAACCTCAACTGTCTGAAGATTTAATCGATTTTATAAAATCATTTGACACGATGTTTTAAGTAAAAGTAAGTATTTTTTCGCTGAGAATTTTTGGAAGAATAGCCATTCCGATTTGTGTGAGCTAATTGTCCAGAATTCTGAACAAATATCCGTTTCGAGATTGGCGGTCTATTCTTCGAGAACTTTCGGCGCCTAGACACAGCCTTAATTTATACCAATGTTCAAATTTGAAAAAATTATAAACGCGCTAGGAAGGTTTTAAAACTTTTGAAATCTTGCGATTTTTGAAATTTATTCTATAGGTGTAAAAATTGTATACAAATTATTTTTCTGTAGTGTGTATTGACAAATATTTTTGCTGAACGCAGGAATTCTTTTTTTAATAAAGAAAAAATCATTATTTTGGAGTCGGCTAGATTAAAATCAACTCTTAAAAATGTGCCTGCTGCGCGGGCACATTCTCATCACGCGGGGCTCGCTTGGCTTGCAAGTTTGAGCGCGCCTAGGGCGCGCGTTTGTTGGATCTCGCGCTTCGCGCTCGGTTATTTATTCTTTGCACTTGGAATGCTTGAGTGAAACTGTATCAAAAACATCTAATTTAGACCCCAGTATTTGTACGTATCTTAATAATCTGAATTTTCTACGTAATTGTGTATAGTTAAAGATTAAATTGCTCAAAGCTCTGTAGGCTTTGAGGTACACATTCTCATTGTGACACTTGAGCTACGCGCTCGATTTCCAATCCTTTCTCAATCATAAATGATGACAATGTAATAAATTATAACAAATTTGTATCTCTTTTTGGGTGAACAATTTTTGTCTATCATTTTTTCCATCGTACCGTTTGTCGTTTTTCCACAAATTTTTCATTTTTATTTTCAATGTTATTTTTTACCATTAGAACCACGACTACGCGTCCTATTGAAAAGTGAATTATAAAAAAAAATTGTAGATGAGTTTTGGGTGCACAATTTTTGTTAACTAATTTTTTGTCGTAACTTGTGTCGTTTTTTCAACAAAATTTTTCTTTTTTTTTCAATGATATTTTTTAATATTAAAACAAAAACTACGCGTCCTATGAAAAATTGATTATTAACGAATTTGTATCTATTTTTTATGTAAACAACTTTCCTCTATTTATTTTTTTTTCGTAACTTGTATCGTTTATCCAAAAATTCAATTTTTATCTTTAATATGGTTTTTTACGAATAAAACAAAAACTACGCATCCTATCATAGATTGATTAATAAGCAAATTTATAGATCTTGTTTAGGACCACAATTTTTGTCTTTTCGATTTTTCAAGAAAATTCGAAAAGTTCTTATGATAATCTTGTAAGGCTTTCAAAAATCAACGTTCTTCTTGTCTTGACTTTATTTCATATCATGCGTTGTTTGGCTTGAAATTTTGCTTTTCGATTGATTTTTAAAATTTTGTAAATGCTATAACTCTGTAAATTTTTGTTTATCGAAAAAATTCATCAGGATAAATTGTTCGGCTTTCTAAGTACTACGAATAGTCGTACATACACTTTTTTATCCTTAAAAAAACTGGTCTCAGAAATTTTTAAATGCTTTAACTTTTTGAATTTATATCCAAAATGGCTGGTTAACGAACTCGTTCTTTCTTTTGGGACTTAAAAAAAGTGTGCCAAAGCTCGATTCGATCCGTTTTTTTTTCGAGAGTTATCGTATTTACGGACAGACGGCCGGACGGACACAGACAGACGCCATCGCCAAAACTTAATTTTCGGCTTCAGGGATCTCAAAACGTGGAGATCCGTTGAAAAACTGTAATGTCAAATTTTAGACAATTCTAATACTTTCTCAATCTTAAATGATGAAAATGTAAAAAGTTGAACATTTTGTTATCTGAACCTTATTTAGTTTGAATTAGAGTAGCAAGCCATGATTGTATTTTGTTAACACACAATTTTTGCGTTTGATAACAGCAGTTTAAAAATTACAAAAGTGGCAAAATTCATGAAAATTATAACTAAAAAAATTAGTTTTGAAAATATAAAATGATCTTGTGTTATTCTAATTTGAACTAAATTAGGTTTAGGAAATGCATTTGTTAACTGTTTTAAAATAAATTTTAATCTAGCCGAGTCCAAGGAAGTAATTTTTTCTTAATTAAAAACTATTTCCTTTATTCAGCAGGATTTTTTTTTATTATTTTCAATTTTATTTTCTTACTTGGTCTTTGCCAATATTTAATTTCGGGTTTCATTTGTAGGATAGAAATCGTTTAGGTTCGGTTAGAATGTTTTTTGTGTCGAGTGCCGTGTAGGAATCAATTACGAACCGATTAGAAAGGAATTTCGGTGTCTGCCAATATTTGATTTCAGGTTAAATTTTTGAATAGAAACCAGTTAGGACCGGTTAAAATGTTTCCCGGGTCGATTGCCATGTAGGAATCGGGTAAGAGCTGGTTAGAAATTAATTTCGATCTGTCAATATTTAATTTCAGGTTCCAATTTTTCAGATAGAAACCGGTTAGGTTCGGTTAGAATGTTTCCTGTTTCGAGTGCCGTGTAGGAATCGGTTACAAACCGGTTAGAAAAGAATTTCGGTTTTTGCCAATATTTAATTTCAGGTTCTAATTTGCCGCATAGAAACCGGCTAGGACCAGTTAGAAAGTTTTTGGTGCCGGGTGCCGAGTAGGAATTGGTTAGAAACCAGTCAAAAACGAAATTTGGTCTGCCAATATTCAATTTCT
Source organism: Andricus grossulariae (assembly GCA_011634705.1). Lineage (NCBI taxonomy): Eukaryota > Metazoa > Arthropoda > Insecta > Hymenoptera > Cynipidae > Andricus > Andricus grossulariae. Next base: position 305,258,723 of record JAABKJ010007545.1, read on the forward strand.
GGTTCCATTTGTCGGATAGAAACCAGTTAGGACCGGTTAGAATGTTTCCCGTGTTGAGTGCCGTGTAGGAATTGGGTGAGAACCGGTTATAAATTAATTTCTGTCGGTCAATATTTAATTTCAGGTTCCAATTTATCGGATAGAAGCCGGTTAGGACCGGTTACAATGTTTCCTGTGTCGAGCGCCGTGCAGGAATCGGTTAGGAACCAGTTATAAACGAACTTTGGTCTTTGCCAATATATAATTTATGGTTTCATTTGCTGGATAAAAACCGGTTAGAACCGTTTAAAATTATTTCACAACATTTTTGGTCGCCATTTCCCGGACTATAACCGGTTAGGATCCGCGTACGTTCCAGAAATTTAAATTGAGACCGGATAGAAATCGGTTATAACCGGGTAAAATCCTAATTGTTTTTTTAAGGGCTTCTATTCGGTTTCTTAGTTTTTCTAACCGGTATTTTAAGTAGGGAAGGCATCCATTCTGTTAAGAATCCTAGGTTGAGGGCAAGTTCTTGATGTATAATGCCCACCTCATCATTATCTCTGTGCTCATATTCTGTTTAAGCCATTACGCGACAGTCGTCAATAATATGCTCGATGGATTCGTCGTTATCTCCACATAATCGGCACTGGTCAATCACGTCTTGATGTAACACGTTGTTGCGCTAATTTCTGATGCTGACAACTAAGGGTGTGCAAAAAGCTCGAAGTTTCGAGTCGAGTCGAGCCGACTTTTTTCGAGTCGAGTCGAGCTCAAACATGCTCGAAATTTCGAGTTCTTGAAATTTTCGAGAGACTCGAAAGTTTCTAGTACTCGAACAGTTTCGAACTACTCGAAAGTTTCGGGTTCTCGAAAGTTTCGAGCTGGCTCGAAAGTTTAGGGTTCTCGAAGCTTTCGAAATTAACAAGAATTTATTTAAACTCGGTACTAGGTATTTTTTCGAATTGCTGACAGTGATTTTAGAATCAGAAGTAAGAATTCGAGATATTTTATCGAAAACGACGATTAATTTTTCAGAATTTCAATAAATTGACAGATGAACTGACGGATTTTAATGAGACTCAGTATACCAGAGTTTTTTTCGGGCTTATGATTATAAATTTAGTTGAAATTTTGAAGAAATTTATTATATTCAGAAATGTCATCAGTTTATTGAATTTTCACAGAATTTGGTCATCGTTTTAGATAAAAAATCTTGAATTTTTATTTCAAAATCGCTTTTAGCAATGCGAAAAACCTCGTAGTATCGGGTTTGAAAAAATTTTTGTTAATAACAAAAGTTTCGAGAACCTGAAACTTTCGAGCAGCTCGAAAGTGTTCGAGTACTCGAAAGTTTCGAGTTCTCGAAGACATCCAAAAATTCGAAAAATTCGAGTTCTCGAACTGATTCGAGTTCTCGAAGACACTCGAGTGCTCGGAAAGTTTCGAGCTTTCTGGAAAGCTCGATCTCGACTCGACTCGACTCGGCTCGAACCGGATCGAGCTCAGCTCGATTCGACTCGAAAGCTAACAAGCTCTACTCGTCTTGTTCGAACTTCGAGTTTCGAGTTTTTTGCGCACCTCTAAATATAATAATATTGAACAATAACGAAATCTTTAATCGATTCACATTTCTTTTATTATAAAACATTTATTTTTATATTGTTTCATTCTGAAATTTGTTTAAAAAAATTAATAACAAAAAATTGTTGATTATTTTTGTATTATTTTTGTAAGGTGAACATGTTCTTGTATTTAAAATGATAATTTTATGAGCTGGAAAAAGGAAAATGAAGTTCTGTCACATCTTACTCCTTTTCGAGATCGAAATAAAATTGATTCAAGAAACAAAATTCATGTAACATATTATTATTTTTATGTAAATTATAGAAATTATCACTACTTCGATATTTAAAATGAATACAAAATTAGTGAAATTCATTAAAATAATTAAAATATATGATTATTTAACAATAATGAAATCTTTAATCGATTCACATTTCTTTGGATATAAAACATTCCTTTTTATATTGTTTCGCTCTGAAATTTGTTTAAAAATAATATTAATCAAAATTGTTAATTTTTATTGTGTTTTCAGAAAAATGAATTTTATGCATTCAAAATGGTAAATTTTCAAGCTGGAAAAGGGGAAGAAGAAGTTTTGTCATATCCTACCCCTTTGGCAGCTAGAAAAGTTACCATTTTAAATACAAGAAATTTGTATGAAAATCTATAATTTATTAATGAAATAAAATTTATTCGACATATTATAATTCTATGCTATTTTCAGAAATTCTTCATTTTCGCTAATCTAGTATTTCAAATTATTCAACATTTAGTGAAATTCATTAAAATAATTCAAATCTATTAATATTTAACATTAATAAAATCTTTGATTTACTTCAAAATTCCGAAAAGTCATCAAAGTAAACAATACCCGCAACTTTAAATACTCAATATATGGTGATACGTACAGTTTATAGTAAAAGTTTTTTGGGAAAAAAGAGCCTTCATCCAGAGCTTTAAAGCGAAATTGAATTGCTCTGCATCAATTTGAATTCAAGTTTTTGTTGTGAATAACACAACGCAATTATTTTTAGATATTTCCTTATATGACTTTTATTCTTAGCTGACTCGCATTTTCAACGTACTAGTTTAATGTTAAAATGATTCATAGTATGTTAAAACTTGCATCGTCTTATACTTTTATACTTTTATACTTTGATATTTTATAGTATATAAAATATTATTCTGTACTTATACATAACATAACTAACATGTAGACATTGTTCACACATTATATTATTATATCATAATGCATTAATATTTTTTACGTTCTCTTGTATTTTATAGAAGCCATAAAGCAAGAGAATACAGTAAGCAATGTAATTTTATTTCGAATATAATTTTTTATAAAATATAAGCATGTATTGTTTATTTCTTCAGTAGAATCTGTGCACATCAAAAATACGTTTTCGAAACTTTACTAGACTAATAAGACTTTAGGATAGGCCACAAATTTCTAAAAATTTCATATAACTTTTATCACAAGGTTCAGGACAATCCTTAAAATAATAAAAAGAGTCCCCGAATTATTCCATAACTCACGAAATATTTTTTTCAGTATTTCGAGAGGTATGGAATAATTCGCGGACTCTTTTTTATCATTTCGAGGATTGTGTTGAACCTTCTGGAAAACGTTACACGATTTAAAAAAAAAATGTTATCTTGAAGTCATAGCCAGTCAAGTGAAGTTTTAAAAACTAACTTTTTCCGTGTGTGGGCATATTTTAACAGGTAGTTGTAGCAAAAGGTATAGCTGACAAATGTTTGAAATAGAAACGCAGAAAACTGCATTGTTGACGGCTGGTTATTGCTGAATATTCGAAAGGTACAACCATATACAACCGAGTGAGTTTACAGAACAGGTATGGCAGATTTCACATCTCTACGTTTCCAGCCGTCGATTCATTATCATTTTGTTTAAGCTACTAATTCTACCGACATGATTTTATGATGAGCTTAATTAAAATTTAGTAAAAGTAATACTGGCGCGAATTCAAACTTAACGATATCATAAATCTTGTAGCTTCTTCCGGGTAAGAGGAACCTGATCTGCTTTCTAAATTCTAAAATGTGGTTTATTTCATTTCATCATTTTTAATTATTTTTATATTTTGATGATTGATGCATAATGTTTATATAATGCTATCTTCCGCCTTGTTAAAAACCTATTATTTAATCCTCTCTCACAGTGAATGCCAGGTGATCAGTTTGACCCCGAAATCTGATCAAAATTATATGGAACGCTTTTATCCAGATTTATAATTTTTTATTTGACCAGCAAATTGCGCATCGGAATGATCCGATTCACGAGATCAATTGCCTGTCATGAATTTTCATGAGTAGCAACTGTCGACTGTCAGTTGTTATGGCATGACCGTCTACGTTAGGGTAGTCCAATTTTTTTTTCTAAATTGTTTGAGGTTCCGCATACCCCATGGTGTTAACACATATTTCCCATGATGAAAAAATATGTTTTTGTGAATTTTATTCAGAATCGTCAATGTTAGGTGAATCGGAATGAAACTCGAGATTTCTCTTCATAATTAGCTATAGAATACAAATGAATAATTACATTTTAAATATCACCCCTATAAGTCTGTTTTTAGGTTACCAAAAAAAAACCCATGAGTCTAAAATTAGGTTAAGCGAGTTTTTGGCACTAATTATGATTTTTTGCGGTTTTTTAAATACAAGTTGTTTCTAATACATTAAATATTATGTTCTACTGATAATAGATAACACAGATTTGCAAAAAATGGATTGTGATTGTTGTTGGCCAACTGAGGGTCATTTCCGATGTAATTTTTTGCGTAGAATCCGAATCTTAGGTCAGAATTTTCCCTGCACATCAGGTTTTTGAGATATGCTAACCTAAATGTGCGAAAAATGCGGTTTTTTGGTATACTTGAGCTTATGTTACATCGCGCAAAACTTTTTTTTTCTGAAGTCGGGTCATGTCATGTAAAAGTACAACTTTCAAGCTTCAAAAAGCTTTTTTGAAATTAAAGATATCATTTTTCTTGGCAGAGATATCCTTCAATGAAGTTTAGCCAATAAGGAGGCTTTCCCCTTCCATACGCAACGCTTGCGCAGTTTCAAAAGTCGTGGCCCGTAACATCACTGTAACGCAGGTAATGTTTTGATTTTTATAAAAAGCTGCGGTCGGCTTTGCCCTCCGGTGTGGGGCAAAGCCGACGAAATACAGCTTGTGAGAAATAATTAAATTGTTAAATCATTGTTTTATTCATGTAATTAATACTTATAGAAATATGATATACAATAATATAGGACTCGAAATGAAAAAAAATGGATCAATTCTACATCTTATTACCTTTAAAAAAATCATTCACTGTTGAGAACCCTATGTGAGTCTGCACGATCACGGGAGCATCACAATTTTATATTTATTTCTCAATTTCTTTCAAGGTATTTAAAACGTAAGATATTACACACAAACAACCTTGAGCTTGATGCGGGTACCCCAGAGTACGGAATGCAGATATCACAGAAAAATTGGACATCCCGATTATCCCTCATTTGAGCAAAAATTGACAAATTAGTATGGACGTATCGACGTGCGGTCTCTCAGACCGCACCATGTGTCAGGTATGTGGGTCCCTCCCCCCACTGGTGTAAAAGATCATTAATAATAAAATTTGATAAAGTTTATTAATGTCTTACTTATTCGAATATCCCTTTATATACGTGTACAAGCTAGATAACAAAAATTCCTTGACTTATTTAATTAGATATAAATATAAATATATACAACAGCCTGTGAGACCTCAGGTCCATGTTAGTGCAAAAATGAAATCACATCCATACTTAAAGGTTAAACATATTTTGTTTTACTTATATATTTTGTTTTACTTATTTATTCAGTGTCAGTATGAAAGAACCCTCAGTATTATATTTCCCTTCGCGGAACAAGTTAAAGCAAAATTAGCCGCCTGCGAGATTACTGTTAATGAAGCACTTTCAGCTGCACTTCTTTGAAGGCACTTCCTCAAAACAAAGAGAGAGCATCTGAAAGCTATAAAAAGTGAAGAGAGCGTTTTACGAAATCAGAATTTAAAGAGACTGATAACAAAGGCGCTTTTCTGAAATGTGGTTCTTAATTGGAGAAGTAACACGCGAAACGACGAAAAAGCCGTGCACGTAATAGAAGAACACTGAGTACAACAGAGGTGGGAAGAGCAGCACAGATTCAAACACATAAAACTAAACCGCGGTCGAACAACGCGCTGCTTCCAAACGATGTGTAAGGACAACGCGTTGCTGGCTAAAAGGCAAGAAAGGGTGAGTGATAAAGTCGGAAAAAGAGAGAAAGAGAGGAGAGAGAATTCGTGTAAACAAAAAGAACCCCCGCGAGAAAGCTTCATTAAGCAGACGCCAGAGGGCTACCAGAGGATGAAACTGGGAAAAGAAAAGGGCGAAAAGAGGGCTTGGCATAAACTGTCCCCTTTGTACAGGAAATTGCGTTTTAATTCCCGCATTCAGGACCCTCGCTACAAGACTGCCGTCTAGTGTATACAAGACTTCCATGCATTTTGCATGCCGAACCAATGTACCCAGATAAAGACCTAACACTTCAAGGGCTTTATCTATATCCGATGAGTAATTATTTGCACTGAGAAAAAAATACTTTCGAATAAAGGAATACGGGCGTGGGCGGGTAAAAAATAGCTATTTATAGATGAAAACTGATACCACATAGGAAAGTTGTGACAACTTGGTCTAAAAACAGGGGAAATAGGGTGATCTTTCACGAAAATAAGGGAATAAATTCCTTTAAATAAAATTATGTGGATAATACTTTAATTTTCTACCAAAAAAGATTTTCTAACCAAAAAGATGAATTTAAAAAAAAATCATTTTGAAGCAAACGAGACGAAATTAAAAGATTAATTTTCAATTCAAAGGGACACATTTTTAATAAAACAGTTTAATTTTCGATTACAAAATATAACTTTAACAACACAGTCAAATTTTCGACCTACAAAGATCTATTTTCACCCAAACGATCGAATTTACAAACAAATAATATTAAAATTCAATCAGCAAAGTTCCATTTTGAACCAAATAGTTGAATTTTCAACAAAAAAGGTAATTTTCAACCAAGAAAGATGAATTTTGTACAATAAAAGATCAATTTTCAATTCAAAGGCAAGAAGTTTCTTCAAAACAGCTGAATTTGTTACCAAAAAATGATTACTTTAACAAAATAGTTGAATTGTTTATGAAGTAGATTAATGTTCTATCAAAAGGCGAATTTTCAACAGAATACATGGATTTTCAACCAAATAGTTGCATTTTCAACTAAAAAAGATAAATTTTCAACCAAAAATGGAACAGTTAGGTTTTCAGTTAAAAAAACTACTTATCAACAAAAAAGAAACTAATACTCAACCAGTTGAATTCAACAAAAAAGATGAATATTGAACCAAATAGTTGAATCGTCAAACAAACAGATGAATTTTGAACAAATGAGTTCAGTTTTCAGGTTCAAAAGTCGAATGTTTGAGAAAACAGTTGACTTTTAAACACAAAAAAAATTAATTTCAAACCAGAAAGGTAATTTTCAATAAGGAAGATGAATTTTCAACCAAAAAGATGTTTTCTCAATCAAAAATTAAATCTTTAAATTTGCAGTTATGAAATTAATTTTTACCCCCCGAAAAAAAAACACCAAACAAAAAAGTAAATTTTCTACCAAACAGTTGAATTTTAAACCAAAAAATATGAATTCTCAACGAAAGATATAATAGTTGATATTTCAACCAAAGATTTTAATTTGAAATCTAAAACAGTCGTTTTCAATACAAATTTATGAATTTTTTGCAAAATAGTCGAATCCTGAACCAGAACAGATCAATTTTTGAACAAAGAGTTGCATTTTTAACCAAAAAGGATGTATTTTCAATCGAAAAGATTAATTTTGAACTAAAAAGACCAATTTTGAACGAAAGACGCAAATTTTAAAAGAGAAAAGATCATTTTTCAACAAAAATGGAACAGTTATGTTTTCAATTTAAAAAATTAATTCGCAAGAAAGAAAAAAACGAAATTCTAACAAAATAGTTAGATTTTTCGCCGGAGCTGAATTTTCACCCAAAATGATAAATCTTCGATAAAAGAGTTAAAAGGTTAAGCAAATAATTGAATTTTCAACTAAAAAAGATCATTTTCAACCAAAAGTTCGAACCGAACCAAAAATATAGTAGTAGACTTTTCAACCAAAATGGATATTTTTAATCAAGAATAGTTGGATTTTCTTATTTGGTTCTATTAATTCAGTGTTCATTTAGGCGAAAAAAACGCGAAAGAGAGGAAAAGTGATTTTCAAACTTATTAACTTATTTATTAACTGTACCATTGCAGGGCCATGTTTCGAAAAATTCGCAAACTTTCTTCAAATTTATAGAATTCTTCTTGATCTGCAACCTTTAAATAAAACTTTTTTTTCAATAGGATTTGAAAATTGAAATAAAAAATAAGAAGACCTGATTTTCTTTACTCTTATGGCCGTTTTTTGCTTGCCTATAATATTGACAAAGAAATGTAATGGTCGATTACTTCATACCCCAAAAGGCTACTTTTCTATATGGTATAATCTCGATCTGCAAAAAATTGCTTTTCTCGAACCGCCTTTATATGGGTTCGTAAATAAAATATGCATGTACTATCTGCACTTTTTAAAGAAAATTCTATTGAAACTTTTAATGCATGTGATGGAATCATCGATTCGTACTTTAAAATTTTTTGATTTGTGCACTTTCAGAGAAGAAGCTCATTTACCTTTTAATCAAGTCCACAAATTTTAAAGAGTCCCTAATGGTCTCTTTTACCCTACATATCTCTTAGAAATTTAATTTCAGGCGCTCGTGAAGCTGTGGAAAATTATACCTTTTCTGCTTATTTTATTCTGATTACTATTCCTGTCCCCATTCAATATCACATATCGTACTGTTATATCATCTCTATCCTCTTGTCCACTTTACAATATTCCATTTTTCTGGATTCCCTTTTAAATCCGTTCTACTCTTCGTATATCCTCTTAAAGCCATTACATTGGAAATGGTCACCGCGGCATAAATAATGATTTAAAACCTTCTTTTAATCATAGAGAGCTGTTAATTAAAAATCTGCAAAATCTCTGCTGAAATCATTTTAGTTTCAGAATAGCCAAACAATGCTTCATCAAAACTTTTACGTCAGTTTCATTTTACACACACCAAAAACACTAAGTGTGGAAAAATACCGCCAAGTACATAATTATTATTATTTTATTTATTAATATTTGAGGAAATCAAAGCTGTGAAATAAAAAAATGAAACCAGGTACGAATAGTAGAAAATTTATAATTGCAGCTGTTTGTACCGAAATTTCGGTACAATTTTATTGTACACCTTATTTACTATATTTATACAATTTATCTATCCATCTTTAAAATGTTTAATCGAAATTGCATATTTTTAATTATAAATCAATGTTTTTCAAATACATTAAAACTAGTTTTAGAATATGATATCATAAAAAATCAGGTTTTTAACACTTCTCCTCTCTGTGGATGCAATTGCGAATTTATTTCGTCCTGATTAATATGTAGAATCGTAAAATGAGGTTTGTTTCGAAGTTTTACAACCATTAGAATAAAATTATGATCAGCAGATGACTTTTCTTGGACAATTATTAAAAAAATTTGATTGTAGCGCATTTGGTTAACTTTTAATTAATATCTTCCAAACTTGCAGAATTTTTGTTCTTTCGTAGGTTCTATGTCCCATAAAGTTTAATCAAAATATATCATAAATTGACTGAGATATTTCACTTTTAGTGTTCAAAATCATTTAAGTAATAATTATCGGTTCCGTTTTTTTTCTTTTTCGCATTTCGTCGTTCGTGGCAGATTTTCTGTTGCTTGCGTATTTAGAATATTTTTTTACTTTTTTTTATTACTTGGCGGCGATTCGCTACCGTGACTTTTGATTTTTTATTACACATTTAAAATCTATGCGTCAGTGCAACTACCTATTAATTTTATGCACGCAGTAAACTCCGATACATCAAACCCCTGCACACCATTTTGATTAATTTTTATTTTTAACTGTCTTTCTTTAGATGGACCTATTCTTGACTCCCACTTCTGGAAGATTTACAACTTCTTAAGACAAACAGAAAATGTTTTAGAAAACGTTGGATTTTCAACAAGTAGTTAATACTCTAACCAAAAATGGAATACTTAAATTATGAATCAAAAAATTTTTTTCAACCAAAAGAATTAATTTTTAACAAGGGAGTTTAACTTTCAATGGAGTAGCTAAATTTTCAACCAACTAGTTGAATTTTCAACTGAAAAAGTTAAATGTTCAACCAAAAAAGGAATAGTCAAATTTTTCGTTAAAACTATTATTTTTCAACAACCAAAAAAACTAATTTTTTTATTAAAATATATCAGTTTTCAACCAAAGGGGTGAATTTTCAGACTAAAATGATGAATTTTTAACCAAAATATGAATTTTTGATGAAGGAGTTCAACTTTTAACCAAGTAGTTGAATATTCAACCAGAAATATGAAGTTTGAACCACAAATATAATTCTTTTACCAAATAGAGACAAATGTTCAACTGAATGAAGCATTTTCAACCAGATGTTTGAATTTTCATATAAAGATATCAATTTTCAACAATAAATGGAACAACTGCATTTTAAACCAAAGAATATGAAATTTCTACCAAAAAGAATGAATTTCCAAGCGAAAAAAAAAACAAACGAATTTTCAACCAAAGAATTAAATTTTCAACCAAGAAAGATTCTTCAGTCAAGAGAGAAAAAGAATTCAACCAAATTGTTGAATTATCAAACCAAAAAGAATGCATTTTTAACCAATTTGTTGTATTTTTAGTAAAATAATCATTTTCCCTATCAAATAATAAAACTTTCAACCAAAAAATATCAATGCTCAGCCGAACATATAATACTTGTTTAAACAAAAAAGATATATTATCCAGAAAAGAGTTCAACTTTCAACCTACAAAGATTTTTTAGTCATGATAGAAAAAAAATTCAACAAGATTATGAAATTTTGAAGCGAAAAGGCGAATTTGTTATAGAATAGTTGAATTTTAAAACCACAAATATGAATTTTCAACAAAAAACTTAATTTTTAACTGAATAGTAGAATTTCCAACAAAACAGTTGCATTTTTAGCTAAAAAGAATTAACTTGAAACCAAAAAACGTTTAATTTACAGCTAAAATGGTAATTCATAAACCAGAACAGTTAAATTTTTAGTTATAACAATTAATTTGAAGAAATGAATATTCATCTCTGAAAATTATATATTTTCTTCTTTCTAAAAGTGTTTCTATAGACTTACGTAGTTCTGACTCACACTTTTGGAATGAGATTTGCATCTTTCTAGGACCAAAATGGAATGGTTTAGAAAATTGTAAATTTACGTGCAAAAGAAAAATTTCAATTTTCGTATATTGGGTTATAAATCTCTTCAGAGCTGGAAATGATTTTTTTTACTTCCGAGGAGAATTGTTCTATAGATTTATTTAGTTAAAGTATTCGTCGAAACTTAATGATTTTTTGGTCAAAGAATTATAGGAAATTTCATTGAAAGATCTTGAGAATCGAATAATTATGGGAGGGGAAGTAGGAGAAGTGATAGGATATAAGAGGAGAGGTAGGGTAAGTGAGGAAAAATAAGGGGTGAGGATGTAGGGGAAGTTAGGGGTGGAACATTGAGGGAAATGAGGGGCGGGGAAGTACAGGAAGTGAGAGGAGTGGAGGGTAAGTGAGGGAAAATGAAACTCGAGGAAGTAGAGGAAATGAGGGGAGGGAAAGTAGGGGAAATCAGGGGAAATAAGGGAAGGAGATGTAGGGGAAGTAAGAAGGAATGAGTGATGGGGGATTAGGGGAGTACGGGGAGTGAAGAGCAATAAGTGGAGGGGAAGTAGGTGACGTGAGGATAAATAAGGAGGAAATAGTGAAAGTGAAGGGAAATTATGGGAGGGGGATCATGGGAAGTAAGGGTAGGGGAATTGTGGGAAGTGAGGGGAGATTAGAGAGAGGAAGCAAAGGAAATGATTAGAAATTAGGGTGGGTAAGGAAGGGGAAGGGAAAGGAAGTAGGAAAAGGGTTGTGTTAGCTGTGGAAGCGAGGAGAGGGGAAAGTAAAGAAGGAAGAAGTTGGGGAGAGGGCGAATGGTGAAATGTGAAATGTGGGGTGGGGGGATAAGGGGAATGTAAGAAGGGTATGGTTGGTAAAGTATGGGAGGAGGAGCTTTGAACGACTCAATTATCGTCTTAATAGGCTACGAAACCCTATTTTTTAGACGCGCGGCGCCTACTTTGACTAATTCATTGTTGTTGTCATGAGAGAAAGGATCGTGCAGTACCTTTTCTTAACACATAGATCACTTGTTCATGAAGATTCGTCGGAAGCCAGGAAACACATTTTGTTTGTGTTAAATAATTAGTTAGTTAATTAAGTTTGTACTAGGTTGACTATGAGAGATATGTTAGTTCCACCATCTTGTTATAAAGCTTTGAATTAAACTCTGAATGCCGTTTGTCTAAGAGAATTGCAAGCCTCTACCATGAAGACTCGCTCAACTGTCATGCCATTCAACCGCTAAACATTTGCCTTGCATTACTCTTCGTTGTAGATTAAGTCACACACTAAGCTGCATCTGTAAACAAGTTTATTTGGAATTCCAAAACAGAATCCACATTGTTTTTATTGCCCATATTTCTCGAAAACTTGGGTATATTTTACATGCTAAACTTTACAAGTTACTACCCCATCTTCAAGTGAAACGTAGTTTTGAAGAAATGCTTTTTTATGGTCTAGAATAGCACTAAACTGACGCATTTGTCAAGCACCCAAGGCGCAGGGAAAATTTGCATTGTAAAAATTGTGGTAATAAAAGTTCAAGTTTCAAGATAAAAGTATCGACGGAGAACAGGTAGTTGAGCACCTCATAATTCTTGCCGCAAGACGAGTCTGCATTCATAGAATCCAATATCCTTCGAACGAAATTGACATTTCCTGGTCTGGGAAAAGATGAACAAGCAAGACAGAGAGAGGGAAATGCGGAGAGTTCGTCTTGGAAAGGCAAAATTACGATTTGTTGACATTTGTTGGTTTCGTAAAGCCCTCTCGAATCACGTTGATAGATGGTACTCTCTTTCCTTTTCCACAACCCACGTACTTATATACACGCGAGTCATTGTGTCACTTGCCAAATCGAAAAGTTACATATATCCGTCAAACGACTGCAGACGCCAACGATGAAAATTCTTTCAGTCCTTTCGCTCAAATCGTATTTGTCGTTTTCTTGGTTATATGTATCAAAATCTGAATCCTCCACTTCAGACTGTATAGTTGGTCTCCCACGTTTATGGTCCATTCAAACACTTTCAATCCAACTTTCCTCAGCGCTCCAGCGAATACAGAAACGTTCACAAGGATATATTGGAAGTAAATAGTTATGTCAAGACACTTAATGAAATGAATTTGAAACCCTTTTTCAGATCAGGGTAAATAAATGTCCAAGAGGAAATGAAACTTGGAGGTGTAGTACTTAGAAAATAAAAAAAATTATCAGACTGATGGGATTGACTCGTCGAATGGAATTTCAACTAGGGGCGCGTGCATAGTGAACATATATGAAACCTACTCGAAAATTGAACTGTAAATTGTACCTATTATATTTTTTTTTCGTAAATTACGAAACTACAGATATTAATCAAAACAATAAAAAACTTACTGTGGGTATAATATTAATTCATAATTGTTTTTTAGAACATGCAACGCAACAGGCATGAAACATACTTGAAAATTGGATTTTGAATTGTGCCTATTACATTTTTTCGTCGTGAATTAAGAAACCACATATATTGATCACAACAATTAAAAAATTACTGTGGGTCTATCATTATTGCATTATTGTTTATTAGAACACGAAACTGAGCATAATTGAAACATACTCAACAATTTACCTGGAAATTGTACCTATTATATTTTTCCTCGTAAATTACGTAACCATTGATATTGATCAAAAGAATCAAAAATATACTGTGGGCATATAATTATTGCATAATTATTTTTTAAAACACGAAATTAGGCATATTTGAAACATACTGAAAAATTGACCGGAAAATTGTACCTGTTATATTTTTTCCTTGTGAATTAATAAACAACTATTAATAAATTAAAAAACACTGTGGATGTGTATTCAATTCATCTTTTTTTTAGAAAATGCAACTGCACTGCATACACAGAAAAACTAAGCTGTCGAAACTTTACTTGACTTTACTTCGTTGACTTTACTTCGCTGTTGTTTTGAGTTTCGAGAAAAATGATGCACCGAATAATGAGAATGCAGCGATGTTCATGTTATAATTTCAGACTTCAAGTATTTTCATTTTGAGAAAAAAAAACCTGATTTCGAGAACATAAAAAATGAGCTGCAACATTAGGAGAGTCTTTTTATTATTCTGAGGATTATCGTAATACTGTTATTTGGAATTATTAATTAATAATTAAGGTTAAGCGAACTTTTTGGAAAATTGTGGCCTACCGTAAAGTCTTAGGCAGTTAATTAAAGTTGCGACAACTTATTATTACCGTGAAAATTACGTAAAGTCTTTTTGGTAAGGAGGTAAGTCAACAATTTCTCTATGCTGCCTTACATGGGTGGGGGGTACGTGCGTACTGTAGTCCCTTAAATGTAAAAAAATTTCTGTTACTTTATTAACAATTTTAACAGTATTACTGGTAATTTACCTGATAATATAAGTAGAACCCAGTAATATTAGTATTAATATTAAATTTAATAACCATATATTCACAAAATTATAATAAATGAATAAATAAATAAGGAGCTCATCCACAAATTACGGAAGGTGTTCTCGTTTTTTTCTGGTTTAAAAACTCATCTCTTTTTGTTGAAATTTTTACTCTTTTGTTAAAATTTTGGATTTTCGGGTTGAAAATTCAACTGCTTTATAGAAAATTCGTATTTTTGGCTCGAAAATACTGCAATTTGGTAGAAATTTCTACTATTTGGTCAAAGGTTGAACTACTTTGTTAAAAATTCATTTTTTCAATTAACAATTACTTCGTACAAAATTTAACTGTATTGTAGAAAGCTCGTCTTTTTGGGTTGAAAGTTCAACATTTTGGATGAAAATTTTTTCTTTAGTGACTGAAAAATCTTTCCTGATTGAAAATTCCATTTTTCTTGAAAATTCATCTTTTTTGGTTGATAATATAAAAACTCGATACTTTTCAAATATAAAATTTCTAAAGGACACAAAAAATGTATCCTTTTTCTTCTGGCACGATTTATTTACTAAAATTAGTATTAAAAAAAAGTCCCTAGAAATTGTATTGTGCTGGGAAACCATTTGCTTTATATTCTTTCGATTTTAGAGCCTAAAATTTGATATAAGGACTTCTGAGCTGGGAAATTTAATATAATAATTTTTATCATCTTCTCAGGAGCTTCTTTCATGCCTTTAATGCTCTTACTTTCCGTAATTTGAGCCCTCGTATAATCACAATCCTCCATAAATGTGAAGACAGAAAGTGGCACTGAAAGGAATTTATCAAAAAAATGCTCCAGCAAGATTGACACAAAAGATTACTAAATACGAATACCCACTCCAACCCCATTCCATATACCCACCTTTTCCCCGAGGCTTGCTTTCATTAATAAACGCGGAAATCTTCTGGCGGTTCTTTCAACGAACAGCAGTATGTATATATATGAACGCGGAAGTTTACAGCCAAAGAGCTGAACAAACTGTAGATAAGGGTTGGCGGTGATTGCTCCATAAAATATGTATTCCACAGTTTCTTTCTTCTTACTTTACGTTACATGGCGTTCGATGCCTTCACCCCTACAAGGAACTGACTTATTAAACGTGATCATTATTTGTACCAAATTTTATGTCCTACAAAATCAAATTATCCCATCTTAATAAAAAACGAAACAGCATAAGCATTTATACCGACACATGACAGCCACCCACCCGGGAGAACCGGGATAAAACCGGGACTGAAATATTGTAACGGGAAATTTTTCGCATTTCATAACTCACAAAAAAAACTGGAGGTTCACTCAAGTTTTAACTTAAATAAAAGTTGGTATCTTTTAAAACTTGTACTCTACTGTGGAGACCCAAAAGAGTTCCTTTGGAGAACACTTAAATAGAAAAATACGAAGGTGCATTCTCAAACTAACCGCTTGGAAAGTGGGATTGATAAGTTAGGGATTTACAGACATTGATTTATAGTCATCAAAACGATGACTTAAGACGAAAAGTTCCTCAAGTCATTATATCTATTCTAAAAGACAAATTTTCAATGAAATCCTGAGTCGAACTTTTAGCTCTCTTTTAGACGTCTAAATTGTAGGACTTAATGAAGGGCTTGTAGAGGTCTTAATTTGTATTAGATTAAGCCCTCTTTTAGTCCTCCAAAAAAGAGGGCTCAATTTAATAAAAATATAGCCCTTTCTAGGTCCTCCTAAGTCCTTTGTTTAGGCACATCACCATTTACCCCAGGACAAACACATGCACACCAAAAGTATAGGGATACATTTCATAATCTGATTACATTTTCATTAAAAACAATATTGTTTCTTTACCACAATTTTTAGAAGAAACTTTATTACTCAGAAATTAGATCGACCACTTTCGAAATTCTTTTTATCAGTTCACTAATTTCTGCAATTGGTTTTAATGGGTGTCAATTAAAAATTGTTGTAAAAAAGCAATGCTGTTTCTCATGGAAATATAATCAGATATATATATATATATATATATATATATCCTTTTATAAATAGAATAAAACAATTTCAAGTAAAAATGAAAAAAATTTCAAATTTATTATCCTTGACAGTTTTATAACGTGCATCTAATAGAAATTTCCTTAATTTTGTAACTTTGCAAGACTTTTTAGAATTCGTCACCTTACCGACTTACCCTGACTTTCTCTGACCAATACATTTCTCTGACTTTTCCCTGATTTCCAGGTTTTCCCTGACTCACGGCAACCCTATTGTAAAATGGAATTTTGACAAATTTTCACGGAAATTTTTCATGTATCTAGTATTTTATCATCTGCTAAGTTCGATATTTCATGAATTTATCAAATTGAAGAATAAAAAACTTCATTCAGAAATAAGTGCTGTACATTATAATAAAGTTCTCTAATTGAGACCAACAAGGTTGACAACCCCATTGGGACGAAAGGCTTCCCGAAATCTCTAAAGTGGGTTACAAGACTTCCCGAATGGCTTCCGATCACGACTGAAAAAAGGGTTTAGTCTGCTGGACAAGACATAATCCCCAGCTAGCAACGTAATAGAATCACGTACTTTTTCCTTTAACCTCATCTCACCAGTTCCCTCGGGACATAACCCGTCTAGTTTCACACACATGTGTCCACATAAGTTAAATTTAATATAATTTTATTTCTACTTTGCAGGGATCATGGCATTTTTTTCAATTGAGCCGTTCTCCAGATAAACGACCAAGTCGACTTAGGTTTTGAAACGAAATTGCCCAAGAAACTTTTGAAAATGTTTTCTTAGAAACAAAAACATACATCTTTCAGAAAGTGCAAACATTTTAAAAACTATAGCATATTCTTATTGGTTTGTGAAAATCCATTTTGAAAAGTTTCTTCTGCAATTTTGTGCTAAAACCTAACTCGACATAGGTTTTGGAACGAAATTGAAGAGTAAAATTTTCAAAATGAGTTTATACAAACAAAAAAATACATGTCATAGATTGTGCAAGCATTTTGAAAATCATAGCATTTGCCTTTTGGTTTTATAAACAGACATTTTTAAAACTTTCATCTGCAATTTTGTTCTAAAACCTAAGTCGACTAAGGTTTTGGAACAGAATTGCCCAAGAAACTTTGCGAAATGCGTTTTTGCATTTAAAAAAATACATGTTTTAGATTGTACAGACAGTTTAAAAACAATGGCATATCCTTTTTGTTTTTGTAAACAGCCATTTTGAAAAGATTCTTTGGCAATTTTGTGCTAAAACCTAAGTCGACTTAGGTTTTGAAACGAAATTGCCAAAGAAACTTTTCAAATTGTGTTTTCACAAACAAAAACATACATCTTTCAGAAAGTGCAAACATTTTACAAAAAATAGCATATCCTGTTTGGTTTGTGAAAATCCATTTTGAAAAGTTTCTTCTGCAATTTTGTGCTAAGACCTAACTCAACATAGGTTTTGGAATGAAATTGACAAATACAACAAATAAAAAATACCTATTTCAGATTGTGCGAACATTTTGAAAAACATAGCATATCTCTTTTGGTTTTGTAAATAGCAATTGTTAACAGTTTCTTCTGCAATTTTGTGGTAAAACCTAAGTCGACTTAAGTTTTTGAACGAAATTGCCAAAGAAACTTTTCAACATTGCTATTTACAAACAAAAAAACACATGTTTTAGATTGTGCGAACATTTGAAAAACTATAGCATATTCTTTTTGGTTATTGAAAAACGATTTTGAAAAGTTCTTTTTGCAATTTTGTGCTTACACCTAACTCGACATAGGTTTTGGAACGAAATTGACAAATAAAATTTTCAAGATGTGTATTTACAAATAAACAAATATATGTTTTAGATTCTGCAAACATTTTGAAAACCATAGCATTTGACTTTTGGTTTTTTAAACAGCCGTTTTCGAAACTTTCTTCTGCAATTTTGAGCTAAAACCTAAGTCGACTTAGTTTTTGAAACGAAATTGCCCAAGAAACTTTTCGAAATGTGTTTTTACAAACAAAAAAATACATGTTTTAGAGTGTACAGGCATTTTCAAAACAAAAGCATATCCTTTTTGGTTTCGTAAACAGCCATTTTGAAAATATTCTTTGACAATTTTGTGCTAGAACATAAGTCCACTTAGGTTTTGGAACGAAACTGCCTGAGAAACTTTTCAAATTGTGTTTTTACAAACAAAAACATACATCTTTTAGACTGTGCAAACATTTCAAAACCTATAGCATATCCTTTTTGGTTTGTGAAAATACATTTTGAAAAGTTTCTTCTGCAATGTTGTGGTAAAACTTAAGTCGACTTAGTTTTTGGTACGAAATTGTCAAAGAAACTTCTCAAAATGAGTGTATACAAACAAAAAAATACATATTTTAGATTTCATTAATATTCTAAAAATCATAGAATATCGTTTTTGGTTTATAAAAAGCCATTTTCAAAACTTTCTTCGGCAGTTTTGTGCTGAAACCTAAGTCGACTTAGGTTCTGGGACGAAATAGCCAAAAGAGACTTTTCAAATGTGTTTTTACAACAAATAAAAAATACCTATTTCAGATCGTGCGAACATTTTGAAAACCATAGTATACCTCTTTTGGTTTTGTAAAAAGCCAGTTTGAAAAATATCTATTGCTAAGAGCACGTGAATTTTTTCGATTTAAAGAGAAAATTTAATCTTAATACAAAATAAATATTTCGAATAACAATTAATTTTTCAATATTATTAAATACAAAGTTGAATTTTCAACCAAAAAAGATGAATTCCCCACGGAAAATTTGACAGTAAATGTAAAACAAAAATATTTTTATTTTAAATAAAGACAGTTGAATTCATCCAAAAAAGACAAATTTTCTACAAAATAGTTGAACCCTCAAGCACGAAAGATTGATTTTCGACCAGTTGTGTTTTTAACCAAAAAAAGATTCAATATTTTAAAAAGAGACTATTTTTCTTCAAAATATTTAATTCTTTAACTCGAAGATACGAATTTTGGTCAAAAAAGTTGATTTTCAATCAAATAGTTAAATTTTAAACTAAATATATGAATTTTCTATTAAAAAGATTAAATTTCCACTAAAAAAGATTAAATTTCAACTAAAATGATAAATTATAAGCGAAAAATGTAATAGTTGATATTTTAATTTGAAGAGATGTTAATTTAAAATCAAAAACAACTTAATACATAAAAAAATGAATTGTCAACAATATATTTGAATTCTCAACCAAATATTTTTCAGTCAAAAAATCAAATAAATCTTAGGCAAATTATAATTTGAAGGCAAAAATAGTTTTTAAAATAAAATAACAAATGCATGTTTTAGATTTCTGTGTTTATTTGCTTTAAGCTTATAATAATATCATTTTTTAAGTTTGTCAAGAAAATTGAAGAAGATTTTTCAAGATTTTAGAAATGTCGAAAAAGTATCTAGAAAATTTTTAAGCATTTGTTTACCTTACAGGATTTTACAAAATTTTAGAAAAAATTTAAGTCAGTTAAAAAAATATTTAGTGCTTTTTAACGATTGGAAAATTTTTGAAACTATTTTATTAATCTTCCGTATTGTCTTTTGGAAATTGCAGAAATCATTTTTAATGTTTTAAAATATTTTCAAATATTCTCTGAAATTTATTTTTATAAAATAAAGACTCACTTAAAATATGTACAGCAATCTTGAGAAATTTTTTGTATCATCTTAACAATTTTCAAAATCTTTAAAAAACTTTAAAATTTTATTTCAAAATCATCGAAAATATTCATTTTCTTTTAAGTTTCTCAAAACTCTTTACCATGAACTTTATTCGACAGGATTTTTGAATTTTCAAAATTCTAGAATGTAAAAGGAAATTATAATTTCATATCCTACCTACGCAATTCCGTTCTTCTGTCTTTGGTCTGTGGAAGATATTTTAGACCTACCTGTAACAAAAGAAAAACCTGACATTAGTTACTAGAACCAATTCCAAATAAATTTTTCAAAATCAATTATTATTCATTCTAGGATACGAAATAAATGGGAAATTCAATCGAAAATATAATTAATAATATATGGTTAACCCAACTACATTTTTTGGTTGTTTCAAACAAATCTTTTGGTAGATGTACTAAGTAGTTGACTCAACAAAAAAAATTTGGTTGGTCCAATCAAATATTTTGTTGAATCAACCAAAATTTGTTCGATTGAACCAAATTTTCATGTGCATCAAAGAAAAAAGTTTTCTTGGTTCAAAAACAAACAACGATATATTTGGTGCATCAAACTACATTTTTTTGTATTTTGAGCAAATATTCTGGTAGATGGACTATTTGGTACATTGAGGAAAAAATTGGTTGTTTGAATCAAATATTTTGTTCAATTAGGCAAAATTTGTTTGATACAGACATTTTTTAAATGTATATCCAAGAAAAAAGTTTTTTTGGTTCAAGAACAAACAACAAAATATTTGGTTGACTGAAATACATTTTTTGGCTGTTTTAACCAAATCTTATGGTAGATTGACAAACCAAAAATTGATTGGTTCAATCAAATATTTTGTTGAATCAAGCAAAATTTGTTTGATTCAACCAAATTTTCATGTATATCCAAGAAAACAGATTTTTTTTGTTCAAGAACAACAAAAAATTTGGTTGAGCCAACTAATTGTTTTGGTTTTTAAAACCAAATCTTTTGGTACATGGATTATTTGGTTAATTCAAAAAAATTGGTTGGGTCAATCAAATATTTTGTTGAATCAACTAGAATTTGTTTGAATTTACCAAATTGCATGTATATCCAAGAAAACAGTTTTTTTTTTGGTTCAAGAATAAAATAAGGAACAAAATATTTGGTTGATTGAAATAATTTGTTGGCTTTTTTAACCAAATCCTTTGGTTGATGGAATATTTGGTTAATTGAACAAATAAAAAATTCGTTGCTTCAATCAAATGTTTTGTTGAATGAACTAAATTTTTTTTTGATTTAACCAAATTTTTATGTATATCCAAGAAAACAGATTTCTTTTAACAAGAATATTCAAAAAAACATTTAGTTGTCCCATCTAAATTTTTTGGTTGTTTTAGACCAATCTTCTGGTAGATGGACTATTTGGTTCATTGAGCAAAAAAAATTGGTTGGTTCAATCAAATATTTTGTAGAATCAAGCAAAATTTGTTTGGTTCAACCAAATTTTCATGTATATCCAAGCAAAAATTTTTCTTGGTTCCAGAACAACAAAACATTTGGTTGACCCAACTAAATTTTTTGTTTGTTCTAATGAAATATTTTGATAGATGGATAATTTGGTTAATTGAAAAAAATTGGTTGGGTCAATCAAATGTTTTGTTGAATGAACTAAATTTTTTTTGATATAACCAAATTTTTATGTATATCCAAGAAAACAGATTTTTTTTATCAAGAATATCCAACAAAACATTTAGTTGTCCCATCTGAATTTTTTGTTTGTTTTAGCAAAATTTTCTGGTAGATCGACTATTTGGTTCATTGAGCAAAAAAAAATGGTTGGTTGAATCAAATATTTTGTTCAATTAAGGGAAATCTGTTTGATACAGTAAAAATGTCATGTACATCCAAGAAAAATCTTATGGTTGATTGTACGAAAAAAAATGGCTGGTTCCATCAAACATTTTGTTGAACCAACTTATATTTTGTTTGATTTAACCAAATTTTCATGTATATCTAAGAAACCAGTTTTTTTTGTTCGAAAACAAAGAACCATATATTTAGTTGACCCATCTAAATTTTCTGGTTTTTTTAACCAAATCATTTCATAAATGAACTATTTGGTTAATTAAAAAAAAATTGTTCGAGTCAATCGAATATTTAGTTGAATAGACTAAATTTTTTTTGATTTAATCAAACTTTCATGTATATCTAGGAAAACAGATTTTTCTGGATAAAGAACAACCAACAAAACATTTGTTTGACCCGAATACATTTTTTGGTTGTCTTAACCAAATATCTTGATAGATGGGTTATTTGGTTAGTTGAAAAAAATTGGTTGGGTCAATCAAATATTTTGTTGAATCAACTAGAATTTTTTTGATTATATCAAATTTCATCTATATCCAAAAAACAGTTTTTTTTGATTCAAAAATAAGCAACAAAATATTTGGTTGACTGAAATGAATTTCTTGGCTATTTTAACCAAATCCTTTGGTAGATGGAATATTTGGTTGATTGAACCAACAAAAAATTGGTTGTTCCAATCAAATAGTTTGTTGAATCAACTAAAATTTTGTTTAATTTAACCCAATTTTTATGTATATTCAAGAAAACAGATTTTTTTGATCATGAACAACCAACAAAACATTTGGTTGATCCATCTAAATTTGTTGGTTGTTTTAACAATATCTTTTAATAGACGGACTATTTAGTTGACTCAACCAACATTTTTTTAATTCAACCAAATTTTCATGTATATCCAAGAAAACAGATTTTTTGTATCAAGAACAGCCAACAAGAAATTTGGTTGACCCAACTCAATTTTTTTTTGTTTTAACCAAATATTTTGGCACCTGGATTATTTGGGTAATTGAAAATAATTGGTTGAGTCAATCAAATATTTTGTTGAAACAACAAGAATATTTTTATTTAACCAAATTGTCATGTATATCCAAGAAAACAGTTTTTTTGATTCAAAACAAACATCAAAATATTTGGTCGACTGAAATAAATTTTTTGGCTGTTTTAAACAAATACTTTGGCAGATGGAATATTTGGTTGATTGAATTGAATTTGTTTTTATTCAACATAATGTTAATGTATATCTAAGAAACTAGCTTTTTGGGTTTAAGGGCAAGCAAAAAATATTTGATTGAACCATCTAAATTTTTTGTTTGTTTTAAATAAATCTTCTGGTAGATGAACTATTGGGTTGATTGAACAGACAAATAATTGGTTGAGCCAATTAAATATATTGTTGAATCAACCAAAATTTTTTTTATTTAGCCAAATTTTTATGTATATACAAGAAAACAGATTTTATTGGTTCAAGAACAACCAATGAATCATTTGGTTGACTCAACTAAATTTGTTGATTGTTTTAACCAAATATTTTGGTACTTGGACTATTTGACGAATTGAAAAAAATTGGTTGGTTCAATCAAATATTTTGTTGAATCAACCAACATTTTTTTTATTCAACCAAATTTTCATGTATATCCATGAAAACAGTTGTTTTAGTTCAGAAATTTTTTTCTGAGCGTGGAAACAATTTTTTAAATTCTAAAAACATTGATTCTAAATTATTTTTTCTACACTGATAAATTATCAAAACGGCTTGAAAAATAAGCCATCATGAATCCTGTTCTAGTTCAGATTCCAATTTTGATACATTCGTCTGAAAATGCTGGTGACAGCAAATTTTGAATGTAATACTAGATACGAGACGACTCTCGTGGAGTAGAATAACGTCCAGAGAAAGTCAAATGAAGCTGGTGGGAAGCTACGAGCCTGGGAAGTAAATATCAGCTCAGAATTCTGAGAAAAAATTCAAATTTTACCTAATCAAAGAGCAAACAGCTGAAATGGGCAAACATAGTTAACATATACTGGAGGTTTATATTGTTTACAATTTCCGACTTTTTCGTCATTTTTAAAGTCGGAACTTTATCTTAAGTCAACCCAAGTAAAAATTCCCCATACAAACCGTAAGTAAATTCATTGGAAATTTTTTTCTCTCGAATTATCATGCATGTCACTCCTAAATTTGTTCCAATGCACAACAAAATAAATGCGTTTATTTAACACGTATTTCCCATAAGAAAAAAGGACGTTTTTGTAAATTTTATTTAGAATTGTCAATATTAGGTTAATCGAGTTCAAACTCAACGATTTTTTTCACAATTAGCTATATAATACAAATGAATGATTACTTTTAAAATATCATCCCCAAAAGTCTCTTTTATAGGCTCGAAAAAAAACCCCATAAGTGAAAAATGGGGTTTGTGAGTTTTCGGCGCTCATTAGGATTTTTTGCGCTTTTTCTTACTGCAAATTGGTTTTAATACATGAAATACTATTTTTTACTGATAATTACGTATTAAAATGAATTGTTCGAACAATTTATTATTGTTTTTAGCAATTTTTTCTTAGAATAGAGTTAGAAAGTCGCGTTTTTTCCGAATGTTTCAACTTATTTTTAACTTTTAACGTTTTAACGTTAATATTAGGTAAATTGTTGGAACTCAGCATTTCTTTTCACAATCAATCATAGAAAACGAATCGAAAATTACTTTTGAAATATAATGCCCATAAGTCTGCTTCATAGGGCCCCAAAGAAAACCCATAAGTGCAAAATTGAGTTTTGCGAGTTTTTGGCTATAATTATGATTTTTGCGGGTT
The DNA here is from genome assembly GCA_011634705.1 of Andricus grossulariae. Lineage (NCBI taxonomy): Eukaryota > Metazoa > Arthropoda > Insecta > Hymenoptera > Cynipidae > Andricus > Andricus grossulariae. The sequence goes on from JAABKJ010007545.1 coordinate 305,283,431, forward strand.
TATCAATAATGATTTTTCTAATACATGAAATACTACTTTCTTCTGATGATCACATGTTTTTATAAATTGTTTAAACAATATTTTATTGTTTTTAGCAACTTTCTCTTAGAATAGAGTTAGAAAGTCCCGGGTTTTTCCGAATTTTTTAACTAATTTTAAACTTTTCATTTGGAGCAAGACAATAATCAATTAAATTTGAGAGAAGTAATTTTTTAATTTATATTTTATTATTTATAATAATATTCTCTTAGAATAATGCGTGATACGGCTTGATAGTTGCAATTTGTTCTAAAATTTTCCACTTTTTTTAACTTTTCGGGTAGCGTGAGGTATTAATTAATTAAAGTTAACAAAAATAATTATTCAAACAATTTATTATCATTTTTAATAAAATTCCTTTTGAATAGTGTCAGAAAGATGTGTTTTTTCTGACATTTCAAACTTTTTGTCCACTTTTTACTTAGCGTGATGTAATAATTCATACAATTCAGCAAAAATTTGAAAAAAAAGTATCATTGTTTATAACTATCTTCTCCTATAATAATGCTAGATAGTTGCGGTTTTTTCTAAAATTATTAACATTGATTCATCTTTTTATTTATGAACAAATAATGAATAGGCTTTAGAGAAAATGATTTTGAAAATAAAATAGATGTTTGGAGTATTCCTTAAATTTTCTATATGTATCATATTAAATATAAATTTTCCTTGGTGTAGTTATTGAGAGCCTTTCCGAATAAATTAATAATAATATTGATCATTTCTCCCTAACTAATAACTCGTGATACATCAGGATTGCACATAACTCTTTAAACAATCTTCAATTGTTTTAACAAATGTAACTTATTTAAACAATTACTTATTTCCCAAAAATGTAAAAAATAGACGTATTTTCTGATCGAAATGTAATATTTTGTCATTTTTTGGAGTGTTACATTTTTTTAAGAACATTATGTAATTATTTAAACAAACACTTATTGTTTATTCAAAAAATTTCTGAAAATTGACCCAGAGATTTCCAGTTTTTTCTCAAATTGGTATCATGTGCTACTTTTTGTTGAATAATTAAATAATTTTGATACATATCTCTCAATGCTTAATGAATTTCTATATGTTTAAACAATTTTGACTTGCTTAAGCAGCTTTTTTTCGATATCTTTGAAAAAATGAAATAAAATACATATAATTATTTTTCTGACTGTATAGGGTATAGAAAGAATATATTAACCATTTTGTAAATGTTGAAACAAATATAATTTGTTTAAACAATTATTTTTCCAAAAATATTTTTCAAATCACATATTCTGAATTAAACATAATATTGAATGATTTCGAGGAGTCGTAAATTCTGTTAAAAACGTCCTGTCATTGTTTAAACCATTTTTATTCGATCGAGCAGTTTCCTATTGAAAAATGTGGGTCAATAATATAAAATATTACACATAGGATTATTTGTGTGAATATATTTTTTGTGTCTTTCAGTATTTCAAATTAATATTCATAAGAATTTTCAAATGTTATAATGAATTATAATCTAAATCCATTTCATATGCAGTCTAATTACAATGCTGATCACAAAATATTATTTTTTGGCCGAAGACAATGTTTTCTTTCTGATATCTGGAAACTGTTTTCTATAATTTCTTACTACTTGCAGTAAGTACTATTTTTGGTTCCTTATTTCTTGTTATCAAGCAGTTAAAGTCCGATATTAATTTAACACCTCTTTCAGCAGTATCATTCACTACTGTTAAATGTTTAACAATTGTTAAGCCTCGCAAGTAATTGTTTGAACAATAACATAAAGTTTATAGCAGAATTAATTACTCCTCGAAATCAATCAGTATTATGTTTAATTCAGAAAATACGATTTTAAAAGTATTTTTATAAGTTGTTATTCATACCAATTATTATTCCTTGATTTAATATCATATAAAAAGTCACTTTCATTATTAGTTGAACCGATGTTTAACTTTTTGACAATTATTCAGTATTGAAGGAATATGACTGTCACGACTGTACTTGAGTGTTGTCGCGTCTTCTGCTCCGATCGTCTATCAGCACAGAATGATGAACACCCAATTAGGAGTCAGGACTCCTTTCCGTGGCTGCGATTGGCTTTTTAAAATTGTTAATGAATAAGAACTAATTTAGATAAATAAATAACCAATAAAAAAACATTTTAAAGAACTGAAAATGTTTGTATTTTTGAAAATACACTCGGTTTTATGGATTTTTTCAGATTATGCAAATAAAAAAAAATATATTTTTTTAAATAATGTAAATGAAATATATTTAAAAAATCGTTTGCTTTAAATACTGAGAAAGTTGAGAATAAAAACGTCTTAATTTTAACCCGAAAAACAATTAAGATAACTATAAAATTAAAAAAATTAACAAAAAACTCTTTGTTTTATCAAAGATATTAAGTTCTAGATACAAACCTTTCACTAATTTTATATGAAATAATATTTTCAGTATATTCTTATATTCACAACAAATACACAGTACATCATTTATCTATTATATATTTTTTTATATTCGTAACAAACATATAGTTAAACAATTTAAATATTTTTTGTAAGGATAAATGTTTTATTTTCTTATACAATAAAAAAATCGCTAATGCATTTGTACTTCGCAACATCAAAAATGCGTAGATCACTTTACGTCAAGTTCTTTCATTATGGTAGACTGTATTTAATAATATTGGAAATTGTAAGATCAATAAATGACTTTTACTCTTGATAGCATAAATAACACATTTGACAAGTGCATGCTTCGATTACACCAGGAGACACGAACATTGCACAGTTCATCTGTATGTTTTTTGCGAATATAAAAAAATATAGATAAATGATGTACTGTGCATTTGTTCTGAATATAAGAATATGTTGAAAATATGATTTCATATAAAATGAGTAATCTGTTATTCTCTCTTACTCCTATTGATGGATTTTACTATTTTATAAAATTTCTATGATGAAAACCCCATTGAAAGCCTTGTTAAATAATTTCAAAACAAAATTTTATTTTTCTGGTGCCCCGGTTTTTAATTTTGCGTCTCATATCTATTATATATTTTTTCCCCATTGTGTCGAAAACTACGAAAATCTCCATTTTTACGTAAATTTGATGCTCGCAACCTCTAAACATTTTTTTTTTTTACTGAAAAAATTAAGAATGTATTATCTCACCCAGAGAAACAAACTATCGCGATACGGCCGCCGAAAATAAAAACAAGTTTTTTGTGAACCAACCTAATATATATATATATGGGGCGACAACCTCATAAAATCTGAGGAGGAATGTCCATCAATCACTGCGGAAGAGGTGAAAAAAGCACTTAGAGGCACATTTCAACTGCGCAAGCGTTGCGTATGGAAGGGGAAAGCCTCCTGATTGGCTAAACTTCATTGAAAGATATCTCTGTGGAGAAAAATGATATCTTCAAATTTAAAAAAGCTTTTTGAAATTTAAGAATTGTAAGTTTAGATGGCATGGCCTGATTTTAGAAAATAAAGTTTTTCGCGATGTAACATAAGCTCAAATTTACCAAAAAAGCGCATTTTTTGCACTTTTAGGTTAGGATATCTCAAAAACCTGACGTGCTGGAAAAATTCTGACCTCGAATTCGAATTCTACGCAGAAAATTACATCGAAAATGATACTCAGTTAGCCAACAACAATCGCAATCCATTTTAGCACTTGAATAAATTATTTATGAATAAATAAGGTACACGTTTTAAGTGCTGAACCATGAAAACTAAATACTCTTATAAAAAAAATTTGAAGCTGAATGCATGTTGAAAATGTGAAAACTGGAGACAGAAGTTATCTAATATGAAATTAGAACCGTTACAAAATACATATATAGTACTTTTTAAATAAGTATTAGAAAGTGAATAATTTTTAGTTGAAATGTGCAAAGTTAAATACCTAATTAAAAAATTTAATATTTCAAATTCATCACCTGCAATGTTAAATGTTCTAATTTCAGCAATTTTTAATTTGAGTTTAAGAGTAATGAAGAGTAGGTCGGAGTGAAAATGCTAAAATAAATCAAAAGGTTTGAGCGATTTCAAATTCAAAATATCTTTTTTGGGTTGAGTCATACGCACACATTTTAAAACAAGTTGAATATGCTGAACCTGAAATTTATTCAGCCTAAACCAAAGAAACATTTGATCATTTTGCTTTTTCGAAAAAAAGCTTTTGTCGTGATTTAGGATTTTTGGGATTTCATATATTTTTGCGACTTTGGAACGTTATATGCCCCACAAAAAAATGTTTCTCATGAATAAAAAATAATAACGTGTTCCTTTGGTTCAAGCTGAAGAAATTGTAGGTTCGAATTCATTCAAAAAACATGTTTTTGTACATTTTCAAAAAATTCGAAATAAGGCAAAATTTTTTTTGAATTTAGAAAAGAGAACAGAAGATATTAGCTGATTTCGACAAAAATTTTCTCTACTTGTTTTGGAAGTCGACCGACCAATTATCGCTCAGCTGAAACGATTCGATTAATTTTAGTATTTTTACTTCGCAGTACTGAAGAGTGTAGTTTTAAATTTACATTGATTAATTATAGTAAGGAACAAATGACAAATCATGGAAAGAAATATTTATGAGAACGATGTTAAACATATCAAAATTGTGTATTTAATTAATTTTTGGTTTGTGGGACTTTTTTATATCATTGTGAATGGATTTCCAACGACCTGAGTATAACAAATTTTGGAAAAGTTAATTCTTTAATGGCAGAAATCATTAAAAATCATTGAAAATTGTTTAAAAATGCAACATTTCATATAAAAAGATTGTTCTTTTCGACGTGTAAAAATAAATGTTTAATCATACATTGTTGTCCAAAACCTAATTGGCTGCACAAATTGAATTTTAGTAGCTGTTTTCAATTTGTCTATTAATGAAGATTACGAATTTTCTGCTCCATCAATTTTTTAAATCAAAATTTCCAAAAAAGTTATTTTATTTCATGATAAAATTTATTTCTAAAAGTTTTTAAACCTTTTTGATAAAAGAGACAATTTTGACTGCAAATGATTTTATAATAATGGCAAATGATTTGTTTTTTCAATTTTCATACCACGTGATAATTTATCAACTTTTCTACATTTTTAAAGCGACTGTCGACACAGGCAAAAAATTTACAGATAATAAGATGTCTGGGAAAATAAAAAATAATTCAGATTTTATTTTAAATGATTAATTTTAAGTTTTGAGTATTTCAAAATGTAGAAAAAGAATCTGGAAGATTTTAAGACCATTTTTTTGTTACTTTTACAAGAATTTAACTAATTTTTCGAAAACCTAATTATTTCAAAAGATATTTAGAACTTTTGAAAAATATTCGAAAATCGTTTAGATTTTGAGAAGATTTCAAAACTTTTTAAATAAAATGTAGATTTTTTTAAAGTTTGAAAATAAGGAAGCTTTTTAGAATTTTAAAAGGTTTTAAGAGACTAAAAAATTTTCCTAATATTCCTGGGAAATTTTCAAATAATTTTTTATTTAAAAAATTCATTTACACAGGAAGTTGAGAAAAATTACAACAAAATTTTAAATAATTTCAAAAAAGTATGTAGAAGATTCCAAAGCCAAAATTTTCAATTTTGCAAGATTAAATAATTTTAGGAAAAATTCGAGTAAGTTTATGAGACAGAAGGTTTGAAAAGATTAAAAAATAATTTAAAACTTGAAAATATTTTGAAAAATATGAAACAAAATATAGATTTTTGAAGATATGGAACAAAAAGTTTAGAATCTTCCTAAAAATTATGAAAGGTTTGAAGAGAATCAAATAATTTAAAAAAAGAATCCGGAAGATCTTAAAGCAATTTTTTAATTATGCAGACTTTTTTGTAATTTTTAGGAATAATACTAATCATTTTGAAAGATATATAGAAAGTTTAGAAGTTTATTTACATATTTTTTTAATTTTGGAAAAAATTCGAATGATTTTTTTAAATTTTTCAAAAGATTACAAAATAATCTAAACTTTCAAAAGATTTCAAAATTTTTCAAACAAATTGTTGATATTTAAAGATTTTTAAATACAATTTAGGAGACAATTTATGGAAAGATGTTAATGAACCGTCTACCGTTACGAAATTCCGTTTGGCGAAAAATTCCGTGATACTAGTCAGTGCCTATTTTCAATTATAAATAATGTAAGTGGGTACTTTTTAATTTTTATACACTTTTGTCTCGCCAGTTTTTGATCTACAGTCTAAACCAAAATGGTTATAATTTTTAGCTGTGAAAAAATTCCTCTCTAACTTCGCTGGGATTCGAACCCAGCTCTGCAGATTGTTCGATTCCCAGCGAGGTTAGAGATGTAGAACCAAAACCGTCATTCCGTCGACAAAAAGCTATTGTTCAAAGCAAAAAAACAGAACATCAAAACTCCATTAATTTAGCAAAAAATCATTATTTAAATAGAGTAATACGAATTAATACTCAACTTGGATGTATTAAGGTCAGTTGTCAGTATCACTATTTGTTTGGATTCAAATACAAAGTTAGTGAATTGGTTGAGCAGGTTTGCAAAGTAATTTGCGTACTAGTTGAACCATGTTGTATGTTTACATTAGTCGTGTCTCGAGCCAATCAAATAATTGTTTAATATGCTTGATGCTTACGTGTATCAGTAGCCTGTTAAGCTTGATTCCACATTCACTAATTGATGCAAACGAATTGATTGCGAATCGAAATAGGAAAATTATTACAAAAAATTTCGCACTATAGAAAAAATCTATATTGTATAGGATTTTATAGGATCTTCAATTATTTCAAAGGATTTTTCGCGATTTTAAGATTTTAAGTTATTTTAATGGATTCCAAAGAATTTCAAGAGTTTAAAAAAAGTGCAAGGGATTTCAAAGAAGTTGGTAGCATTCCCACATACTCTAAGCTAAACTTTAAGGAATTTTAAACGAACTTTGGAAAATAAATGAAATAAAATGAAATTTTAATGGATTCCTGGCGATTCCAAAGACTCCAAGGAATTTCAAGTGATTTCAAGAAATTTCATAAGATTCCAAGCATTTTATTTAATCTTCAAGGACGTCGAAGATTTCTAGAAATTTGAACGTTTTTTTAAGAGAATTTTAATGAATAATTTTAAATTAATTTATATTAAAGGGATTTAAAATTATTTTTACTTTTTTAATGGATTATTACGATTTCCAGATATTTCAGTGGATCTTAAAGGATTTCAACGGTTTTCTAGAGAACTGTAGTGAATTAAATAAATTTTATTTCAAAGAATTTCTGCGGATTTAAACAATTTCAAGGGATATGAAGGAACATACCTTTCAAAGGATTTTAAAGGATTTCAAGCGATTTCGAAAATTTTAAGGGATTTCAAAGTGTTTTGTAGGATTTCCAAGGATTTTAAGTTCAATTTTAAGAGATTTCTACAGAACTTTGGAAAATGAATAAAATAAAATAAAATTGCAAGAAATTCCTAGCGATTCCAAACATTTCAAGGGATTTTAAGGTCATATTCCAAGAATGTTTAGTTTAATTGTTATTTAAGGAATTTCAGATGATTTCTACAGTTTTCAAAGATTTCAAAAGCTTTGAAAAATTTTAGGGAATTTCAAAAGATTCCAAGGAACTTGAAGAGATTAAACAAATTTCTAGAGATTTCAAAGAATTTTGTAGCATTTCCAAAGATTTCAGGAGATTTTAAAGAATTTTAAACGATTTAAGGGACTTTAAAAGACCTCCAATTAGTTCAATGGATTTATGGGATTTTGTAAGATTTTAAAGATTTTAAGTTATTTTGACAAATTTCAAAGAATTTCAGAATATTTCTACAAACTTCGAGGGATTTTAAAGAATCTTGTAGAATTTCCAAATATGTTAAACTCGATTTTGTTAGAGTTGTTAAAAGGCTTTGGAGTAGTTATTTTTCATCTTTCAAGTGATATAATTCACACCAGTTTTTAAAACAATCTCAATTTTAGGAAAGGGGTTTGCTTCATGAACCCTACAAATTGTATGGGGAAATTTTTTGCAATTAAAATTACTTTTCGTTTGTTCTTCTCTTTTGGGAGGCTTTTGAATTGCCATTTCAGGTCCCACCCATAGTTTTTCTATGTTCTCAGACGACTTACGAAGATTTGAACAATTTTTAGGATTCTTCAACGATTCTTTCAGATCTGTTAACAATTTAAGGGACAGGCATAAGCTTCATTTTTTCAGTTAGTAACTATAATCTTTAGCATGTTAGTATTGAAATTTAGACTGGATCATATATTTAAAAAAAATTCCCAAAGTCAATACTGGAAAAAAAATTTGTATCAGTCCTATCACATTTCATATACGTAAATCAGCAAGGAGGGATGCATAAAAAAGCTAAGAACTAACTCTGTATGGAATAAAAAAGTAGGCTGTAATCCCCTTAAGAGGTCAACCTTTTTTTAGAATATCAGGGCCTACCTACTTATTTTTTCACAATTTTAGGCCTGGTTCGTTAAAAAAATACCTGTTTTGTCCTGAAAGTATCCGACCTCATGGTGTACCAGGAGTAAGAGTTAATTCATGTAAATGGCCATGATATTTTCTTCAAAGTACTCCCCTTTGGAAGCGACAAACTTCTTCCAGTAATCCTCCTACTTTTGAAAGTATTCCTTAAAGTCACCTTTCGAATTATTGAACAGCTGCTTCGTCACATTCTGGTTTATTTTATCTACGTCTTGAAATCGTTTTTCTTTTAGAGGATAATTCAATTTGGCAAACAGCCAGAAATCATAGGGATCTAGGTCAGGACTTTATATCGGCTGAAGTAGTTGTGTAGGGCCATATTTCACCAGAAATTGCTGAATAAGCTGCAATGAATGGACAGGTGCATTGGCGCGGTGAAGGACTCAGTCGGCACTTTTCCAAAAATCAGGCTCTTTCCTTCTCACTGCGTCACGTAATCGCTTCGAACTTCTTGGTAATACTCTTTGTTCAGCGTCTGACTTCTGTCAGACCATCTGACGCCAGACCGAGTGTCACTTTTATTGAATTATGACCACTTTTAAATCGCCTAAACCACTCTTTCATCACCATACACTTTCCAAATCATAACTTTGGTTTCCGAACACGAATAGCCAAGTTTTCGGCAAAATTTAATGCACCCTCTTCGTTCGGTGTGTTCCGTCATCCTGAAATGCGACCCGTACGTGGTCAGACGTTTACGCAACTGCCTACACTAGTCAACTGAAAATTCGCATGTCCATGTAACTTAGTGGGGGGGCTTCACAGAGGTCCCCCCTAAATGGTAAATACCTGTTCTTGAGAATAGCACAATTAGGTACAAAGTTAGATCACAAGGATCACAACTTAGATTTTGATGGTATTTGCGATGCCTGAAATTTGAACAATTTGTTCAACTCTCGAAATACCAGGATTCGACAAATTATTCTCTTGTCTAACGAACACCTGTCTGTCTGACAAGCAAAGTCTTCGTCCACTAATGAAATTATGTTTACTTATGCTTCCCCTGATTGTTCACCAAGCACCAGCCACAAACTCTATTCACGAGTCCAGCAGACTTCGACATTTCCGTTGACGCTGCGCATACTACAGTTCGATACTGGAAGGAAATGCAATTCACGCATAGCCATAAATAAAGTTTTCAAAGTGCTTGAGCTCCTATCTTAGTAGGAGGAACATCAATCGATTATTTATTCCTTCTATATTTAATTATGAATATCAGTCAGTGGAGGAAATAAAATAGTTTTATTCAACGACATCATTATTCAGTGTTAAGTCTATCGGTTTAGGAAGTGCCATTATCCATCATTTATTGTGTATAAACAGGAGAAATTATTATTCAGAAGTTTCCCATAAGTTTCATTTTAATTTCACCATTAGTTGATTTGAATAGCAGGGTGCCCGCAGGTAAGAGAAAACCTGGAAATCAGGAAAAAGTCAGGAGATTTTGTGGGTCAAAAAAATTAAGGAATTTTGAAAAAAATTGCATTAGTCAGGGAATTTCTGTAAGCAGCACGTTAAGTAACTGTCAAGAATAATCAGGGTTGATACGCAATCACTTTTAGTCACTTTTCTTTTTTAAATCTCTTTTTTGTCATTTTTTAAGATAAAGTTACCATAGTCACTTTTTAAAATAAAAATATCACTTGAGTCACTTTTCTTTCAATAAATGAACACCTGGGTTAACCACTGTTGAATTCAGGCCTATACCTATTTCTGAACTTTCTTGAATTCTTTTAAAATATTTTAGGTTATTTTAAAATATTAAAAAATTGTTTAAACAAATTTCAGTAATTCCGAGGGATTTAAAAGAATTTTTTAAGTTTTAGAGTATTTTCAAGATTTCAGAGTATTTTAAAGATTTTAGAGTGTTTTTCAAAAGGCCAAGGAATTTGCAAGAACTGTAAAATGTTTGAAGCGATTTTAAAAGATTTCAAAGGCTTTGAAATGCTTTAGGGTATTTTAAAATATTCCAAGGAATTTTGAATGAAGTTGAATCATTTGAAGGGTTCTACACAATTTTCATGATTTTAGGGTACTTAAAAAATTCCAAGGAATTTTCAAGAACTTCAAGGGATTTCAAAAGATTTCAAAGGATTTGGAATATTTTTGAGTATTTTAAAACATTCCAAAATTTTTCAATAGATTTCAATAATTTAAAGATATTTCAAAGGATTTTAAGGTATTTTTAAAACCTGCAAAGAATTTTTAAGATCTTTAAAAAGTTTCAAAGGATTCGAAAAGATTTCTAAGAATTACAAATATTTTAGGGCATTTAAAAAAAAAATCCAAGGTATTTTCAAGAGATTGAAAAATTTTTTAAGGAATTTTCAAGAATTTCAATGAATTTAATGCATGTTAACCCATTTTTGTGGGATCTTAAAGAATTTACTAGAATTTTGGAATATATGGAACAATTTTATAGGATATGATATGAGACATTATTTTCAAAAGTTTCACATAAGTTTTATTTAAGCTTCAAATTAGAATTTAGTGAAGATAATATTGGTCATAATACGGACAATACAATATTTTCTTGATCCAAGAAAATCTTTCTTGCCTCAAAAAATTTACTGGAATAAATATCATTGGATTTTATAGAATTTCTCGGGATTTTATAATATTTTATTTGATTTCAAAGAATTTATTCACCAGAAGTGAGGGATTCATTTGAATTCTTTTAGAATTTACCCTGGATTAAAAAAAATTCTTTTGTATTCTTTGGAAGTCTCTTGAATTTTTCTAATCACTTATATTCTTTTAAATTCACTCAATTTTACTCAGTTCAATGGATTTTTTTTTGTTTTTGTTCAATTCACCCTTATAGCCTTTGAAATTTACATTGAAATCTTAGTATTTTCATTAAATTCTTTTGAATCACTCTCAATTTTTCTAAACTTATTTTAAACTTACTAAATTCACTCATTTTCTCATATTTGAAATTTTTTTTCAATTCAATTGATTTTTTATCAAATTCACCATGAATTATGAAAGTCATTGAATTTTATTTATTTCCCTTATATTACGCTAAATTGACACATGAAATTATCCTGTATTCGTTAAAATTCCTCAGGACTCGTGTTAAATTTCTTCGAATTCGCTTAAATTCTATTAAATTTAAATTTGTTGTCACTTTTTGGGTTGGAATTTAGTCACTTTTGGCCACTTTTACGGTTTAAATAGGTCACTTTTTGACTTATTAGGTTTTCATAGCCCTGGGCAGAAACCCTCATAAATTCGGTCGGATGTTCGTCCGTTCCTCCATCGTACTTTTTTCCAAACAGGGGAAATTAGTGGAGGGAAATTAGAGGAAGTGGGAGAAAACCAGTAGGGGGAAAGTAGGGGTAATAAGTGGAAATTAGGGAAGTAAAGTAGAGGAAGTGAGAAGAAATTACGGGAGGGGAAGTAGTGAGCTTGAGGGGTAGTGAGGGGAAATGAGTGGAGAGAGATTGGAGGCAGTGGGAGAAAACGAGTGTAGGGAAAATAGTGGTAGTAAATGGAAAGGAGGGTAGTAAAGTAGAGGAAGTGAGAAGAAATTACGGGAGGGGAATTAGTGGGCTTGAGGGTTAGTGAGGGGAAATGAGTGGAGGGAAATTGGAGGCAGTGGGAGAAAACGAGTGGGGGGAATATAGGGGTAGTAAGTGGACATGAATGGAGTAAAGTAGGGGAAGTGAGATGAAATTATGGGAGGGGAATCAGGGGACTTAAGAGGTAGTGATGGAATATGAGGGCAGGGGTGAGGGGAAATGAGTGGAGCGGAATTAGGGGAAGTAGTGAAAATGAAGGTATTGAGGGGCGGGGAAGCTGAGGAAATTAGGGAGGGCAAGTAGGAGAAGTATGTGTGAGTGAAGGAAAGTAGGAGAAGTGAGTGTAAGTGAAGGAGAGTAGGAGAAGGGAAGTATTAGCTGAGGAAGCGAGTAGAGGGGCAAGTGAGGGGAAATGAGTGGAGCGGAATTAGGGGAAGTAGGGCAAATGTGGGGAAGTAGTGAAAATGAAGGTATCGAGGGGTTGGGAAGCTGAGGAAATTAGGGAGGGCAAGTAGGAGAAGTGTGTGTAAGTGAAGGAAAATTGGAGAAGTGAGTGTAAGTGCAGGAGAGTAGGAGAAGAGAATTATTAGCTGAGGAAGCGAGTAGAGGGGCAAGTAGAGGAGGTAGTGAGAAAGTTGGGGAATGTACCATAGGGGGATTAGGGGAAAGAAATGGTGGGAGGGGGAAGTTCGAACGACCTGATTAACGTCTTAATATGCTGCGAAACCATTTTTCCTAGGCGCGCGCGAAATTTGAATAATTTCTTTAAGTGAATTGGGCTTTGGCAGCCCCACGAATAATATTGCTTCTATATTAAAAATATTACAAGATTAGAATTTTCTTCTCTAAATATTAATGGTGAGGGAAAATGAGAAATTAGTCAGGGAAAAGTGAGAGAATTTTGGAAGTGAAGTTTGCGGCCACCCCGAATATGCATTTCAAAATGCTGCCTTCTTTTCTTATCGAAAGTAATAACCAACAATTTGGTAAAGTAAAGTAAAGTGAGAGAAAGTAAAAAGTAAAGTGATAGAGGGAATCTTGAATATTGATAGATTAAAACGATATTAACCCTAAAATCAAGGGAGGTATATTATAGGTGGGTCATTTAATGGTTGAGCGGAGTATGAGTATCGATTCTGGGCGATCGATTTATTGTCATAGACATCATTTATATGTTATCTGGAAAAGCACCAAACTCCTTCTGGGACGTGTAATTCGGCGGAAATTACAAAACCGCCATCGACCTTCTACGGACGTACGACCACAACCCGATTCCGGTTATAGATCAGCGACAAACCTTCCTCAGAAATTGTAACCCCTTGTTACCCGGCAAGCTTGGAACAGGTGTCCTCATTTTCAGCAAAGAGCTTTTTTATACAAAACCTCTACGTTTAAAAAATTCAGAGTCGACTATATCCGTACTTCTTCTTCGAAATGATACCATTTTTTAAGGAAGATAGGTAAAAGATCCGCTGGATATTATGGCAATAAAGAAAAGCAAAAAGTTAGCACCTGAGCCACCAGCACTTCGTAGAAAATTTCCACATTGGGAAAACTTGAAGGATCCTCATTCAATAAAAAGTTTTTCCACTTTTCAAAAGTAGTTTGGAAGGCCAAAGACAAAAATGCCAGATATCTGTGAGGGGCCGTTTAAAAACCACGTCACACTACGGGAGGGGGCAAGTTCTGTGACGTATGAGGAGGGGGTAACAAAGAATGTGGCGTCACACATGGAAAATATAAATGTGAATAACAATTTTTTGAACTGCTTGAGAAAATGAAAATTGTTGATTTTATTTCACAAGCAAAGCAACTAAGTACAGAGTTCACACTCTTTCCCCCATTCCTCTCTTTACCCCTATTTAGGGTTTCGTAGCTCTAAGCGGAAACATTTATAGTTTCGGTCGGGTGTCTGATATCCATCGTACTTCTTTCCAAGAAGGGAAGTGAGGGGAAATTATTAGAAGGGAAGTAGGGAAAGAAAGGAAAAATCAGGGGAAATTAGAGAAGTTAGGGGAAATGAGGAGATAGAAAGTAGGAGTAGTGAGGGGAAATAAAGGGTAACTGGGAATGGGGAAGTAGGGAAAATTAGAGTAAGGTAGTAGGAAAAGTGTGTGTCAGTGTGGGGAAATGGGGGTAATTACTAGAAAAGAGGTTAGTCTCGTCTCGGTTACGCCTCGACTCCAACTCCTAATGCAACTTTCACACTCGGTCGAAAAAGTGCCACTTGAGGTCCTTGTATCACAAATAACTATTTTAAGTGAATATTAAACTATTCAATTTTTTGGTGAAAAGAGATCGCTTTTAGTTTAAAATTGAACTATTGAATTTTTCATTGAAAATTCACAATTTTTGGTTAAAAATCCACTTTTTGAAGTAAAAATTTAAGTATTCCATTTTTGGTTTGAAAATTGATTGTTTTTAGTTAAAAATTCTACTATTTCGTTGAAAATGTATGTATTTTGTTGTAAATTCGTCTTTCGTGGTAGAAAATTAATCTTCTTGATTTACAATTCCACTATTTGGTCGATAGTTGAACAAATGTGTTAAAAATTCATTTTATTTGTTGACGATTCATCTCTTTGGTTTAAAATTTAACCATTTTGTTGAAAATCAATTTTTAAAAGTGCAAATTCAACTATTGCACTTTTTGTTGAAATTTGATCGTTTTTAATCTGCTTCGGTTGAGGATTGAACTATTTTGTTAAAAATTCGTATTTCTGAGTTGAATTGAACTGTTTTTGATTTAAAATTAAAATCTTTTTCGCTTGTAATATCATCTATTACATTTTTCGTTATTAAATCATTTTTATTTATTAAATTCCACTGTTTTTTATTTGGCATTAGAATATTTTCTTGGTTAAAATATTAAATATCACTTCGTTGAGAAATCATATTTTTTATTGCAAATTCAACTACTTGGTTGAAAGTTGAACTTATTTTTCGAAAATACGTTTTTTTTTGTTAAAGATTTATCAGTTCATTCAAAACATCAACTATTTGGTTAAAAAATTCTGCCATTTACTTTACCTTTATACACCTGTTTGGTCAGTCGTTCATCTTTCATTCTTTCAAGGTGTCCGAACCATCTTAACCGATTTCTTTCCCATATGTCAACTATTGTCTCTTCTTCACCACATTCTTTGAGGATTATCTCGTTTCTTAATTTGTCCATCAGTGTTTCCCCGCCATTTTAGCTTTATTTGATATACTTTCACTTCTGATGATGGACCCTGCTCGACCAATAACCTTCTTTCCTTCGTTTATGCGCCTATCGAACTCCCCATCTATCTTTCCGTCACTAGTGAATAGGTCACCCAGATATCCGTACTGATGAACTTGTTCTATTCTCTCATTATTTAAAACAATGTTGCATATTGTTTTCTCATTCTTTCCTTCAAACACCATAATTTTATATATTGTTTTTATTGCTTGTTGGAGCTATCCATTGTATCCGTACTATTTAAGACTTCCCAAAGGTTACTTCTCTTCACCTAGCCAAATGCTTTTTGTAGGTTAACAAATGCACAGAAAACTGTCTTTCTTACTCTCAAACTTTTTTCTGTGATCTGACTTAATAAATATTTGATCCGTACATGATCTTCCTGACACAAATCCACTTTGGACTTCCCATATCTTTTCTTCTGTTATTTCCATTACCCTACGAAGAAGTATTTTCAAGTATATTTTACTTACTGTACTTAATAAGCTGATGCCTCTGTTATTATTGCATTTGGTTTTATCTCCCTTTCCTTTGTATATTGGTACGATGATCGCTTTTTTCCAATTGTCTGGGTCTTCTCCCATCTCCATACATAAATTTATTAATTCGCACAATCAGTAAGATATGTACTCGCCACAGTATTTACACATTTCAGCTCTACTACTGTCTACTCCACCAGCCTTACCGTTTTTTAAGTTATAATTTTATATCCCTAACCTCAGTGACACAGATTTTGTCAATTGAGTTTTCTAATGTATTATATTCTATATCGAAGTTCTGGTGCTCTAAAGCTTCATCTCCTAATAATTCGTTAAAAGAGTCTTTCAAAGCGTCTATTATCCCGTCTGTATCATATAGCATTTCACCTTTGCTGTTTCTCATGCCGACAAACTCTGTACTGTGACTTCCCATCCTAGATTGATATATCAGTTTCTTGCTTCCTTCAAAGTCGTTTTGTATTTTGTTCTCTTCTTCTGTTATGATTTTATCTTTACTTTCCTTGACTAGTCATTTAAGTTTCCTTTTTTTGTGTCTGTAATCATTTTCAAGTCTATTTCTCTCCTCATCGCTGTTAATTATTAACAATTTCAATTTTTATTAACACCATTAGATGCAGATTTTTAGACGATTCCAACGATATAAAAATCCCAGTTTCCAAACAAAGTTGAGTTAAGTAGGTTCTAACCTGTAGGGCAACATTAATACCAATCAATTGATGCCTACCCCAAAAGGGAAATGGCTTAATGGTATAATAATAATCTTCAGTAATGTGTCCGGATGCAATGAGGGCACATAAAATTTTCTCGTGCGAAAACGAAGTCCCATGGAGGCTTTCAACAAAATTTTCGAATTTTAATTTTTAAAGGATATATCTGGATGTGAAATTTTATTGCGCATCATTTTTCGCCTGGATAAAAAGTTGTAGCTTTTTTAGTTTACAAATTGAAGCCGAAAAAATGACTTTGAAAACAAAAAATTTAATCCGTTTTTCACTTCAACTGGCGCTCCGTTCGTCAGTTTTTGGAATTTTTAAATAAAATTTTCAGAAAATGCGTCTTAGAGTATCTTCCGATTGATAGAGAAATAGGAATTGAATAAAAGATTTTGAAAAATTGTTATCAATTTTTTTCTTATGCTCAGCGTGATTCGGACTTTAACTTCCAGCGTTTCGTTTATCGAGGAAATTTTGAGCAAGAAAAGACTTCTCCCGACAAAAATGCAGAGAAAACTGTGATCAAGTTTTTGGAAAAGTTTCATATCAAAATATTCAATAGTTAAGGAGTAGTTATGATTTTAGTTAATGTCAGCGCTGGAGCTTTCGGGTGTACTATAAGACTGAGGCTTGGCGCCGTGACACGTTCTCGCGCTAGTGATTGTTTGCTTACAATACATAACTACTCCTAAACTATTGAATATTTTAATCTGAAACTTTCCCAAAAACTTCATCACAGTTTTCTCCTGTCGCGGGAAGTCTTTCCTTGCTCAAAATTCCCTCGATAAACGAAACGCTGGAAGTTACAAAAGTCCAATTCACGCTGAGCTTCAGAAAACAATTATTAACAATTTTTCAAATTTTTTGTTTGAATTTCTCTGGATCTATCAGTCGAAGTCAGTTTTTCGGCTTTAATTTGTAAACTTAAAAAACTACAACTTTTTATCTTGAGGAAAAAAGATGTGCAATCAAATTTCACATCCAGATACATCCTTTAAAAATTAAAATTCGAAAATTTTGTTGAAAGCCTGTAGGGGAGTTCTTTTTCGCACGAAAAAATTGTATGTGCCCTTATTGCATCCGGATACTCATTATTAAATAAGCGTAGGGTATCGTTCTCTGATTAGATTCGCGTTTCTTAATGCTGCATTTGATTATCGTCGCGTGTGTGATTCCCGCCTCGCGTGGTAGGCTCCCGTTTTATTTCACGGAAATCGTTCTATTCCATCTTTCGAAGGCTTTAATAAATTAGGCAAACTACTGCAAAGAAGGATCATGAGCAATTTTGAGAATAATTTTCCTCCAGACAAAGATATATTAGAGTTTGTAATATACAGAGGTTAGGCTTAGGCAAGGGACCGAATTTCTTAAATCAAGAAAATAATAAAATCAGAACAACTAATTGAATCAAGAATACATTTACTTTAAGCCAATAACCATGGAATTAATTTGTTCCATTATACTTATTTGCGTGAAGTTCAATAAAATAATAAATTAAAAATATTGTATTCTTATGATAAGTAACTAAAACTCTAACTAAAGTTTTCTTAACCAAAGTAAATTCATATATTTATTT
Source organism: Andricus grossulariae (assembly GCA_011634705.1). Classification (NCBI taxonomy): domain Eukaryota; kingdom Metazoa; phylum Arthropoda; class Insecta; order Hymenoptera; family Cynipidae; genus Andricus; species Andricus grossulariae. The sequence continues at coordinate 305,301,481 of JAABKJ010007545.1, forward strand.
TGACTACTATTTGAATTGAAACAAGTTTCGCGTTCTTGAGACAAGAAAATGTATATATTGAGCGAAGAAATAATTTCTCTTAGCATGATGCTTGAATATTTCCCTTTAAATAATTATTAATTTGAAACGAATCGCAGATGTACTTCGAAGATGCCTATGGTATCAAGTTAGTGTCACTTCAGTTTACTCAATATAAGAACTGTAGACTTGATACAATACACGTTATACACATACTATGAAAATAAATATATTGGTTAAATTAATTTGCTTCTTACTGCATAATTATCTTATGTTAAATAATTATGTATAGATTTAATGCGAATATTATAATTATATTTATAAAAACTTAATAAAATTAAGTTTTTCAGTCAAAGAATTCATTCATCATAGAAAATGTCTGTGATTAAAAATGTTTAATATTTTGGCAATCACCCATGTACTTATATTATTCTTTTTTATAATGTAAATAATAACTATATATACATATATGGCAGAATGTATTTGATGTTATAAAAGAATAATCAAAATATTGACAATTGCACATTTTAAAAATAAAATGATAAGAATGCATGGAAGAAGCAAACAATTATTTTTCATCCAGTCATCGTGAGACTCAATCACTTTCAAACTCCACTTTTTTTACAGAATTAATTTTTCTCCTGGTTTCGAAGCATTTTATATTCAAAAGAAAAATAAAGTATCGAGCACTTTTTGAAATAGTTGATATTCAAACTAACGATCAATTGTTTTCTACATATTTTAAATTATTGTTTAGGAATTCTTTGTTTAAAATAAAAACTGAGTTAAAAAGTATTATAAAAGAATTAGATCAATCGAAAACTGTGCGTCGTATAGAGGTTTTTATATAACAAAAAATGGTTTTTTGTCATTGACATATTTTAAATTGTTGTTTTTATTTTGTTGTCATTGAGGTTATTAAAGGATTTTTTTACTTGACATTTCATTATTATTTATTACTTTTGAATCGTTTTTAAACGTTTTAAATATTTAAAGAGAAAAAGTATTGAGTCATTTGTGAAATAAGTGGAATTGATTTCGTTGTTTCACATATTTTAAATTATTGTTTAAGAAGTATTATTTCCCATTAAAAACTGAGTAAGATAGTATTATAAAAGAATTGGATAAATCGAAAACTGCGTTTTATAGAGGTTTTTGTACAGCAGTAAATGGTTTTTTGTCATCAAGGTTATTAAAGTATTTTTGCACTTGACTTTTGTTTATTGTTTATTACTTTTGGATATTTCATAAACTTTTTAAATCTTGGAAGAAAAAAAAAATGATCGAGCCTTTTCGACCTTACGACTTGGTACGACGCTGCCTCAAACTGCTTGGCCGAGATTTTGTAACCAACTACAAAGTGCTTCGATAGCGAAGTGGTTAGAGGGCGCGGTAGAATACACTAGCTTAGGTAGTTTAGGTAGGGTTCGAACCCTCGTCTAGTGCGATATTTCAAAGCGTTTAAACGTGCGATTATATGTGCGAATAACCGTGTGTACGTATTGCGTATTTAATAATTATAAAAGATGAGGATTATATAACAATAATTTCAAAAATAACCTTTTTTACATTGAGAAATCGTGTTTCGAATTTCATAAACTGTCGCTTAGAACTCAGATTTCTTGTCTAAGAGCCTCTTCTTAAGTGCAAAATTCATTAAGTTGAGGCACTAGTCTGGATTGTTTCGATGCTAAATATTCGTAGATTAAGAAAATATATTCTTGACGTGTGTCATAAATATTTTGTTGGAAGTAAACTATGTTCTGCATTTGAATACACCTCTATTATGAAGTAATACAATAAAATTTTTAAATAATAAAATGTGCTATTCCATCTAAGAATACATTTTCTCAGATCAAAAAAGTGTACACTTGTTTTACGCATACAGTACCAAATATTTATTTATTTGCATACCCATATTCTATCGTCCCCATTCGTACCTGCCATTGACTTGATCCAAGTAAAATTTACGTGACACAAGAACAATTCGTGTTCCGTGTACGTCTAATACGTACCTCTTTGATCTTGATAAGAGCGCTATCTGACGAGCGAACTATTGGGAAGATATATACATAATTAGACTATTAGAGATAATATTAATGAGATTAAGCAATGAATATTATTTCTTTCTTATCAATATGACTTTGCTTAGAAATTCATTGAATCATTGTTTAAAATTATTGTACGCTTTTTCTATATCTGCACGGAAAAAAATGGATGTTGTAATGTAGATGTTCAAAGGGTAAGATTGTATGGCCTAACATGCAGATATTCATGGCGAACATCTACTATCTTTTTGAGATGTTAGGCGTAAAAATATTTTTATACTGAACTGAAACACATTCAGATGTTAGCGCATTGAAATTTCACGACTGTATTTCACGGCTATATTTTCGATATTACAATTTTGGAACATTTCCAAAGGATTAAAATTAGGTATCCTTAATTCAAATCCGATAACGACTTTTGTCTGTCTACACAACAGAACAAGGTTCTAAAGTTTGAGGTTATATTGACTCGAACACATTTTAGGAAATGTTTGTAAATTTAAAATAAAATTTATGTTAAAGTAACCGAAAATAAAAAGAATTTTAAATGCTGATTAGGGGCCTTCCATAAACCACGTGGTTTTTATAGGATGGTGGGGGGTTCGACGAAAGCCCACGTTGGTCTACATGTGGGGAGGAAGGGGGTCCGAGTCCGAGCCACGTGGTTTAATATTAGGTGTTGAAAAAAAAAAAAAGCACGTAGTACTTTGGTCGTTCTCAGCTTACTTACCCCGTTTTTATTTTTTATTTTGAAGATTTTGATTTACAAATATTGAACATAACCTCAACTTGACTGAATGTATCATCTGATTGATATTTCATACCCTTTATCTGTTTTTCGTTTAAGTATGAACATTCAAATTTAATTTTAAATTGACAATTAAGTTATCAATGTGTTCCTTAAATGATCAAAAATAAGTAAACTTCTCCAGCTTCTTCAGCCGTTATTTGACGTCATCATCATGTCATATTTTAGATATTTCAGTTGAACATTTTGGATTTTACAGAGTAACATCTCACGTTTTACTATCTCCAGATACTAACTTTGAACATCTAGATTGCTGTCCTTTGGTTAAATATATAATATGTTAACCCTGAACATCCCGGGATATGACCGGGAGAAAACGGGAATTAGAACATTTTTAATGTTAAGTCTCTATATTTTTAATTTTTCAATTCGTAATGTTAAAAATTTGATAATGTACAATTTTGAAAGCTTATTTTTATGCCTGCCAGCGAGTCACTGTTTCATTTTTGGAAGCATTTAGAATTCAATACTTTTAGAGTGAAATATACAAAATGCTTTATTTCAAATTTCAATTTCTCTAAATTGTGTAATTTAGATGTCAAGACCTTAGATGTTAGAAACATTTGAATTTACAACGTTTAAAATTGAACAATTTTTGCTCGAAACTTGATCACTTGGATCATTTTAAACCTATGTTAGAACACTACAGTTGTTCATTGAAGAATAATTTCAAATTGAAAGATTAAATTTGTCAATTTCAAATTGAAAACCTTACTTAATAGTTAAGCAATTTTGAGTTTAAGACCTTCAATAGTGAAACAATTTATATTACGATTCTTTAATCATTCAAAATAAAAATATATATTCTTGATGAATCATTTGCATATCTACCAAAAAATTATTACCCACTTCTGGATTTTCGATACAAGTGTAGTTCTATTTGAGTAAATATACATTTATTTCTCAATTTCTAAAGAATAACAAAAAAAATTCTGAAGCTGTTTCAGTTTCGCGGTACATATGTTAAAACTTGCCAATTGTTCTCTAATAAAAATATAACTTACTTATGAGGGTTAAGTGTAATAACAATATTATTTTACGATATTAGGTTACATATTCGTTGCGTCTTCTCTTCCGGTATACTTTGCCGGATTTCATTTTCTCTTCCGGTATATTTTTCACTTCCGGAGAGAGGGTATATAACCTCATTTCGTCAACAGGACTTGCAGGATTATATGCAGCAGGGCAAAACGGGATTGTCACATTCCTCCCCGGGTCACATTCCAAACCCTTTTCCAGAAGGAAAAGTACCGGTACAGTGAACTAATACCGAAACGTTTATGAAATAAAATTACGTATTCAATATGCGCGTCCTTTAATTTTCTATTCCGACATATTTTACCGGAGGTGAATTTTTAAACTTGTAGGAATTAACTTTGAATTCTTTGGAATTTACTATGAATTCTATAGATCTTGCCGACGAAGAAATCACGTTGATAAAATATGCCGGAAGAGAAAATTAAAATCCGGAATATTTCAACACAAGGCAGTACTCTATCTTCAATGTATCATGTATATGTGAATGGCTTGTAATTTAGTTTATCCGAGTCTACTTGTTTTTTTGTTATTCGAAATCAAAATTTGTTTACGTCACGAACAAAATTTTTGTATTACAATTTAGAACGAATATAATTTCATTCAAGTAAAAGTTTATTCCCTTAAAATGAAAAATGTATGCCTATTTATAAGTTTACTAAAACAATGATTCAGTTTTTAATAGAAAATTCATATTCATTATGAAAATGTGCGACTGACATGTTACGAGTACTTTGTTTCTGCAACTTGATTTTTACATGTTTTTACTCTTTTTAAGGCAAGTGATTCACGTTCTTCTAGGAGTCGGGTTTTCCAGAAAGCTATATCTCGCTACTTGTTTTTTTCTTCTTGCCAAAAATATAGTCAAATGTTCATTAGCATATTATTAGCATCCAAATGTTTTATTTTGAATTCATTTCAGGAGTTTAAATTATAACTTCGTAACATTTTTTCAGATATAAGGAAATTAGATTGCAATTATCCGTTCTTTTTATAAATTGATTGAAATACTGGAGCAGTAGGTCATCTGCAAATGGACGTACGTCCTACTTACTCGGGGCACTATTGTAAATTTAAATTCCTTTTAGGGATAATTTCAAGACATCTACGTCACATTTGCTGTTGCGAGTCGTCACAATTCTTGGAATCTGATTCCGCTTTCCAAATAGTTAAATTTAGGCTATGATGTAATTATTATAGATATCTATAAATAATTATGAGAGGTCGAATATTCGGTAAATACGCTTTCAAATAAAAAATTAATTCGGAATTAATCTCCATTTACGTTGTATATAATCTCTTAAGATTTTTTCGTGCATTATTTCTGCTTTTAGAAAATTATTAATAAATCTAACAAGTTTTTTCTAGTTTTCTAGCATTGATTTCCATTATTAGTTCCCACAAGCCTACAATTTTGTTATTTTTTTTTTGTTTATATGTGGACAGAATATTTGCTTCCAACAATATTAGCGATAGAGCCAATTAATGTGACGCTTATCGAATCCAAGTGTAAATTAGTATCATTTTTCTTCTGTTCATTCCAAAATGAATATCCACTCACTCTTTTTGTTTCTTTTTTTTTTGTTTGGGAGCATTGCCAACTCGAATTTACTCCTTTTACCACTTCGTGCAGAGACTTCTCAAGCGCTCTCATGCCTCCTTTGCATAATTTGATCAAAATGGAGTAATACAGTCAAGCCGATTTGCATTTCAGAATTTTCCGAGGCTTAAATAAACCTCCGTTAATTTACTCGCCTAGCGCACTTCTCTGGACTTGCTTAATTAACGAATCAGTTTGTATTCACTTTTTTAAAAATCTTTTTTCTTTTTTTTCCTAATTATTTTCTTTCATTCTGACAATATTTAAAAATAATCTATTGACCTTATTATATATAAATGTTAAAATACCCGAAAATTTTATAAGAACCCAGTGTTAAAATTGCGACAGCCAATTTCTCTTTTAATATTCCATCTATTATTGTTACTAAAATTTCTATGAATATTATCAGAAAAGTTGTGTCATTATTGTCACAAAAGTCTCTCGTCATATTAGACCATTCGAAATTATTGTTGCTTCAGACTGAAATTGTTTTCATTTTTGTGGTAGTTTCGAATTTTTAACTTTTAATATCAAACGTTCAAGTTCTTTTGGTCAATAAAAAGCGATATTTTCGTCAAACTTTTATTTCCTGTTTGCTCTGTGACAAGTTAAATTATTGTATTTATAATGTGAAATATTTTTTATTTTAATTTCTGCTTGGATTGCTCATTTTTTTTAATTCTCTTGCTATCAAATTATAATCCTGTTTCTGATTAAAGCTTTACCTAAGTGTCCTAAGCTGTAAGAATCTCGAAAAAAAAAACAGAATAAAAGTGATTGTTATTAAGAATTATTTCATTGTAAAATATCGTGCATAAATGAAGTGTTTTATCCGCTGGTCTCCTGGGTATTATTTGTTACCACTGCCCTAATTACGCAAGGAAAAATGGATTATACCATTTATGGGTGATCTCAGTGAAATACTTCACAATTTACTAAAGTTTAAAAATTATAGGCGATTTCGTTTAGAAATTACAAATAAAAAAGTACGCGAAATTTCTTGTCACGCACCTGTCCCAAAATACAAATTCACAATGAAAAATTGCCAAATAATATTAACACAATCTTTTAAATATTTGAAATTCACAGATATCTTTTATATTGAGTTGAAAAAGATAAAAGTCAAGAGTAGAGTTCAATATTTCAGAGTTAAGGATTTTAAAATTCACTTCAAAGTCTCTCCCACAGGTTTTTTATCTTGTCACACTGTATTGCTATTTTAAGTTAGAACTTGAAAATAATTATTTGAACTATTCATAATGTGCGATAAAATTTTTAATTTTACTCTTACGAAGTTTTCAGTACCGTTAAAAATCAATTTATCCTCGTTGATCCCAAATAACTGTTAATAATGATCACTATTTTTGCATAATATTTGTTATAAACTGCACGGTAACATTCCATATTAATTTATCATATCGTAAAATGAAAGGATTTTTTGAAACGCCGAAGTCAAAATAGCGTTCGAATGTTTTTCTTAATACCGATAGAGTCATAAGTAAATTATTATTTTTATAAAATATAAAATCAAACCAAATTTAGCAATCTATATATAAAAGCAGAGGTTTTGACAGTTTTATAATATCTGCAAGCAAGCGTCTGTATATGTATTACATTATGAAGTAATCCGAGCACGACGAGAAAGTATCCGAGCGCGTAGCGTGAGGTACATACATTATCGAGCACGAAGTGCGAGATCCGACATACGCGCTCCCCAGGCTCGCTCATACTTGTGAGCGAAGCGAGCTGCCCGCGATGAGAATGGCCCGCACAGCGGGCAGATTTTTTTATCGTAGTCGCATGTCCTGTTACGCGACCTTTAGAAACGTGTAAAATTCATATATACATCACAAATACATTCCTTGATCTCTTACTTTTAACATTTTTTTCCTCGAAAATCTCATTGTCTAAAATTGTCAAGTTTTTGGAAATCATGATTATAATCTTTGTTTTTCAAATTTAGGACAACGATCTGTAGGTATTAAGCCGTACCATTAAAAAAATTTAAAAATCCAAGAACATAAACGGTATAACCCATTTTTCTCATAATACAATTTAAAAAGTATTCTTAGGTATCCTGTCACAGCAATATATTATAATTAACAACTTTGAAATGCAAAGTTTACCTGTGTCGAAAATACTCGTAATTGTATATTGTATACGTGATTATTTTTCTCATTATACACTGAGAAAAATGGATTATACCGTTTATGATCTTGGATTTTAAAGTTTGGGACAGCAATTTATTAATATATAGATATTAGGCCGTACATTCGGGATGTTAATTTTCAAAATTCTGTATCACAAAAATCTTAATATCCAGATATTACGGCTTAGCCCCTGAAGATTGTTGTCCTAAATTTTAATATCCAAGATCATAAACGGTATAATCCATTTTTCTCATTGTATAACCTGTGTAAACATCGTTATAAAGTATGCGGATAACGTGGAGGGAAAAGGGGAGATGAAGTATAAGTTAGCTGAGGACGTTTTTTTCCACACAGGAAAAAGCTGGACTAACTTTTACTGTGCGTAATTTTCTTTCGTTTAAAAACTTGGTTAAAGTCTTTTTTAGTTAAAAAATGTAATCAATTATATTCCGCCTACGACATACATTTCAATATGTACTAGTAGTACAGAATTGAAACATGATAATAAAGTAGAATATATATGGAATATATCTAACAACTTTGAAACTGATTGATCTTACAATTTCTCCAAAGTTCTGAACTGGAGAAATTAAAGTAATCTTCTTGTGGATGATTCACCCCTTTTCGGACCCAATGTACCGCCCGCGTGTGAGTTAACCCAGCTTTTCGGATATAAAATTTTCATTTGTTCGCAGATGAAAGTGATCTCGTATATTAATTTGCTCACTGTAAGGGGACAACTAATACGTGCTATAGTTTAGGTTATTTATAGGTTAAAAATATTCAAAGCTTAAAATATACATACCCAGTTCGGTGAAGAAACTTTGTGCTTCCTCTATCATGGTTATCATATCATTTTTAAATTGCAACAACAAGAATTATTATTATTGCAATTAAAAATTATTTCAATTCATGAACCTGAACGATTTGCTTCAGAGAGAGGGCCTAATAAAAATCTTTTTGTCCGACCCCCCTTGAAAACGCGCCATTGCATGCACGTGAAGCAGGCGTAATGTGGCCGCTTCCAGCCCTATACAAGAACAACGTAACCTGAAACTTCAGTTTCAGGTCAGCCCTGAAGAAGTGAACTGCAATGTTCACGAAACGTGAAAGTATTAAATCTATTATTCTAAAAGTCATTGGCCATCGCCCAAATCCAGGGTAACAAAGAGGAATTCCGCGGACTCCCACCTGGTAACCAGAGAGGATCAAGCCATCCAGCGAATTTAGAAAAAAGTAAGCATTCAAATATGAAACAAATCGCATCGAATTGCAAGGAGAAGAAGTGCCCCTAGCTGTCGGAGGAACGAGACTAACATGAAATCAAAGATAATTTCACGTTAGGCGAGACACAGATTTGCAGTTCCGGTAAGGTAACTCCTTTTCTTAACAATAATAGAAACCATTACTTTGGAATCAGGGAAATTGTAGTAGTTAATATTCTTGCATTTCACTATATTAAAAGACTATACGTCCAAAGCAAACCATAATCTCGCGTAGCAAATAACAAAAGCGAGACCGATAGTTCATGCTGTCATACGAGATCAAAATCTTCAACGCACACAGTACCGGATTCTGTATTATATCTGGATGCCATCCGGCAGTTGCGATTGGAAAGGCAAGCATTGAGACTCGCTAATTCCAGAATAAAGGAAGAACTCGCCACACTCAGTGATTTAAATCACATCAGAAGACGAAAATTGAACAAGTTGCAAAAAATACTGCACTTATAGACGACGATTCGGATCCTGACGCAAAAAAAAGTGAATTCTCCAGACGAGAAATTAGACAGCCAATCTCTCAGCCAACTGCACTCACGAATGCACCACCGCCAAGAAGTATGTCAACGAAACGACTAAATGAGCTGCCCACCAGAACATCTACGCTGTGACAATCAAGACTTACTTCTCGATTATGTAATATCTGAAAAAATTAGAGACAACGCCGAACAAGCTATATGACACATCTCAATAGGAAGTTACGAAGAATTATTCTCAGCTTTGAAAACTAACCTCGGAATACCAAGCTCAATTGAATTGTGTTGAGCTAAATTGGACGCAATTAGACAGGAAGGAATCACGGTTCAAACTTCTAGTCTTCTTTTCCGAGAGGCCTATGAGGACCTCGTGTACGTGGTACAAGCAGAATACCCTTCCGGAACGAAAAGGAAAATGCCCCTAGAGATAGAAGAGAACAGCGCGATCAAAAGATTCATAATGAATTTAAGAGACGATATTTCGTCACAGGTTAGACCAATGAAACCTACCACGGGAAGAAAAGCCTATGCAACCTACTAATTTCCAACCCCGATCAATAAAAACTAGACCTTCAGCAAATACCACACCCCAACAGGCGAGAGTACTAAAGTCGAATTTCCCACTAAGTGAAAGATTAAAGATGTCCTGCCACCAGTGCGGAAAACCTGGTCATTTGCATTCCAATGTTTTTCAAAACACCAAAATTTTACTCTGGGACAGTTTCAAAAAAGACCACTGGAAGTAAAAAATATTCAGGAACATCAGGAGCCCGAAGAAGAATTTTTAGAAAGGGTGGAAATGACAACGAAGAAATTCCAGGAGCACATAAATTACGAGGACCAAGCAGAATATCTGAATTATCCGGAAAATTGTAATCAATACATGTAAGAAGAAGAAGTGACGGATCAATATACAAATTATTAGTAGATAGCTAAGCAGCGATCAACATTATTAAGATAAACTTTTCACAGTCCGACTAAGAAACCTTTAAGTTCCATACAAAATTCACATTGGGAGACGATAACCACGAAACAACGGAAGCCATTTATCTGCAGTATTTTGAAAAAAAAACAACTAATACACATAGTAGAAGAAAACTTCCCATTATATGAAGATGGAATAATAGAATTGCCATTCTTCCACCTATACCCCAGATATGCTATTGCAAAAACTGATTTGATAATCGACAAATGGAAACTACCATTACATTTCGAGGGAGACTACCTGCCAGGAAACCCAACAAAAATCTGTAAAATCAACGTACCCGACGAAGAAAATCAAGTAATTTAGGTAGAAGGTCAAAAAGGAATTCCTGAAGGACTATACACAATATACAATAATAAGGTAGAGATACCATATTATAACTATTCCTAGAAACCCATCAAAATACCAGAAAAAATTTAATTCAGCGGAATTACGTCTGTAGGATAACTCTATACTCAGAAGTCTTTACTTTAGATGGAGACCCCCTACCCTGTACAAATCTGACTGAACATGAAATAATCCTGAACTCAGAAAAAAATATCATATTCGCATCCCATAAACTACCCGAGAAACACAAGGAATTCGCATTTAACTAAACAAGTGAATTACTGAAAAAAGGCATAGTGAGAGAGTCCCAATCACCTTTCAACTCCCCACTATGGATAGTCCCTAGAAAACGAGGAAAGCTTAGAATGGTAGTAGACTATCGTCAGATTAATAAACACGCCGACCAGGATTCATAGCCTCTGCCGGTTATAGACGATATCCTCGAACAATTAGGAGATGCAAAGTTTTTCTCATCCTTCAACCTTAGTGCAGGATTTCACCAAATCCTCATGAAGGAAAAGTGCAAAAAATATACAGCATTTTTTACCATACAAGGGCATTTTGAATATAATAGGATGCCATTTGATCTGAAAAACGTACTCGCTACCTTCCAACGTATAATGGACAATGCGTTCAGAGGACTAATTGGGAAAGAATGTTTCGTTTACATTGACGATATTGTAATATTCCGAAAAACATTAGGAGAACATAACAAAAATGTAGTGATTGTCTTGGAAGAAATAAAACAATTAGGCTTGAAATTAAAACCATCAAAATGCGAGTACCTACGTTCAGAACTAGAATACCTAGGCCAATTGATCACCGCAGAAGGAGTTATGCCAAACCCTATTAGGATCAAGGCAATCCAGGAATTCATGCAAGTGAAAACACCTAAAGACTTGCAATCATTCTTAGGATTAGCTGGATATTATAGGAAGTTTACAAAGAACTTTTCATTCATAGCTAGACCAGTCACTAGGCTAACGCAAAAGGAGACAATTTTTAACTGGACTCCAAAGTGTGAGAGAGCTTTTGAAAAATTGAAAAACGCATTAACAACATCACCAGTATTAAAACCTGACGCATTGAATCAAGGATTAGGCGCAGTGCTATCCCAGGCCGGACACCCTTGCTTATTCATTAGCGGAACCCTTAATGAAGCAGAAGAAAATTACAGCACTTTAGAAGAAGAACTCTTAGCTATAATATGGGCAATGAAAAGGTTATGTCAATACTTGCTGGGAAACAAGTTAAAAATTAAAACTCATCACAAAGCACTCATTTGCTCCACAATGTGAAAGACCCTAGCTTGAGATTCTTATGATGACGATGATGGCTAGATGAATATAAGTACGAAATAGAATATGATAAAGGAATAGAAAACAAAGTAGCAGACTGCTTATCCAGACTATTCCTAATCCACACCAGCGATATTCTAGAACAAGCGCTAAACGGAATAGATTTAATTACCGACGATGAACCATCAGATACTGAAATCTTGGGCACACCAGTTAAACGCTCCAGTATCATCAAGAACGAAATACTACCAGAGAGAATTGAAATGCCAGTCAGAAGAATGTGCGAATCAGTAGAAAGTAACAATGATCAGAAAAATTCATCTGGGTTCAAAAAACTTCAACAAAATGAACTTTAAAACGATTTTATGACGTGGCGATTGAACCCAACGCCAGAAAAATTATTTAAAAAAAACCCAGCACCGTCGGGAAACTCTGGAAAGCAATAAGCAAAGAAGACATGTCAAAATATAATGAAGAGGATTGGTTACGGAAACTAGGCTCGTTCACCGATGAAAATATGGACAAAAAATTAACATTGATAAGATTTATATTCGGTGACCCACTATTTACGCCAATAGAAAAGGAACTGAGACAGAAGATGATGAAATACCTATCTAACTTGCATCCTCACTTAGGATTTCACCTTTGCTTTAATAATACCCATGAATTAAGGAAAGAAGAAAAAACTAATATGATTAAAGAAGCGCATGCGGAAAAGCTTGATGAAAAGAATACCATTGAAAAAGCGATGAAAATAGGACAATGGATAGCTATAGATGAAGACATCAAAAAGTATGTCAAAACATGCCCCATCTGTCAACTGCAAAAAGCTACAAGAATCAAGAACCAAGCTTAGGGAATTATACCAGACATTCCTTTGGAATACAATGAAAAAATAGCCCTAGATATACACGGCCCATTACCCGGAACAGTAAAAGGTAATAAAAATATATATTTCGAGCCTACAAGATAGATTAACCCACTACACGGTGTGAATCCCTATGGCTAATGAGACAACTGGTGCAATAATAGAAGGGCTACTCGAACACTACATCTACATCTTCGGAGCACCTAAAACAATCCTAACAGACCAGGGACAAAACTTTATATCAGAAATGATGCAACAGTTTGAAGAAACATTACAAATCACTTATGTAGAAAAAACAGCTTTTCATCCGCAGTCCAATGGAAACATCGAAAGAATGCACTCCATCCTAGGGAACCTAATCAAAACAAGTATCTCAGAAAGAAACAATGAATGGGATGACAATTTGGAATTTATTAACTTTGCAATCAACATAATGAAGAACTAAACAACAGGATTGTCACCCTTTGAACTTATGTTTGGAAGAGAAGCTAACATACCATCATCGGTAGCGTGTTCATCAACCCTGACGTATCCGGAACTAGTGAGAAAGCGGAAAATGAAACACGAAGAAAACCTACTAATTGTTAGAGAAAGAACTGAAATAGAAAAAGAAAAAACAAAGGAAAGACTCGACGAAAAGATCACTCACAAACACCTCCTATACAAACCAGGTGACACAGTAAAAATATTTAACAATGCTAAGTCTAACAAACGAGACCCCTCTTGGAAAGGCCCTTTCGAAGTCATTGACTACTTCGACAAAAATAATTTACGAATAAGAAATAAAGACAAAATTCGCCGAATTCATATAATTTAGACAATGCCCTATTTCACAGACGATGATGACACCCTTCTGGACCTTTCTGCTGGCCCAGCAACGATCGTCAGTGCTAACTACACCCTCGAAAATATTCAAGGAAACATCTACATCGAGGAAATCTCCAAAGTACACTTATTTCGTGAAAAGTGGAAAATGGTTATAGCTATAAATATGACATCAACCGAAAACCGGATTAAAGCCATCGAGACCACCATGACTATGGCAGAACTAGCCTGTAACAAGAAATACACACCTTATTATAAAATCCAATTGATTAGGAGCCACTAGAATAGACTAGCTATTAAAAAGAGCATCCCTCCTAAGTTATTAGGCAAAGAACGTCAAAAAAGAGGATTAGCGAATTTTGTGGGTGATATATCCAAAACTCTGTTCAGAACATTGAACGAATCCGACCTGAAATAAATTAACACCGAATTGGACACAATTTATAGAGATAACAAAAACATAGCTAGCATCTTGTCAAATCACACAAAAACACTTAAATTAATCTTAGACTCCTCGTCAACGAACCATAAATGGATAGCTACCCACAAGAAGGCCGAAAGACAGTTTGTAAGAAACATCAAGCACGGACTGAATGCTGTCACAAAGGATAGTTTTTTCATCTCCAAGTTAGTATTAGCAGCAATGCTATTGGATAAAACAAATGAGGATATTGAAACAGCGATCAACGCCATAAACGACGGAAAGCATGGGATAGTACGTCCCAAAATTTTTACTCCAAAAATGCTGAAAGAAACCATTAGAGAATTCGAGACAACTCAACGTACGCGATACAATTTTGATAATGAAGAAGATAACTATCAGCACATTATAGACATCAGTACCCTCTTCGTAACAGTAATCCGAAGCCTATTCACGTACATACTGGAGATACCGGTAGTTGAAAAAGAAGAAGGATCTTTGCAAAGAATAGTCCCTATCGCGATACAAGTAAATAAAGTCCACAAATCAATAGTCCCTGACTATGACATGATAATTAAATACCGAGACTCTTACGTGTCAACCGACAGGCAGACCATTAACAAATGTAAACAGTTAGATATATATTATATATGTAGAAGAAACCAACCTTATGTCAAGTTAATAGATAGCGAATATTGCGAAGCCAGTTTACTCAAAAGATACTCGGAAGACAAATGTAATCAGTCACCTTATCTGCTACACAAGGAAACTTTTATACCTATATAATAAATGGTTATATTATAGTATCCTCTAAACCATTAGACTGAGACATAAGTTGCGAAGATTTAGTCAAAACAGGAAATTTTCCGTACCTCAAAAACCTACAGGATTGGATGCAAGGTGTACAACAGCTACGATACCCTAGAATTAGAAAAATCATATGAAACTCATATGACGCAATGGATAAATGTAACATACGAGATAAATTTTGAACAAAAAGACATTGACAGGTTAGAACAAAAATTCATACAACTTTCAAAACAAATATCACACGAAGAACTTAAGCAAGCCAGAATTAGCCTAGACGACACTAAAAATATCTTACATACTACGTATTGCCACCCACAGAAGGTTCGATATTTGGAAAGAAACTAGTTTAGAATGGTTACAATATTTAGGTTACGCCGCTTTAGGACTAGGAACTCTGTATACTTCAGGTAAATTAGGTATCCTCGATGGCATAAAGAGATGCTTTTCGAAAACAATCAAATTATTCACTAATAGAAATAAAGCAGTCCACCAATCCCATATTGTAACGTACCAAACCCAACCAACCCCCGAATCATTGTCAAACTACGAAACAGGTAGCATAGTTCAAAAAACCAAGCCTTTAAAGATGAAAAACAAAGCTTCGAGACCAAGTTCAATCTGAAAAGGAAGTTGTTACGAGCTGAAAATTACCCCCACTCCACATCTAATTAGCATATATAAAGCGCCACCTCTCTGAAGAGCTCAATTCTATACTTGTACTCATAAACGTAAATAAAGCGCTCGAAGTCAGAGATTGACTTTGAGCTTACACAAAAAAGCTTGCTAAGCATTTTTATGCATAACATCCTAATGAGAAGGTATTAGTTTTATGTGAAATTATACTTTATCAGTTTTCATCAAATCTCCACGTTTTGAGACCCTCTGAGTCAGGGAAAACGATTTTTACAAGGGTGTCAACCCATCTGTCTTTTTGCCCGTTTGTCTATCTGTCGGTCTATCTGTAGGCACGCTAACTTTCGAAAGACAAATTTTCTGGAAACAATGTTGTGATAAGAGACATATATTTTTTGTTTTAATCGTGAAAAATGCTTTTAAAAAATAAAAAATTTCATTTTTCGGAAAAATTTGCAAGACACGAAAAAAATGTTGCGAAGGAAAATTTTTCATATCAGAAAGATTAACAATGTTTGTAAGAACTATTTTCGGCAAGTTACACATTTTTTGTTTAAATTGTGAAAAATACTATTAAAAATTTAAAAATTCCATTTTTCGGCAAAACCATGCAGGATATAAACAAAAATTAGAAGACAAAAACTGCTTATTAGAAAAAGGCCTACAAATTTATCTTCAATTATCTTTTGATCGGACGCGTAGTTTTTGTTCTAATCGGAAAAAATAACATTGAAAATCTAAAAAATAAAATTTTTGGAAACATGACACGAAATACGAAAAAAATGGGCAAGAGTTATTCACCAAAAAAATATACACAAATTTATCAATAATCATTTTTTGACAGGACACGTAGTTTTTGTTTTATTCGTAAAAAATGACATTGTAAACAAATAACAATTTTTTTAGAAAAACGACATAAGCTACAAAAAGCTGTTAATTAACAAAAAATTTAGCCTAAATTATACCTACAAATCTGCTTTGAACATTTGTTCTGATAGGACGCATACTTTCTTGAATTATAAAAACAACAGAATGAAAATATGTTTGTTCCAATATGAAGGCACACTATAATTTTTATTATTATACCATGGCAGGCCTGTCCAGATGGAGAAATCGACTCATTTGCCAGATGGCATTTTTCCACCACCACTGACCTCTACTCATTCAACTTGACGAGAGCGAACAGCCCCCAAGCCTCTAGACCTGAGAAGAGGGAAGTGGTGGTGGAACTCGAACATGTGGGGATTGAGTCGATTTCCTCTATCTGGGCAGGTATGCATTAAGCCATTTCCCTTTCGGGTAGGCGTGAATCGCTCGGTGAGGAAAGGAGTAATGTGAGGAAGGAGGTATAGATTTTTTAGGTTGATCTAGAATTCTCGTGTTATTTATTCAAATAACACGCATGTGTCGCAACACTGCTCCGACCCAGGTCGTTGATCAATCTCTCTAGCGATCACTCCAAGTGGAGAGCCTCACAAGATCGTCATGAGAGGTTCCCGACTTAAGCCCATTAGTATCCAAGGTCTTCTATTTCAGGCGTCATGAACTCTACTCTCACTCTTTTCATGAACTATTTGTCGCCGCACTTTTGTGTCCAGGCATATTTCTCT
Organism: Andricus grossulariae; assembly: GCA_011634705.1. Classification (NCBI taxonomy): domain Eukaryota; kingdom Metazoa; phylum Arthropoda; class Insecta; order Hymenoptera; family Cynipidae; genus Andricus; species Andricus grossulariae. Next base: position 305,318,673 of record JAABKJ010007545.1, read on the forward strand.
AGCTTCCTTCACGTCCATGCATTTTTTCATGCAAGCTCTCGTGTTTCTACGGCTTCTTATGTCTCTTTGGATTAAGGCTTCAGTCACACATTCTAACCATTCCTTCCGCGGTCTGCCTCTGGGCATACTGCCATTTACTTCATCTTTTTTGACTAACATATGTGCAAGTAGGCAGAGCCAAGCAAGTTATTGCAGGCAGCGCTCGCAGTGAGGAAACTCGAGAAGTTTTCCGGTGCGACGAAATGCGTCTTTAAAGTTGCTTAATATAGGCAAGTGCCACGATTTGTGGAAAAAAGCATAATTATTACTGAAAATGGCCCCCCAAAAAAGTGGATCTCTGTGTTGCGTGGTCCGGTGTGTAAAAAATCGTTTGAACTCGCCGGAAACTAATTTTTATAGTTTTCCAACGAAAGTGCACATCAAAGACCAGAGGTTAAGGTGGATTGCAGCTGTCAAATGACTCAAGTAAGTAACCTGCGAAGAGTTTATAGATTATGTTGTGATGTTTTTCAAAGGTTAAATTTGTTATGTATTTTGACGGTAAAAATCTTTGCACTTTCAGAGTCCCAGTTACGTGCAATCAATTTTTCCCGAGGAATATAAATGACCAAACCGATCCGCTGAATCAATAAAAAGCACGAAAAAAGGTATATTATATCCAATTTGTAGAAAATTCAACTTTTTAGATGGAAAATGTATCTTCTTAGATTAAAAATTCATCTCTTTTGTCAACAGTTTATCTTTTTGGTTTAAAAATTCATCTCTTTCTTCGATGCAGTTGATAGTTTTTGATTCAAAATTGTAACCTTTTTCTTTAAATATCAACTAATACATTTTTGTTGGTAGAAAAGTCATATTTTTTGGTGGAAAATTATTCTTCTTATGTTAGTAGAAAAATTATCTTTTTGCTTGAGGATTCACTCCTTTGGTTATGATGGAAATATTTGTAAGCGAGATTTTTTTAGGTTGTAATATTAAAAAAGTTTTTTGTATCAATCAATGCTAATTGTGTTGTAAACAAATTTTCAGGGTGAAAATTTTCATAGATGTCATTTGAATTGAAATACATTAAAATACATGAAAGAAATTGGAATTATGTTGTATATTTATTAATTAAATGTTACCCAGCATCTAGAATTCAGTCTTCATTGCTGCCATGCAGGTAATTTTGACTAATGATTATAAAATCAAATATTAGATTAAAATACGTTAGCTATGCACTAAGACCCATAATTAATAATTTCCTATTTCATTATGCATTACATTATTATATTAACATATTAAAAAATTGTTAACAAAATTGTTTCGACAAAAACCTATGAAAACTTGAACTAACTTATCAAATTCAAATCAATCAATTAAATTTAAATTTATAAGATATTTCTCTAAAAATAATGTGTATATTGAAAAAAATCAAAAACTGGACTCGGACTTATTTCCATAGGTTAGGAATTGATTGATAAATTGTATTTTAAATAAATAAGAAAATAAAATAAGAAAAAAATATAAATAAAATAAATTAAAATTAAAATTTTCAATGAATTTTAAATAAACAAATCAATTGAAATTTAGTGTACAAAGTTCAACTTTGTTCGCTGGTGCACTTCTTAATGTACGTCTTATGACGTCGCTGCATATTCTGAACATGCTGTCGGACTTCAATTCTTGAACTTTAATTGCGTTACTTTCAGTTAATTGTTTTCCTTTTTGGATAATAGTCAGTGTAAAATTTATTTAATGCTTGACTGATTCAAAACCCGTTCTTAAACACAAATTTATCTGTAATATTCACATATTTAAAACACTTGAACCACATTTTTTGACAAATATTATGTTATTACTTCTTTCTTAAGCCATTGCTACTTACCTTTTTTCCTGTTATTCCGATTTTCGCTTGAATATTTCAAACCTTCACTATTTTTTCAACTATTTTACACTTTTTCACATCTTATGACCTGGGCTTAGCTGACCCTTTCTTTTGTCTTGCGCTAGGAGTCCCTCGATTTCGAGTTCGGCGCTCGACTAGGCACTATGGTGCTTAACCAGCGGCTACCGTATACGCACCTTTGCTACCAGGGATGGGTACGTATAATACATTACGTATATTACATGGTTTTTGACATTCATATCATCACGTATATTACGTTCTTAGTTTTCTACAAATGTATTTTACATTTGATCACGTGTCTATGTGGGCGGGATTTTTGAATTCGTTATGCTGAAAATATCCAATTGCCTTACAGAAACAACTAATATTGAGCACTCAATTAATTATTCGTCATTATTGATCACTTTCCTATACAAATTAATTTAAAAAATAATATAAGTGTTTATTGTACTTCATAATCCGCAACATTTTGGAGCATGTGGAAAATGAGCATAAGTACGACAACATGGTATTCTAACCTATAAGTGATCGTTTGCGCGCTTGTCAACTATTGTTATATATTTTTCAAATTGCCATCTAGAGTGTTATATTCTTTGTACACATTCCCGTAGAAATAATGATTATAAATAGAAGTTAATAAATTATCAGTGACATCAATCTTATCAATATAGTAATAATAATAATGTCAGTTAGAATTTATAGATTGAGAATTCTAAATAAAATTTTCATGAATAAATATTACATTTTTATGTATCAATGTAATACCTCCGATACAAGTTACAAAAACATGCAATAAACATTAATTTATAAATGATGGACTTCTTCGAGTCTCAAGTTCTGGATTTTAATTCACAAAAATTATATTACGTTCTCTTTTTACAAAGTAAATTAAAACTAAAGAAGATTGTATAAATTATTGAAGAAAATAATATAATATTTATTCCTTATCAACATACATATTCACGTTTACTTTTATACGCTCCAGATTTATATCCTTCCATGGGATATTGGCTATCCTTGATTTATTTTTGTTTAGCATCATTTTAGAAGAAAAATTCAATGATCAGGAACAGTGCTACAGATTTCCGGTCCTAAGGTTCACATCAGCATAATTTTAAAATTATAATGATTTTTTACTGAATTTTATAATATTTTAACTCTTTTTCAAAGAATTTGATTACAATAAATCAAGAATTGCACAATACGTCACAGATTTTTACATTCTCGAGAGTATATCCGAAAAATTCTCATATCATGGGATTAATTATAATGATTTTTCACTGAATTTTATAATATTTTAAAAAAAGATTTCACACTAGACAGTTTTTCTTTTTTTTTTCTAATTAATTAACTAATTTTCTGGTTTTTATCATCTCAGTGTTACCAATTTCGATCTTCTCTACCGACTTTATCAAATTGTACCCTGTTTAACCAAGTGAGTAGGGAGCAGCTGGCAGGTAAGCCACCTTTCATTCCAGTTCCCGAAATAAAACAAATAGGCAGACAGGGCGCGCTTTTGGACCTTTAATTTTAGTTCCGGGGAGGTTCAAGGCAGACAGGGCGCGCTGCGGTAAGTCAGTCGAAATCAAATACACGGCATGCGCAATCTCCCACATCATCTCTGCATTTATTTTCATTTTTGTAAGCGAGGATTATTTTCTTTCATTATGTAAATTTATATTATAATAAATTATACGCTCTATTAATTTATATGCTCAGTTGTCAAATTCTTATACGTATATAAGATCTAAAAAATGTTATTTTGTGTACATTAAGAGGTTACATTAATTGATGTCATGTTTTTTGACCAGTGAATTATTTAAATAATATGATGTTCATGTTTTTTCTCTACATTGTCTATAATCAATATTTTTTTGAAATATTGATTATTAAAGTTGTGAAATACAACTTTTTAACGTTGTGAAAAAAATCTCTCTAGCTCCGCTGGGATTCGAATTCCAGATCCTTCAGATTTCCGGTGTGATGCTCTAACCAATTAAGGTACGGAGAGACGAGACAATTTTCTTGACAACTCTTACAAGTTGAATGTCGACGTCATTGAATGTACTTGCAAGATATTCCAACATGAGGTTGATTTTATTAATTGATGTAATGTTTTTTGACCAGTGAATTATTTAAACAATATGATGTTAATGTTTCTTGTCTACATGGTTGATAATCGATATTTTTTTGAAATATTGATTATTAATTATTTATTATTATTATTATTATTAATCAATATTTAAAAAAAAAATTGATTATCGACCATGTAGATAAAAAACATTAACATCATATTATATAAATAATTCACTGGTAGAAAAACATAACATCAATTAATAAAATCAACCTCATGTTGATATTTCTTGCAAGTACATTGAATGACGTCGACATTCAACTTTTAACAGTTGTAAAGAAAATTTTCTCGTCTCTCCGTAGCTTAATTGGTTAGAGCATCAGACCGGAAATATGAAAGATCTGAAGTTCGAATCCCAGCGGAGCTAGAGAGATTTTTTTCACAACGTTGAAAAGTTGTGTTTCACAACTTTGATAATCAATATTTCAAAAAAATATTGATTATCGACCATTTAGACAAAAAGCATTAACATCATATTATATTAGGGGTTATGTTTTTGATTATTAACCTTCATGTATATACGGATAATAAAAACTGATATTGCCATCATGCAGGCTATGATATTAACATTTTGAATTTATTTCTTGGTGCTTCGAGACCCAAAACAAATTTCATTTTTCCATTCAGGTAATGATACTTCATTTTTCTTGCGCTAAAAGGTACAATTCTTCAGGTGCATTGAGGGTTTATGTTATCCATATTTCTTGAATTTCTTCTTCATTGTAAGGATTAGAGGTTATATATTTTTTAATATGTTATATTACCAACAGCAAAAATTACATTATTTTCAAACTAATTTCATTGACTTATAAATTGTACAATTTCTTTATCTTTCGATTGAAATCTTCGCTCATGGCATTTACTTAATTTCAAATATGCTTCATTTTTGCGCGTTCACTTATCGAATATGGCTATCTGTGACAGAGCTTCTTCCTATTGGTTAACTTTTTTTTAGTTCCGCGTGGCTAGACCGTGTATTCTCTGATCATGCTCATAAAACACGTTTGTAAAGTGTATTTACTTGTCATTTGCTAAACGCCAGATGTTGAGATATTTGAAGTTGTTCTGCGAAGCATCTGATCTTGGCGATCTTGGCAGTGTAGTTTTCTGGTTAGTCCGACTGTCAGAAATACATATTTTAAAGCCGTTAAATGAACAAATTTCATTTTCAATAATATTCAAAATAATTCTGGCCAAAAAACAGGTGAGACTGTATTCAATCTTGGCGAACTTCTTTCATTTTTTGGAAAACTTACACAGTTTAGTTATCATCAGTTAGATCTTTATTTGCGTTTTGTTTCGTATCGTTTTTGACATTTCTAATGTCACTATAAAATCATTTATTTGGTGAAAAATCATGATTTGGTGTTTTTATTAATTCTATGTGCATATAGCAAGCATTTTTTAATATAAAATTATTAAAAATGATTTTCTGTTACACAAATTTGCTAATTGCACACATATGTAATTAGCGTGCGATTACTATACGTGTGAGTGTTGGGAACGTTATTGGGAAATTTTTGTATGCTTAGAAAAATAAATTATAGCAGTTTTTAGTTCGGATTTTAGCAGTAATTTTTTCAATAATAATACCAATAATTTGCCTGCTTTTTTGAGGGGTTAAGTTTTGGCATCTCCCACAATTAAGTACTTTACAAGTTTTTAAGTTTAAAAAAAAATCACCTAATATAGTTTTGGCGCAAGATTACGATATCCGTACAATAATTTTAAGGTCGAGTATTGAGCTCCGGCAAATTGAGACGAATTAAAATTGTCTGGTCCGGCAAATTTTGCCGAACTTAAATTTTTTATTCCGGCAAAATTTGGAGTAACAAACTTTCTTTTCCGGCAAGATTCTTTTCAACTTTACCTAAATATACAATATTTTACTATTTGATCATGATGCAAGGAAGATTAATTTGTAAATGCACACAAATTTTCATATAATGATCATCCCCTGGCACAATAAGACAATAGATATTTGAGTTTCTGGACATCTTTTAAATTAATAATGACAATAATAATTAAAAAAATAACTTGCTCCATTGAATGAGTGAAGGAAAAATTAAGAAATATTAAAAGTTTATAATTATTGCTGCTATTGACTATTTTATAATAAACTAACAAATTCCGTATTACCTGAAAATTACAATTTGTACCGCACAACTTGTTTGAATAATACAGGGTGTCTCAGAACCAAGTGTCCGGACTTATGTAGCTGCATAAAAATAAATAAATTAAAAATTCCTTTTCCAAAAATCAGTTGAAGTTTTAGTTTTTGAGTTATAAAATATTTAAGCTGGGCCAATCAGGAGCGCCATATAAGCAGTCGCTTGTGCGTGAGCGGAATTCCAACGCAGTTTTATCAAAGCGAGCACAGAGGTGGGTATAACGAACCGTCGTTAACCCGAGAACACTACATGGTAGTGTTCCCGAGAACCCTACGTTGGACTCCCATTCACGCACACGCAACTGTTTTGTACGGTGCTCCTGATTGGTCCAGCCTAAATATATTATAACTCAAAAACTTCAAATGATTTTTGGAAAAGGAATTTTCGTTTATTCTTTTTAATTTTTATACAGCTATATAAGTCCGGACACTTGAGTCTGGGACACCCTGTATAGTGTTTATAATTTACTATGTGTGATACTTAACATTATCGGCGTATAATAATTAAAAGTATGTTATAAACATTAAAGAAATCTTGGCTATTTCTCATAGAATAAATTTCTCTTTATAACCGATATGCATAGTTATGTATCAGAGGTGGGTAAACCGGGAAGTACCACCTTGCCTAAACAACGTATGCCCTATGCATTAATTGAGGGCTCATTTAATACCCAAAAGCCAAAATTTGGGTTCTACATTAATAAAAAAAGTATGGTACTGCCAACTTTACGTAAAGCTAGCAGTACCATGTTGGAAATATATGTCATATCAACTTTTTTCTTTCACAGGAATTGAGGGCTCATCTAAGGCTCCTGCAAGATCCCCGGTGCAATTGTTAAAAAAAAAGAAAACCCCATCACAGAAAAACTACCCTAAAAAATAAATATGCACTAATCATAAAAGTGAGTAAATCAGGCTTAAAGGTTCATTTTAGGCTCTCCAAAGCCCCTAAAATCAATTTTCCAAACGCATCCCTTAACATTAAAAAACTACCCCTTACCCAAAAGTGCGGATAAAGTGCACTAAATATACACCAATCATAAAAGTGAGTACCTAAGAATTGACGGCTCATTTCAGGCTCTCCAACGCCCCCAAAATCAATTTCCAAAAACCATCCCTTAACATTGAACTTTTACGTAATGCTAGCAGTACCATGGCAGAAATATTTCTTCTATCAACTTTTGTCTTTCACAGGAATTGAGTGCTCATTTAAGGCTCTTGCATGACCGCCGACACAATTTTTCAAAAACAACCCCTTATCACAGAAAAACTACCCAAAAAAATAAATATGCATTAATCATAAAAGTGAGTACATCAGAATCTCCAACACATCCAAAATCAATTTTCCGAAAACATCCCTTAACACTACAAAACTACCCCTTACTCAAAAGTGCTGGTAAAGTGCACTAAATATGCACTAATAATAAAAGTGAGTACATTACAATTGAGGCCTCATTCATGGCTCTTGCATGACCCCCGGCGCAATTTTCCAAAAACAACCCCTATCACAAAAAACTACTCTGAAAAATAAATATGTAATAATCATAAAAGTGAGGACATCAGAATAGAGGGCTCATTTTATGGCAATAGTTTAAAGGCTTATTTGTGTTATTGATTTACAATCGAATATTTTCTTGATGTATTAAAAACTATATTTGTTAAAAAGAAATGTTTCTCCGAGAAAATGCCTAAATTTCGTTTCCTTTTATATCTAATTTGTAACAATGGTTAATTTTGATACTGCGATATTGTTAAGAATCACACATAATCATACAAATTATATGTGACGTGCGCCGAAGAAAGGGTGCTCACTCTGAAAAGTGAGATTTTTCAGGGTGAGCGGTCGAAGTCGACCCGGTGTTTCACGGGATCTCGAGCTCTCGCGCGAAAGCCCGATTTCTCGAGTACCTAACAGCTTAATTATTAGCAATAATAACGCTCGGAAATTTTTTTAGATGGTTTCATTATAAAATTGCGTATAGCAACAGTAATACTTCATTTTTAATATTTATTAATTTCTCTTTTAATCACTCAATTGAATTAATTACATGTCCTGTATTTTGAAAAATTCAAAAACAGTTTTGACTTTTTTTGTAAAATTCCGGTTACACAAAAATAACAGACAACCAGTTATATCACTGAAAAAATACACTCATCTGCCGATATAATACCAGTTTCGAACATGGCTTGCCTTTGCCTTGATCCTAAATCGAGGGATTACAAACGTAAACAGACAGGGTCGCATGAATCATTTCTGTTGGATTTGGACGCATGACCCAATCTGATGCAACTAACGCCCTCAGAGTGCGACCCTCTAGTTGTTTGTCACGCTTGACTGAGCACATTCTGTCTTTCGGCCCCGCGGCTCATCTCATCATGAAACTGCGGAGGCCATCTGTTCTAGAAATGGCGTAAACCGGGGGTCTTATATCGGGAGTTGAGTGTAATGATTTACATTTGGATACTTCCGTAAGGTATTTCAAACTAAATTATCTGAGAATGGATTTTTCAACTGAATGATAAAAAAATTTCTTTTTTATTTATCGAATTTGTTTATATTAAGGATAGTTATCAAAAGACCAGAAAGATTAATAATTTACTATATATCCATTTACATATTATAAATTATATATGTCGTATATTACCTTCTTCAAATTAAAGTTTTTTATAACAATAGTAATTTTTAATTCGTGATAAAGTGATTTGTAATTGGACACCTTCTTTGACACATTACTAACTGTATTAGTTGTAAAGAGTGAAGGAAAATCATTATTTTAAATACTCCGCCAAAATAAAGTTTAATCTCCACGTCTGTGTGCGCAAGTACGCGTGAATATTTCTTTCAAAGCAGAACGATTTCGATTTTCCGATAGGAAATGAGCCGATGATAATTGCGGTTATACTCGTGGCTTTATTTCCCGCGGGAATTAAGGAAAAGGTGGGGAAATCGGCGTCGATGGGTGATCATACATGTATACGCTCATGTAAGAGCAACATCTCTCCGAAAGTAATTTTTAAATTGTTTAAAACGCGACGTTTGGCGGTGTGAGGTTGATTCTACGACCAAAAACGTAAATTCATTGATCATAGAGAATTATGTGTGTGTGATTTTTTAATTCGAACAATTTTCGCATTTTTACGCTTAGAACTATTGTCAGCGTGCCGTCTGTCTTTATCGTCTGTTTTCATCGTCATTTCTATCGGCCGTTTTTCTTTTTGAAAAGCCTGTTCCTCAAATGTAAGCAGCGAATTCGAGGGTACAAATTTGATCAATTCTGGAAGGAAATTTCTTTTTCACAATCGAGCGCCGAAAAACGAGACATGAGGAATCAGTAACTGCTAATTGCAATCAGGATGCCGCGCTCGTTTGACCTTTATCTACTGGCGCGATACTGCGATATTTGTTGTACTTTGAACGTCTGTTTAGCAAGCGAGAAGAGATAAATTCCCACGGAATCATTATTGCAGTGTGCTAAAACTTTATTTCATAGGTGTCTCTGATTAATTTTTCATGCAAAAAATATATTTCTTCTCGCCAATTGACGCTGCCGCCATCTCCTGGTATGAAAAAGAAACAATAGATAATCGGGGAATCCCGATTCTCTATTATTTTTAATCATTACATAACCTATATAACAGTAGATCCTTTGCGGATGGAATCTTCCAGTCTAAAAAAAGAATGGCTAGCACAATGAATGAAAAAGAAAAAAACGTGATTATCCCTGATAGTGACCCTGGCGGTGAAGGTGAAGGTATTTTTAAAATGGTGACCTGGAAAAGGACTTCGACCTGTGACCAATTACTCTTCTGTGACCAGCCATGGCACGAATTTTATAAAAGGCGACGACCTGGAAAAGAGGGTTCAAAATATATCCAATCACTCTTCTGTGACCAGTTACGATATGATTCAAGATATGATCAATCACACGTCTGTGACAATTCCAGTGTGTTTTTAATGCTTGGTGTTCTTCATATTACATTACAGTTTGTGTGTATTTAAAAATTAATTTTTAGTAAAAGTTGTATTTTTTCTTAGTCCGCTTAGATTTGATTTATAAATTAATTACAGATATAACCTTTAAAGGACCCTGCATTAGGGTGGTCCAAAAATGCATTAGCAATGGTTTTTTTCGAGTTTTTATGACAAACGCCTCGAAATTTGTTCGTATCCACACAAAAAAAAAACATTTTTTGTTGTTTGAAACAAAAATGATATTAAGAGGTGTGTATTTCCATAAAAAAAAAGACGGGTTTGAAAATTTTATTCAGAATCCTCAATATTAGCTGAATTGAGTTAAAACTCAACATTTCTCTTCACAATTAGCCATATAATACGATAAAATATTACTTTTCAAATATCACCCTCATAAGTCTGTTTTATAGGACCCCAAAAAACCCCAGAAGTGAAAAAATGGTCTTTGCGAGTTTTTTGCGTAATTATGATTTTTTTGCAGTTTTTTAAATTTAAATTGTTTCTAATGCATAAAATACAGTGGAGTCTCACATATTTCTGTCTCCCTTATTTCCTGTCACCTTTATTTCCCGTCGGCTGTAGTCGGTTATTTCCATTTGCGCAGTTTCGGCAACTCCCACCACGGTCCCGGTATATTCTCTTCCGCGTCAGTGGCTGACCAACTAAAAAGAGGCCCGAAGAGCGGGCAGCCTTGAATTGAGTATTTTTTCTTGACGTCATGGGAATACGTCTCGCGACGTTTTCGAGAAAATATTATAAACGTCAAAGTCATAAATGTACAAATAGTAATATTTCTCAAGTGTAGAGTCTATTTTCTCAGTCATGTGCCATTCTTTTGTCGATTCACGACCTTTCATTTTCACGAAATAAAATAAAATATCCTAAATGTCAAATTAGTGGCACTCTAACCTGAAATTTCGGACATTTGTTAGTATTTCGTGAAGCCGTGTACTAACCTTCCTGACGGCTGGCATTTCCACCTATCGACGTCATGCCACAAAACTCACTTCCGCGAAATATTTGCGTCGTTTTTTGATTCTATAATATTGATTTTTAGTTGGCAAATTGTCGTATGCCAACAAAAACACTTAAGAGAAACTTGAAAAACACTCTTGCATGCATGCAGACTAACGGACCGCGACTTTTTCAACTGCGCAATATGCACAGACCTTCGCTTTCCGGCTGAAAAAGTAGTGGCAGTCGGCGCATCGATACAAGAACGGGGCAGCCAATGAACGTCGTTGATAAAGATAAACTGCCCACTCACGGTAAGGGTGGGGCCCCCTCGAGCTTGGAAATAAAAGAATCGTTTTGTTTCAATCAAGGTCATGGAAAAAGGCGAGACTTCACTGTATATGCGTATTTGACGTTATACGCACGTTGTTACCACCGGTTTCAGCGGGAAAACGAAGAATGCGAAACGACAAAAGAAGGGCTCCTTTGAGTGGGTGAAGAGAAGCAAGCCTCCGGTCTCTGACACACGACACAACGCGTGTGTCAGAGGCTTGCATTACACCGAGCCGTTGTTTCACTCGACTCAGGCGCGACTCCCCATATCGAGGTCTAAGATGTTTACACATCAAAAACTCTCTAAGGATTGAACTAGTTCGAAAATGAAATGGAATATTTGTAAACATTTTCTTTAAAAAGACTCACCGTGATGCATGATTCTCCAGTCAATCCTAGTCCAACCTCCTGATTGATTTTTGAAGTTCTAAAAGTCGCTGATGAAGTCTCCAAAGTTACTACACTTTCGAAACGGAGGAATTCAAAATTTAAAATAAACATTCAGAAAACACTAACCGACCACGCACTGATTTTAATTATTTATATTATGAGTTTCTGTTTTTTTTCTGATTTTTCGAGAAAACTCGAGATTAACAAAAATCAAAAAATCTTCTACTTTCTTATTTTTCGAAATTTTAGGTAATCATTTAAAATCCTGCAAAATAAAAACAATTTCCCAACAATCTTCAGATTCTTAAACATAATTTTGGATATCTTTTGGAATATAATATTAAAATCATTTTTAAAAATAAAAAAAGCATTTTAAATTTCCTATGAATCTTTAGAAAATTTTTTCTTCGGAATCTTTAAAAATCGATTTTGTTTTAAATTTCATAAAATCTTTGCAAAACTTCTTAAAATTTCCATAACTAACACGAATTTTTTCTAAAACTTTGTAATCTTGCAAAATTGAAAATTGTTGCTTTAAAATTTTCTACATTATTTTTCGAAATTTTACAAAATCATTTTATATCCTGCAAAATAAAAACATTTTCCCAAAAAATCTTCCAGATTGAAACCTTTCATTCTTAAAAAGATTCTAATTTTTTTCTTGGAAATCTTTAGAAATCGCTTTTTTTAATTTTATGAAATTGACATTTTTTTAAAGTTTTATGAAATCTTTGCGAAACTTCTTAATATTTCTTTAACTAACACGAATTTTATGTAAAATGTTAGAGAATCATTTTTTAATATTCTCTTAAAATTAATTCACCAGAAAAAACATTATTTAAATGTTACCAGGAATTTTAAGAAAACTTTTTTATTCTCTTGAAATCTTCAAAATGCTCAAGGCAAAATGTTCAGCAAAATTCTCTCCATTATTATTATTACGATTATTCTCGTTCATCACAAAAAAAAACTTGATAAAATTTCAGTTTAAAAGCCTTCAAACCTAATTCTAAAGCAAAAAAAAATTAAAAAGTCCGTTTTTATAATATAAAAAGCACAACATTTCACATTTTTTAGACTTTCCCCATGCATTTGAATAATTTTCGGCCTAAAAGTACAGCCAGCGCCACCCTCGGACGTACCCAACATTTCCGTCACTTTCATTTCAGAGTGTCACGGGGCTGGTTTGGTGGCACTGAAGATGATTTTATACCTTCCGTCGATTGGTCGACGACCGACCCAAAGATATTGTAAGCCTAGATGCGGTACCTCACTAGAGAACTTACAATTAGGTATTTTCACTTCAACCTCCAGCTAACTTCACATCGTTGTTTGCTGAGGGGAAAACAAGGGACCAAATGCATAGGACAAATCTTTATTTTGGTAATATCTTTGTAATGAATAATAATTATTATCATTTTATTATGCCATTAAATAGTTTTTGAAAAATAAAAACTATTTTTCCAATACACTTATATAGAAAAAATTAATTCTTACGAAGATATTAGCAAAATAGGGCAAAAATCGACCGAATCCCATGTATTTGGTCCATTGTTTTCCCCTCAGCACTCAATGAAGTGAAGTTAGCTGATGTTTGAAGTGAAAATACCTAATTTCGTGTCACTTCCAATTCTGCATCCGACGGAATTCGAATTGGCCTGAAGCAATTTGAAAAAAAATGTCAATCTCCATTGAACCAAAATAGTTGATAATTAATCCGACTCAATGTGCATGAAATTGTCACTCCGAAAAAATTTGAACACGACTTCATCTGAAGAGAATTTTCAATTCCAAGGAAATCGAATCATTCCGAGTTCAGATTGGATCGGGTTAATTTTCAACTGATTTGCATTGACTGAGATAAAAAAACTTCTTTCCGAATTAGCGGGTGAAGATTTCCTTTAAATACGAAATATCTGAGACTCATTTGGAATGAAAACTTTTCCGCAAAAACTCTTCCCAGGGCGACATTATATCTGTAGTTACAGCACCATATTTCGTCCAGTTAGTCAGTTACTGTATAGGTTATAATTTGTCGAACATATCAGACGTAGTTTCGTTACTAAAAAAATAACATGAAGCATTTCCGTCCATCCTATATAAAGTATAACTGGACGAAATATCTATATTGAATCTTCAGGCAGCAATTTTTTAAATTATAATTTTATTCCTTATCAATTTACTTTTATTCGAAAATGTGAAAATGATTACTAGGTATTAATGGATTCTAGTAAAAATACTTAATATTTTATTTTACTTCCATATTCTTGACATTGTTTTCCTTAAAGTTCGAGGAATCATTAGTTAGATGCTTTTTCTGTAATTTGATACCAAAAGAGAACCTAAAAAGATATTGTTAATAGTCAGATGAAAGCTGCCCAATTGGCATCAAATTGACAAGGTCTTTAAGACATCATTACGACCTCTTTACGACAACTTTACGAGATCCTATGGCCATGCCGTTAAGGTATCTTTATGGTATCGTAAAGACATCGTCAGATCGTACGACGTCTTTACGATTGGTTGTCGTAAAGATATCGTAGCGATGTCATAAAGACGTCGCCAAATTTTGTCGCCACTGGTTATTTTTGTACTGTTTTAACCTAAATAGATAGTTTTGGGACAATATTCGAGGCTATATTTATTAATTTTCAGTGACACGAAACTTAATTTTGAATCAAAAGTTCTGGAAATTACATAAACTTGACTCTGAAACCTGTTTCAATTGCTTGTACATTGGTGGCTGAATAAATTTCACAGTGGTTTACGTAAATTTTATAAACATGCATTGAAAATGAAGTAACATTTTTTATTAAATTTAACAAACCTAAATGAAAATATGAACAAAATTTAAAAATAATTAATGAAATTAAATTTAGAAGCCTCGTATGTGATATATTTTTATGTCGATTAGTACATTTTTTGCAATTACATGTACAAAATTGGTTTTACTTTGCACTATTAGAAAAATCTGTACTGGATTTAGTATACATGTAATGGAAGCAAGAATGCACAACATGAAATTAAATTTAGTATACCATCACTACTTTACCACCGAGCAATTCACGCCTACCCCGAAAGGGAAACGGCTTAATGATATAATAATAATAATACTGGATCCGCCATTTTTAATTTTGAAAATTTTCCAAAATTTGAGTTTAAATTAGTAATTAGCGACCCCAAAAACCTTCCGTACATGAAGTTTTAAACAATTCGTGTTTAAGCTAAAATGTATGCTTTAAAGAATTAAACATTCTTTAAACATACTTTAAAAATACTTTAACATCCTTTAAACATCCTTTAAACGTACTTTAACCCAACAAAATTTTTATTTTAAATTTAAAAAAGTTTAATTCTACCAAAAAATAGAATTTTCGATGAAATACATGAATTTTCAATCAAATATTGTAATTTTTAACTAATAAAACAGATTTTCAAACAAAAATGGAATAGTTCAATCTTTAGTTAAAAAAATTAATTTTCAGTTTAAAAAATACGAATTTGTAATAAAATAGTTAAATTTCCAACTAAAGAGGCGAACCTCCTACAATACAGATAAGTATTCAACAAAGTAGTTGAACTTTCAACTACGAAGCTGAATTTTCAACAACAAAAAAGAACTATTAACGAAATAGTTGAATTTTTGAACCAAGAAGATAAATTTTCCTCGAAGAGCATTAATTGTCTACTAAAAAAGATGAATTATCAACAAAATACAGCAATTTTCAACCAAATATTTAAATGTTCAACTTAAAAAAATCAATTTTGAACCAAAAATGGTATGTAATTAGCAATCCCAAAAACTTCCCGTGCATGAAGTTTCAAACAATTCCTATGCGAAGCAAAATGTATGCTTTAAAGGGCTAAACATTCTGTAAACATACTTTAAATATATACTTTAAATATACTCTAGACATACTTTAAACATACTTCAAACATACTTCTCTATAAGGCTGTATATAAGGAAAAATGTATGCTGCAAAATGTTAAGCATGCTTTAAACATACTTTGAATATACTTTTACGCATACTTTAAACATACTTCAAAGATACTTTGAAAATACTTTAAAGATGCTTTACACATACTTTAAAAATATTTCAAACATACTTTAAATATATTTCGAAAATATGTTAAGGTTGTCGACTAGCAAAGTTAATGTCGATGTAGTGACGGTTTTCGATCTACTAGTCTAGTAGCTTTTAAAAACTTTTTAGAATATCGAGCTTACGCCCGTCGACGCCAGGCCTCATCAGGAATATAATACATTATTGAAAAGAAAGTCTAGCACTAGAAATAGAATAGGATTTTTTGCTACAAAAAATAAAGAACTAGGAAAGATTAATTACAGAAATGAAAGACATAACCTGTATTTAAGTTACGTGATATATTCGGAATTGAAAAGTGTGAAGACAAGAGTGTTGACAATTACGAAAAGATTTGTTCTTAGTGAAATTTTCTTAAATAATAATAATAATAACTTTAAGTATACTTCGCTTTATGGCTGCTTGTAAGGAAAAATCTTTGCTTGTTAAAGGTACTTTAAACATACTTCAAACCTTTTAAACATACTTCAAACATACTTTGAATATACTTCGCTTTAAGACTGCTTGTAAGGAAAAATGTAGGCTTCAAAGGGTTAAACATATAATTTAAACATATATACTTCAAACATACTTTAAACACACTTTAAATACACTTCGCTTTACGGCTACTTGTAAGGAAAAATGTATGCTTTAAAGGGTTAACACACTTTAAACATACTTTAAATATACTTCGCTTAAAGACTGCTTGTAAGGAAAAATATATGATTCAAAGGGTTAAACATACTTTAAACATACTTCAAACATACTTTAAACATACTTCGCTTTAAGGCTTTTCATGCATTTTGTTACACAATTTAAAGGTCATTAAGTTTATGTTTTAAAGATTCTTTTCTAGAATGTATAAATGGCAAAAAAATGTCTCAGTTAGCTGCATAAAAAAGAAATTATGATATCTTGTCAGCAATTTATGATAAATGTTATTGAAGATTTCAAGCAAACTCTCGTGTGGATTTTACGATACTTTTCACTTTGGTCTAAAGATAAGATAATATTTAACTGTTTTCTCTCCTTAACAAAGAATTTTACACCGCAAAATCACAGAGCCAACATCTTTATGATACCGGATGCAACGAAAAACAGTTTTTTTTTTTGGTTTTCCCCATTACAATTTGTAAATATTTACTTGAAGTGAGAAAACACATTGTGGCATGCATACAGTATTCATACGTTTGTATAAAAAAAGACAAGGTTCCAACTTTTTGGAGAGATTCCATTCGCGCGAGCGCTACTATTACGCTACATGCTACATTCTGCAATAAATAGGGAGCGGTGTTCACGTTTCTATGAATTTACAGCTGGCACGGACGGAAGTCGCCGGGGGCGAACAAGAAATCCACGCGTTTCTTACAAAAGCTCTTTCAACTCCATTCGCTATTTGCTATTGCTATTTCAGGGAAACTGGAAAAACTGGATCGGGAAACCGGGAAATGACTGGGAGTTTTATTTCATTTTTCATTAAGAAATCTTAAAGTTAATAAAATGATGGTTGGTTTTTATTTTAACATGAGCACATAATAAAACATCCTTAATGGTAAGCAATATTCATAACAATATTTATCGAGTAGGGAAAGCCAATAAATTAAATTTTAATTGCAGATTGCACATGATTTTCCCTATTCCCATCTTTCCACCTTTTTTAAAGAATAAGTTTTTTCCCTGTACCGAAATAATAGAACCCCATAAGAATATCCAACTATTTCTCTTTGATGGTTATTGTTTTTAGTTGAAAATTCATATTTTTTGGTTAAAAGTTCAACTATTTTGCTAAACAAATTCGTCCTGTGACTTGAAAATTCAACTATTTGACTAAAAAAGTAATTGTTTTATTCCAAATTCGTCTCATTTTATTTCAAGTTTAACTTTTTGGATGTAAATACAACTGTTTGTTGAACTTTTTTTTTCCTAATTCAACTATTTGGTTGAAATTGATATTTTTGGCTTAAAAATCAACTATTTGGTTAAAAAATGAACTATTTTATTGAAAATTAATTTTTTTCAATTCGTCTATCTGGTTGAAAATTTGTATTGTATGTTGAAAATTAAAAAATTTCGTAAAAGGTTCAATTATCTTGTTAAAAATTCATCTTTCTTGTTTAAAAATTCAACTGTCTTGTAAAAAAATCGTCATTTTGAATTGAAAATTCAACTATTTGGGTGAAAACGCAACGGTTTATAGTTGAATTTTGATATTTTTTGTTTGAAAATTCGATCAATTGCTTGAAAATTCGTCTTCGTTGGTTGAAGATTCAACTATTCGTTTAAAAATTCATTTGTTGAACTTTTTTGTTAAAAATTCGACTGTCTCCTAAAAAATGCATCTGTTCAGCTTAAAAACTCAACTATTTGGTTAAAACTTTGAAAAATCGTCTCTTTTGATAGAAATATGAACTATTTGGTTATAAATTCAACTATTTGGTTCAAAATTAATTTGTTTTAAAAATCAACTGTTTGGTTGAAAGTTCATATTTATTGGTAGGAAATGATATTTTTTGTTGAAAATTCATCTTTTCAAGATAATAATTCATCTGTCTTCTAAGAAATATGTCATTTTGGTTTGTAAATTCGACTATTTGGTAAAAAATTCAATTTTTTTGTTAAAAATTCATTTTTATTGTTTGAAAATTCAACTTTCTTCTAAAAAATTCGCGTTTTTGGATTAAAAACTCAACTATTTGGTTAAAAATTTAACTAATTTATTGAAAACTAATTTTTTTTAAGTTCGGCTATTTGGTCGAAAATTCACACTTATTGGTAGAAAATGATATTTTGTATTTCAAAATTCACCTTTTCCAGACAGATAAATAATGCAACTGTCATCTAAAAAATTCGTCATTCTGAATTGAAAATTCAACTTTTTGGGTGAAAACGCAACGGTTTATTGTTGAATTTTAATATTTTTTGTTTCAAAATTGGACCAATTGGTTGAAAATTCGTCTTTGTAAGTTAAAAATTCAACTATTTGTTTAAAATGTTGAAGATTCGTCTTTTTTGATTAAAATATGAAGTATTTGGTTATAAATTCAACTATTTGGTTGACAATTTTTTTTTTTTAATTAAACTATTTGGTTGAAATTTTTTTTTTTAATTCAACTATTTAGTTGAAAATTCATATTTATTGGTGGGAAATGATATTTCTTCTTGAAAATTCTAAATGTTTCATTGTGAGATGAAGTTTTTTTTTTGAGGTCCTTAGAATTAGACCTATTGACATTAGAAGGTTTCCATTATAAAGTTGTTCATTATTAAACAATTAAAACTTTTTAAATAAATTTTTTTAAGCTTTAATTTGAAAAGCTGCGAATTCAGAAGTGTTTCATTTTGGCTGCTTTAATTTGCAGTTTAGTTTTGATTACTTCAAATTAAATCAAATTTTTAATTTCAATGTCAGAAAAAAATTTTTGCGACCCGGAAAAAACGCGGTAATTTTTCCGGCGATACATTTTAAAAACCGGATATTTTTTCCGGATTTTTTTGAGAAATTGATACTTTATCTGCTTTATCATTCTGACATAAATGCTGGAATAAATTAATATCGTTTGAAAATATTTTCCTCTGAAGTAATGATAGCTCTTTTTTTCTGAAATTTTAAACTTTTTTTGTGCTTTTCAGTTAAGAAGCAATAATAAATATGAAAAAGAAGAAGATTGTTTGTATATGAGTCTCTCTAATGTTTATTTATTACTTGTTCATAACTAAGCACCCAGAGCAGATAAGAAAATTGCAGAAAAAACCGTAACTTTCTAGCAATTATCTAAGAAAAGATAGTAAGTTATAAACAATAATCAATTTTTCAAATAATTATGTTCATAAACTTGCATTAGTTATTAGCTCACCAAGTGAAAATCGGACAAAAAGATGAAAATTTCAGAAAACCCGCAACTGTCAGGCAATAATATAGGAGAAGACAGTTACTAAGAATAATAGTTTGTTGAGGCAATCACTTTTGCTAAATTGCATCAAATATGATCTCACTCTAAGTGAAAAGTGTACAAAAAATTAAATATTCAAGAAAAAAACGTAAATTTATAGAATTATTCAAAGAAAATACTATTTGAAATATTAGTAAATTGTTTAAGCATTTATTTTTCTTAACTTGAAATAATTATTACCTTACTCTAATTGAAAATTGGACCAAAAGTGGAAAATAACTGAAAATAACTGAAAAATTGAGAATAAGTTAAAAACTTCGGATAACCGCGTTTTTCTAAATCTATTCTAAGATCAAATTGCTAAAAACAATAATAAATTCTTTTAAAAATGTATGTAAACCTCTGATTATCAGTAGAAAGTAGTATTTTATGTAATCAAAACAACTTGTATCAAAAAGCGCAAAAAAATCATAATTAACGACAGAAAATAAAAAAACTCAATTTTTCACGTACGAGGTTTATTTGGGCCTCTATAGAACAGATTCATGAGGGTCATATTTATAATTATTTTTTTGGATTTTATAGCTAGATGTGAAGAGAAATATTGAATCTTAACTCGAGTCACCCAATATATTCGAAAAAATTTAGGGAAGATTATTGGTTTAAAGGTTTCCATTATGAAATTGTTCTTTATTAAACATATAAAAGTTTTGGAATACAAAATTTTAAGCTTTAATCTGAAAAGCTGCAACTTCAGAAGAGTTTAATTTTGGCTGCTTTAATTTCCAGTATAGTTTTTATTACATCAAATGAAACCAAATTTATAATTTCAATGCCCGAGAAAAATGTTTGCGAAAAGAAAAAAGAAAAAACGGGAATTTTTTCCAAAATTGTTTGAGAAATTGATAATTTATCAGCTTTATCATTCTGAATGTCTCATTGTGAGATAAAGTTTTTTTTTCAAGTCCTTAGAATTAGACCTATTGATATTAGAAGGTTTCCATTATGATATTGTCCATTATTAAACAATTAAAAGTTTTTGAATAACATTTTTTAAGCTCTAATTTGAAAAGCTGCAAATTCAAAATAGTATAATTTTCAGTTTAGCTTGAATTACTTCAAATTAAATCAAATCTTTAATTTCAATACCCGAGAAAAATGTTTGCGAACCGGAAAAAAAACCGTGAATTTTTCCGGCGAAAAAAGTGGCCACCCTGTTTTTCTATTGGACATAGGTATGTGTAAAGAAACTATACATGGAGAAGAGTCAAGTTTGGCCGCAGAGTACAAAATCGACATTCTCCCTTTTGAGATCCCTGAATCCCTCTTTCTCCACGGATCTGCCGAGAATAAGCCGCAGGATACAAAGATACGTAGATAGGAAAGCACAAAGGGTAGGCATCACTAACAATGACTTAACAATGAAAGCCGTGCACCCTGCTGCTGTCAGCCGCTGGACTTGAGCATTTTTATTTTGTGGCACACGGTTTCCTATATTTTTCCAGTATAGTAGTATACCTGCAATTTTATACCACACACTGTCTGCCAACAACACCCTTGGCCTTTCCATCAATTTTTTTTGCAGTTTTCTGCTTTTCTCTGAAAAGGGGAGACCGAGGGGAGACCATTTAACGTCCATTCAATATATGTTCGAAATTTCGGAAGTTTCTTTCAAAATGTAAATAGTTTAAATTGTAGTTTATCTTTTCAATTGTCAGCTAAGCATTTTTTAAATGGTGATTGCATTCTTCAAAGCTTTACACTGATCAGGCCACGGACTCGCCACAGTATTTACACTATTTGACATTTTTTTGAGCGATGAGACTATTTTGCTATGCTACTATGATAAAAAAGACGAAGTTTCAGAAGTGAGTTGAATTACCTATCAGAAGAGGTGAATTTTCAAGGAAAAATATCATTTTCAATCAATAAATATAAATTATCAACCAAGTAGTTGAATTTGAAAAATATATCATTCTTAACCAAATAGTTGCATTTACGAAGAAATAGTTCTACTTTTGATTAAAAAAAGACAAATTTTGAACCAAATAGTTGAGTTGTTAAGCCGAAAAGATGAATTTTTTAGAAGCCAGCGGATTTTTTAACAAAAAACCTCAACAAATAAATTTTTAAACGAATGGTTCAATTTTCAACTCAATTGTCGAATTTTCAAACCAAAAAAGATTAAAATTCAACCACAAACCGTTGCATTTTCATCTAAATAGTTGAATTATCAAATCCAAAAGATGAATTTTTTAGAAGTCAGTTGAATTTCCAACCTACAAAGAACAATTTTCAAACAAACAGGATTAAAATTCAACCACAAACAGTTGTATTTTCCACCGAATAGTTGAATTTTCAAGCCAAAAACACGAATATTTTAGAAGGCAGTTGAATTTTCAACCACGAAAGATGAATTTTTAACAAAATAATCCAATTTTTACCAAATAGTTGAATTCTCAAACCAAAAATACGAATTTCCAACAAGACAGTTGAATTATAAACTTGAGAGTTGAATTTTCAACAGAACATATCATTTTCAACCAATAAATATGAATTTTTAACCAAATAGTTGAATTTGAAAAATATATCATTTTTAACCAAATAGTTGCATTTACAAAGAAATAGTTCAACTTTTGATAAAAAAATACAAATTTTTAACCAAATAGTTTAGTTTTTAAGCCGAAAAGATGAATTTTTTAGAAGCCAGTTGATTTTTTAACAAAAAACTCCAACAAATGAATATTTAAACGAATAGTTGAATTTCCAAGCAAATGATCGAATTTTCAAACAAAAAATATTGAAACTCAACCACAAACCGTTTCATTTTCATCTAAATAGTTGAATTTTTAAATCAAAAAGATTAGTTTTTCAGAAGTCATTTGAATTTCCAACCTACAAAAAACAATTTTCTAACCAACAGGATTAAAATTCAACCACAAACCGTGGTAATTTCCACCGAATAGTTTAATTTCCAAGTCAAAAACATGAATATTTGAGAAGACAGTTGAATTTTCAACCAAGAAATATGAATTTTTACCAAATAGTTGAATTCTCAAACCAAAAATACGAATTTCCAACAAGACAGTTGCATTAGCAAACTAAGAGGTGAATTTTCAACAAAAAATATCATTTTCAACCAATAAATATGAATTTTCAACCAAATAGTCGAATTTGAAAAAAAATTTAATTTTTAGCTAAATAGTTGCATTTAAAAAGAAATAGTTCAACTTTTGATAAAAAAATACAAATTTTTAACCAAATAGTTTAGTTTTTAATCCGAAAAAATGCATTTTTTAGAAGCCAGTTGATTTTTTAACAAAAAACTCCAACAAATCAATTTTTAAACGAATAGTTGAATTTTCAATCAAATGATCGAATTTTCAAACAAAAAAGATTAAAATTCAATCACAAACCGTTGCATTTTCATATAAATTCTAGATAGCTGAATTTTTAAATCAAAAAGATGAATTTTTTAGAAGTCAGTTGAATTTCCAACCTACAAAGAACAATTTTCAAACAAATAGGATGAAAATTCAACCACAAACCGTTGTATTTTCCACCAAATAGTTGAATTTTCAAGTAAAAAACACGAATATTTTAGGAGACAGTTGAATTTCCAACCAAGAAATATGAATTTTTAGCGAAATAATTGAATTTTTACCAAATAATTGAATTCTTGAACCAAAAATACGAATTTCTTACAAGACAGTTGAATTATAAACTTGAGAGGTGAATTTTCAACAAAAAATATCATTTTCAGCCAATAAATATGAATTTTCAACCAAATAGTTGAATTTGAAAAAAATATAATTTTTAACCAAATAGTTGCATTTACAAAGAAATAGTTCAACTTTTGATCAATAAAGACAAATTTTTAACCAAATAGTTGAGTTTTTAAGCCGAAAAGATGAATTTTTTAGAAGCCAGTTGATTTTTTAACAACAAACTTCAACAAATAAATTTTTAAACGAATAATTGAATTTTCAACCAAATGATCGAATTTTCAAATAAAAAAGATTAAAACTCAACCACAAAGCGCTGCGTTTTCATCTAATTAGTTGAATTTTCAAATCGAAAAAACGAATTTTTTAGAAGACAGTTGAATTTCAAACCTACAAAGACCAATTTTCAAACAAACAGGATTAAAATTCAACCACTATCCGTTGTATTTTCCACCAAATAATTGAATATTCAAGCCAAAAACACGAATATTTTATAAGGCAATAGAATTTTCAACCAAGAAAGATGAATTTTTAACAATATAATCCAATATTTACCAAATAGTTGAATTCTCAAACCAAAAATACGAATTTCTTACAAGACAGTTAAATTATTAACTTGAGAGGTGAATTTTCAACAAAAAAAGACAAATTTTCAAATATTGAACCAAATAGTTGGATTCTTAAGCCAAAAATATGACTTTTTTAGAAGCCAGTTGACTTTTTAACAAAAAAGTTCAACAAATGAATTTTTAGAGAAATAGTTGAATTTTCAACCTACAAAGACGAATTTTCAAAAAAAAAGATTGAAATTCAACCACAAACCGTTGCATTTTCATCTAAATAGTTGAATTTTCTAATCAAAAAGACGAATTTTTAGAAGACAGTTGAATTTTTAAACAAGGAAGATGAATTTTTAATAGAATAATTGACCTTTTTACCGGATAATTGAACTTTTTATCAAACGGTTGAATTTTAAACCTGCAAAGGTCAATTTTCAAACAAACAGGATTAAAAGTCAATCACAACCCGTGGCATTTTCCACCAAATAGTTGAATTTTCAAGGCAAAAAAACGAATTTTTTAGAAGACAGTTGAATTATCAACCAAGAAAGATGAATTTTTAACAAACTAATCGATTTTTTACTACTACTTTGATAAAATTTATTACGTTTCCCGATGATAAATTTTAACAAAATTTGCGAATTTTACGAAAAATGGCCCCTATCTTCCCATTTCTTAAAGAATTTTTCTTTTTTCCCCCTTCTTTCAAGAACCTTACCCTTTTTCCCCAATAAGAAAATAAGAAAATTAAATTAATTTGGATTGAAAAGTCTACAATCATATTTGTTTTTTCGGAATTCATCTCGTTCGGTTAAAAATTCTAGTTTTTGGTTGAAAATGTTATTATTGTGTTGCAAATGCAACTATTTTGTTCGAAGGCCATCTTCTTTTTAACAAAAGTTCAGCTACTTGGTTGAAAGTTGAACTACTTTGTTAAAAATTGATTTCTTTAGTTGAAAATGTGACTCTTACATTTTTAGAAAACTAGTCTTGGTTAAAAAATCATCTTTTGAGCTGAATGTTGAACTATTGTGTTGAAAATGAACTTTTTTTCGAAAATTCATGTTTTTGGTTGAATTTTTAACTATTTGCTTAGAGAAAAAAAAAATATGAAAATTTTAATATTTGGTGAAAATTATTTTTTTTGGTTAAAAAATCATATTATTGAGTTCAAAGTTCAACTGTCTTGTAGATAATTCGTCCTTTTGGTTTTAAAATTCAACAATTTGGTTGAACATTTACGTATTTTATTGAAAACTCGTCCTTTTTGACAGAACATTAATCTTCTTAATGGAAAATTCATCTTTTTGGTTGAAAATTTTACCATTTTCTTTAAAATTCATCTTTTTGGTTAAAAATTCAACTACTTCGTCATAATTTGAACTACTTTGTAAATAATTTTCTTTTAAATTCACCTCTGTCAGAAAAATTAACTTTTTTCTTAAAATTTTGTTTTCTTTGGTTAAAAATTAGTTTTTTTATCTGAAAATTTCTTTATTCCATTATTGGTTGGAAATTCAACTATTTAGTAGACAATTAATGTATTTTGTTGAAAATTCGTCTTTGCTTAGAAAAATTATCTTGTTAGTTAAAAATTTATCTTTTTTGGTTGAGGATTCAACTATTTGGTTGATAATTCGTCTTTTCTAGTTGAATTTAACTAGTTGAAAATACGTTTTTTGTTGTGGAAAACTAAGCTTCAAACTGAAAATTTGACCATTCCATTTTTCGTTGAAAACATTTTTTTGTTACTTGAAAATTCAACTATTTGTTTTAAGCCCATATTTATCGAGACAAAATTAAATAATTTAAAAGAAAAGCAAGGACAATATTTTTGATAATTGATAAAAATTAATCTCGTATTGAATTAATATCGTATTCGTTCACAATTGATATATAATACTTTTTTGCATTATATAGAGAATTGAACCGTTACATTTTTATTTAAAATACCAATTTTCGAGAAAAACCACTTAGATAGCGTAACACAGTTTGAAATTGTAAATTTAATTTTTGAAGCAAAATTATTTTTTTCGAAAATTACCAATTTCCGGTGTTAAATATGTTAAAATAATCCAACATTGCTCAAAAATAGTAAATCTTCTTTAAAATCCGATTTCCAGTGAAAAACGCAAACATAACGAGAAATTGTACAAAAATTGTGAATTTAATGACTGAATTTAAAAACAATCTGAGAAATCTTATGATGTTTTTAATTGAAAATATAAATTTTTGAAGATAAAGTATAACATAGTATAACAGAATTTTTGTCCAAATTGTAAATCTTCTTTGAAATTTAATGATTTTCGTTTAAAATAACTGATTCCTCGTGAAAGCATTACCATAACTTAAGATTGTTTAACAATTGTAAAATTTCATTGAAATCTAATAACTTTTTTACTAAAAATAACGATTTCCGGTATTAAACGACAACATAACCTGAGGTTGTTGTAATATATATATATATATATATTCTTTCTGCCTTTAAATGTCAACATTAGGCATTTGTTTATATAATTTGTTTATAAAATTAATAAAAAATATCGGATATCAAATTTTTATTATCGGGTATTATTTTTTCAATAAAAGCAAGTAATTTTAACGCATACATTTACTTTACAAACGAGGAATTCATAGTGTAGACTATTTTTTAAGTTAATTTGTTTATAAAAATTATGTTAACAATATCATTTTTTTTTCTTCGAAATATCTTCGCGATTAAAGTCTGGAAATGCTGACCATAAAAATTTCTTTTCACGAAGATGAACATAAAAAACTAAAAAATCGACTT
Organism: Andricus grossulariae; assembly: GCA_011634705.1. NCBI lineage: Eukaryota > Metazoa > Arthropoda > Insecta > Hymenoptera > Cynipidae > Andricus > Andricus grossulariae. Next base: position 305,345,563 of record JAABKJ010007545.1, read on the forward strand.
TTTCTTCACACTTTGCATTTAGATAAAAGTTTAAACAAAATACAATTAAAAAATCAAGCCACATAATTCTCTTCAAAATTTAATGCTGAATTTTTCTTAAAAAAAAATCCAAAATTGGTTAAAAATTGCCAGCTACATGTTATTTTGAACCTCGTTTTTTTATTTCATCCCACTGTGCTTAGCAACGGCCGTCAGTACAATTTTATTGTTCAGCTGCTCGCAAAATTGCTTAAAATTTTTACTCGTGAAAGCACTATCTCTATCTCTAATAATTCGATCCGGGTATCCAAAATTTCCGCCAATTTCTTCCAAGAATCGCAAGACCAGCAAGGTTTGTGTATTAGCAACTGCTTTATTGAAAAAATATTTTGTAAAAGCTTCAACTGCCACTATGAGGTAGCTATTATTTGCATTGCTCTTGACAAACGGTACTAAATGATCAATGTAAATAGTGTGCATTGGCTTTGATACTTTATCAGTAGGATACAACATTCCTGATTTCTTGCCTGCTTCTTCTTGATTATAAAAACACTGAACGCACGCAGCAATGTACCCTTTCACGTAATGATTCATTCTTGAAAACCAATAATCATGACGGATTTTACGCAACGTCTTATCCAAAGCAACATGCCCTATCTCATCATGACACATGCGTGTTATTTCTCGTCTCATCGAGCGCGGCACTGCCCACTTCGGCCCGCTCTCTGTTACTTTGTATACACGGCCGTTTTGCACTTCTACTGTTTCTTTATCTCGCGTTCTTCATTGTCATTAGCTTCACGATTCAGGACCTTATTATTGTACTTGAGACGACTATCTTGCAATTGAGCTAGCAAAAGTCTATCATCAGTCTCGATGATATACATGCCGATTTCCTTACTTGACTCAGCATTAATAAGGTCCTCAATTACGTTGCGGCTAAGTGCGTCAATGTGAGATATTTTTGAGCTAGCTCGATACTCAATAACCTAATCATATTCTTGGAGCTGCAGCCACCAACGAGCAACGTGTGGAGCTAAATCTCGTTTTACGAAAGTAGCACGCAAACCTGACCCCGATCAGGTACTGGTACTGGTCGAGTTATCAGCACGTTTTTTATTTCATTGAACGCGTCAACCTGCTCTTCACCACATACCCATGTTTTGTTTTCCTCAGTCAATTGCGTGAGCGGTCTTGCAATAGTAGCAAAGTTTTTTACAAACTTTCGGAAGTAGCTCGCAAGACCGACGTATTACATAACCTCATGCACATTTTTCGGCTGCGGAAAATTTTGCACAGCATCAACTTTCGATTTTCTGAGTCTAACTCCTTCTTTGGAGATCTCACACCCCATAAATTCTACGATTTTCATCAAAAAATTACATTTGTTCAGCTTAAGCGTCAGTCCGGTCTCGCGAATACTTTAAGAGAACTTCGACTAGAGCCTCCAGAGCGTCCTGCGTATCATTTGATCCGATGATGATGTCATCGATATACGCCTGAACAACCGAGTTCATGCTTCGATTTATCAGTGGTCCTATGACTCTTTGTATCAAACGCGCAAACACACTCTGAGCCTTAACTAAGCCGAAGGGCACGCTTAGCCATTCGTACTGTCCGTCAGGTGTTACGAAGGCTGTCGAATCTCTCGAATCTTTGGAGACTGGCTCCTGATGATATCCCGAAAAGAAATCTAACGATATGAATCTAGTTTTGCCAGCAAGGCTGTTTATTTGATCTTCGATTATTGGCAATGGATGTCGATCCTTTCTTGTTATCGCATTTAACGAACGATAATCGACACACATTCGAGTTTCGCCATTCTTCTTGTGAACTAACAACATTGGGCTCGCATACGGAGAGTTGGAGTCTTGAATTATTTTATTATCTTTTAAGTCGCTTATTATGTCTGACTTTCTACCTCTCCGAATACGATGGGCGATAAGGCCTATAATAAACCGGGGTATCTGCTGTCAGTTCAATTTTCATTTCAGCTAAAGCGGTCTTACCAAATGTCACTCATGTCAAAAGCGAAGCAATCGCGACATTCATTCATAATTAATAATAATTTATTGTGAGCTTTCCGCGAAACGTCACTATCTACGACAACAGCTTCGTTTCGAGCGAAGTGTCACTCTTTATCGCACCTATAGCATTTTTTTTCGCTACTCTTATTTGCTTTATCCGGTTGGTCATTATTAAATTGTTGGTTTCGTTCATCGTTTTTGCCATGCTGACACGGTTTATCTCTGAAATATCTTTTTCTGTGAAAGTGTTTTTTCTGGTTCTCGGTGTTTCACATTTCACCAGCGCCTCATCGCGGCCGTACTGTTGGTATTTGCAGCTCGAATTGCTGCCTTAATAGAGGCATCCTTTATACCATACGCGATATACTGCACAATTTTCTGCTCACCGAATTCGCAAGGAGTAAGTAAGGACATTTTGTCATATTATTATTTTATCATGTTTTCATCTGGTTTCTTCTCTCTTTGCAACATTCTTGTTAAGGGAACTGGAAATTCAACTCTGTCAGCGAAATCCTCGCGAAGTTCCTCCGTCCATTCGTCCCATGATTTAGCCACAGATGACAGCGTGTCATACCACGCTTTGCAAATCCACGTAACTTGTTCGTCGCAAAAATTGCAGTTGCTGCTTCGCTCCATTGATTTTCAGTCTTCAGCGAATCAACTTTCTCGGGCCACGTATCTATATTTCGTTTCGGGTCTTCCAGATTAAACTCGAGAATAAGATTCTTTGCGTCATAAAGAGCTCTTCACGGTATCTCCCATATATTTAGCAAACTCAACTGCATATTTCGACGGATTTGTAAATCGACCTCGACTTGATCTGCAGTTCTCGAGAGTCCTCGGTCTTTTAGATGTTGAGATTTCTTCGGTGTGCGAGAAAGGGTTCTTGATCTTTTTCGGTTTCGAGATCTACTCGTGGAGCGTCGACAGTCTTTCTCACGTCTCGGTATTTTTGGTGTGCGACAGGGAGACCGTGGTTTTCTGCCTCCGCGTTGAATTCTATCTCGCGTTGAGTCTTCTTCATCACGAATCCGATCCCTTATGCTGGGTGCTCACTTGCACTTCATGTAAGATTCACAGCACAAAGCACTAAGTCACTGTCACACGCGAATTATCCGTGACGCGCACAACGATTAGCAGGTACCGAAAAGCACGCGTGTGAATCCCACTTCTGATGGTAGCTGAATCTTTTCAGGGAGCGGGAGTCTGTTATTAAACAAAGACCGGAATTCAAGACTATTAGCAATATGTATTGCCATTTGAAATATAACGTAGGCGACTTGATACAATGAGAGGCCAGGCCCAAACTGAACCCTTGTCCGATGATTAACGGGGACTCCCTAATGCCTTTGCTGCCCCTCTCTTCTGTCTAAGACCACTCCATTGCCTTATCGCTGGTATTCCAAGAAAAGAGCAGGTGACCATCAAAGGTGCTGCGATACCTACGATCGAAGGCCATGTGACAATACCCTGCAATTCATCCCTTGCCTCAGTTCGCTGCTTTCACCATGCCATAAAGTGTGAAGCTGTATCAAGTAAAAATACAATTCTTTATATTATACGTAAGGCCAAATTCCTACTAATCATGTTCATGAGTGCGACAGAGACGCCCTTATGCGCTTTCTGCTAGCGTCTCACTCTCAATCACGCTTCCCTATGACCAGGGATCAGTACTTTATTACATAGTTTTCTACATGTACGCTTAATTCTGGTGATAAGCACGGTTTCGGGCATTGATAACAGCGGGTTTCAGCATATCTCTGAAAATCTAAACGTAAACAGTCAGGCCCGCATGAATGCTGCCCGTTGGATTGCCAGGCATGTCGTAACGTGATGCAGCTAACGCGCGTAGAGTGTGTCCTTCCTGCTTGTTTGTCACGTTTGAGTGAGCAAGACTCCCTTGTTCCGTACATCACCAAATCCCGCGGCCATCACTTCCAGGAATATCGTAAGATGAGGTTGCTTATCTCCAGGTTCCAGGGTATATTACTAGATTTAATACATATGATACGTCAGGTAGTGATTGTGAGATAGCCTAATGCATGGTTTTATACATTTTTATCCTAACACATGGTTTTACACATTTGTTTCATGTATTATGCTTAGAAAACCTCAAGTGACAGGTCACAACCCATCTCTGTTTATGAATACTATGAAATTGACCTGACGGTGTCATTTGTCAATGAGTGAAGTAGTCTACTAGTATCGATAGACAGTTTATCAATGTTTTCCTTACATGAATTCTTTTTTTGTTACTGTTAATTTGGATATGGAATCTAAATTTCGCAGGTTATCAGACGAAAGATAAGAAAAGAGGTAGAAGGTATATACGCTCGAACTTGGATTTCAGCAAACTGAATTTATGCGTTCCGAGAATTGATGTCACCTGGCGGATACACGATGAGATGAGACTCGGGCTGAGAGGAGAGGCGCTGCTCAGTCAAGCTTGATAAGCAACAGGAGGGCCGCAGTCGGCCCGTTAGTTATATCAGGTTGCAGCTTACCTCCAAATCCAACAGAAATCGTTATTGAAATCAAGTTCCAGTGTATTTAGAGATTCCCTGGGGAGAGTTGAGTCAAGTCCGTAGGGATTTTTGATTCGCCCAAGTATATCGAAACCCAAAGCCTCAATCTCTTGCTTTTTTATTAAAAGACAAATGTAAATTGAATAAATTATCTCTATGCATAATGAAAGACAGTGGCTAGTCGTCCACTTTTTTTTAGCACGAATAGCTAAAATCTTGCAAACTTGATTGACGGAGTTTCAAAATGGAGAGGGGTTCTATCCGTCACGCCTGGGCTATTCGTTGTAAGGCTGGACAACCGGACACTTCGATAATCAAAGAGATCCCGCAAAGATAACAAAAACAGTCCATATATAAAATGAATATGTAGCTCAAAATTAAATCTTTCAATTCAATTTCAAGTAAACTCAAATTAAAATTTTTTAATTGAACTGATGACTGAAATATAAGAAATAAGAGATAAGTAGTAGAAAAAAATATAGGAGAAAACTGAAGGCATATGAAAAATTCGCGTGAGAAATATAAGAGGAAGAGCATAAAATATATGAATAGGAAGCGGCGACGCAATGACGAGAACAAAGCAGATTATATGGGACTTGATAAACAACTGAGAAAAGCAGCCAATGAAGATATTGAAATAAAGGTAGGGAAAAATAATACGTGCTTGTTAAAAGGTGTTGAAAGCTGAGGGAAAATTTTTGTTAGAGTAGGTATTAAAGCATATACAGAGGGAGAGAATGGAACGGAGAAATAAGAAGGCCAACCAAACCGAAAGGGATTTATTGGGAATTATTGGTGGTTACGCGATTAGGCGCTCACACTTTCTGTTAGAGGTTTGGGGTTCGAGCCCTGATTTGGTATCTCTGGAAATTGATCTGTGTACTTTTAACGGGGTTCTAGCGGTTTGAATACCACCTTAAGATGTAAGTCCCCGCATCATGCACTTGACTGCAACCCAGACCGTGGAAGGTGGAGTAGAAAAGAAAACCAGGCTTACTTGGTAAGTCATATAGGTATAATACTCTCATCAGGTCCCTTGACGACATTATAGTATGCGTCCGGAACTGACGATTCATATTGGGGCAGCCCTGTGTAGAAAGGTTCGCACCAAAATTCAACTCAGGAACAAAAAATGCCTTTGAAATATAGGGCTGTAACAATCTTAAGTCTGAGGTTTCCTTTATTTATGATAACAATAAGTCTAAAGTTCAAAATGGTTCATTTTACGAAAATAATTAATATTTTACTCTTCTAATGTATGATTAATTGTATTGCAGTGTAACGTTATATATGGTACACGTGACATAACTTCCCCCTTTCCAACACTCGATAGTCACAATTTCTATTCCTTTCCCTGTGTAGCCTTCCTGGTTATAGCAGATACGATACCCAAAAGTTATATTTCCTCCCTCCTCTCCTCACTCTTCCTCGCTAGATATTAACAAATATATTTTTTCGCTTTTTTGATGAATCTAACATCCTGTATGCTGGTTTCACTAATAAAGCGTCAATACATATTATTTCTGCTGTAGTCTGTGAACAAAATCCTATCTAGCTCCTGGGTTTTGATACACTTACCCTGGTTTTCTGCCTAATAGAAAAAAGTATTACCGACAAATTATTCAATAAAAAAGTGCATGGTTATACTAGATAGACAACTAAAACACATTGCCAAATTTAGCATGTCAATAACATAATTTTTGACTGTTATTATGTGTCATAAAACACATATCTAATCTGAAACTCACCTGCTTGACCGAAGTATGCAGCCACGTGAAGAGCCGTAACACCAAGCTTCTTGCTAGAGATCCGAAGGGACTGGGAAGACCTCATGACTTCTAAGACTTGACCGTGTCCATGTTGAGCTGCAAGATGAACTGCAGTGAAACCCGATCTATTTTCATCAGCACAAGAAGCTCCTGCTCTGACCAAAGCCTTTACAACCTCAGCATGACCACCTTCAGCAGCCAATTGAAGCGGCGTAGCCTCTGTCAACTTATTTCTAGCAGAAATAACACCTTGCCTATCAAATTTCATCAACTCCTCTATCACTCTAACGCTGCCTTGCATAGCCGCAATATGTGCACACGTGTTTCCGTCCTTAGTACACGCCATCACCAAACTTGGATGCCTCTGCAGAAAGAGTTGAGCAACTTCTGCATAGTTGTTCATTGCAGCTGCATGAATTGGCTTCTGGCCCTGATCGTCGGTTGCGTCAATGCTGGCGCCTAATTCAAGCAACAGTTTGCACACCTCCAACTGACCAGCACCAGCAGCCAAATGAAGAGGAGTCTGTTTCTTAAGTGTTAGCACGTCTATCGCTGCACCATGATCTTGTACTAAAAATTTGACAAGGTGGGTATAACCATTCATGGCAGCCAGGTGAAGAGCTGTTCTCCCAACACGAGATTTGGAGTTAATGAAGGCTTTATTTGATAACAGGGCGTCGCAGACTTGAATGTATCCACGCTCAGATGCTAGATGAAGAGCAGATCTACCTTCTAAATCAAATACGTCAACCCTCGCATGATTGGCTAAGAGGTTTGAAACAAGCTCCATGTGTCCTCGATGTGAAGCTATTAACAAAGGTGTCCAACCCACTGCATTCTGTCTGTTCAAGGCTTTTTGAACTTCCGTAGCTGACATGCCGGTGATCATTTCCGACAGTACTTCGTTGTTTCCTGCTGCAGCACAGTGGTGAAAAGCTGTGTCTTGCGCTTGTTTCGTTTGCAGAGAAACATCAGCACCACTTTCTAGAAGAGCACGAACAACTCCTCGATCATCTCCGGGAGTTACTACTTCTGGAGGCTCAATTTGAGCACCGTAATGAAGAGCACTGGCACCTTCATTTGTTAGGCTATTCACGTAAGCTGTCGCTAAATCTTGACCTTTTTTTTCTTTAACGAATTCAATTAGATGACGGACTACGTCTGCTCTGCAACCTCTGCATGCCAGATGCAAAGGAGTTTCTCCACTCTATATAATTTGAAAGAGAGCGTGTTAAGATTAAATATTTAAACAAGTATTTGATAAATTATTACAAACTAAACATGTTTTACAAACAACTTTTTTACAAAGATCTTTTTAAGTTAAAAAATTACTATTCAGATGGCGTTGGTTGTTTCTTCCGCCTTTTTAAGTTGGATGCAGATGTTCAACAGTAAATTTCCAAAAAACAATTGAAGGAAAATTTTATTACTGAGACAGCAGATCAATTACCTATCAACAATTGGTGCAGGTGCCACAGTTTTATGATTAGGTGCAAGAAATAACAAAAATGTGCAATTCCATAAAAATTATTTTGGACTTAATTTCCATACTTTTGATTTCCACATGGGATCTCCACCATCATCTAACAGGAGTTTGAGGGTAGCTAAATTTCCGTGACTCGCTGCAACATGAACTGGCGTTTGTCCATCATCGGTTGATAAGTTAGGACCAGCGCCAGATTTGAGTAACATCAGCGCACACCTGTCGCCATCCGGGACTCTAGAAGCTATGTGAAGTGGAGTCTCACGAAGTTTTCCACCTCTGACGTGCACCTCTGCACCGTAACCCAATAGAGTCTCGACAACGGCAGGCTTTGCGCTCTCCACAGCGATATGCAAAGCGGTGTAATTGTCGTTCGTGGTGGCGTCAACCTAATTTATTTCAGGTTAGTGTTTTATTCAGAAATAATGTAGAGTCAATTATATGTAATCTTAAAAAAAATAAAAGCCCAATATTTCAATGCTAATTTTATGATTTGAAGAAGAGCATTATACGTCAAGAAATTCTGAACGATAGGTGCAGAGCCTGTGAGGCACACGCTGAGTACCTAGAATACATACTATCCAGGTGTCCCACTCACGCGAGAACTACGTTTCTCTACACACACAATGCGGTCTTAAGAGTGCTTCACTACCATCTTTGTCAATCTCTTACGGTGCTGTGCGCGACCTTCTCCTGCCGTTACACACTCGAGCCCTGACATCGTTCTCCAGGACTTCGAGAAACGAACTATATTCGTGATCGAATTCGTGGCTCCGGTCGGCTAAACCATCGCAGCCAAGGAGAGGGAAAAGGAAGAAAATTTGTGGGTCCGTTGCGTAGTTTGGGTACTACAGGGCATTGAAACTTCATGTACGTGAACAGGGTCGTGCCAGTCTGCGTACAACCCTGGCAAACAATTGTTCCTACCTCGGCAACTTCACCGAACTTCGAGCGTTATAAAGAAACAAATGCGATTATATTTGTGTGCATGTGTGTTTAAATCGTTTGGGTTCAAGTGTGATCAAAATGTAAAATAACTTTGCACAAAATGAATTCATTTACTCAAACATGTTCATGATAAAATGTTAGTTTATCGAAATTCGGTACAGGGAAATAAAAATGAAGGCTAGGTTCGCCGAAATTCGATGAGCCTAAACACTTCGTACACTATTATTGATCTTTTTGTGAAACCGTGGTATTCTTTGCAATGATTTTCAAGTGAATCAACTTTCGTCGACGGGTTAATTAATTCTGACCGAATATGTACATATTTTTCAACTTAGTATAATTGTTTAAACTCATTTGAATACCCCAAGTGTTCTCCATTCTTTTGAATTCTCTGAATTTTTCTGAATTCTTTGAATTCTAATGAATACTATGAGTTCTCCATGATTCTTTGAATTTTTCAGTACCTTTTTAGCTCTTCTAAATTCTTTGAACTCTTATGAAGACATTTAATTGTTTTAATTTTTTGTAAATCGTTTGAATACAACTTTAATTATTTTGAATTCTCGAAATTCATCTAAAACAATTTTATTCTCTCCAATTCCTTGACTATCTTAATTTAGAAGAACATCACAATTCTCACCGCCATGAGGCTCTAATTAGTTCTTACTCATTAACAAACCTTATTAAGAGCATCGTAAAACTTAGTCGACCCGAGTCTTTTTGGCAGATAGAAATTTTACCTTTAAAAAAACATCCTGAATATTTTTAATGCGTACGTGCACCAATTTGACCCGATCCTGGCCTAATCAGATAATTAGTCATTGCAATTAGTCATGTAATCGTATTTCACTGGCACAAATGTATACAAAAATAACCAGACATTTTTTTCATATTGCACGCCCTTGCCAACAGGATTTAATTTAACAGTGAGATACGATTAAATGAATAATTGCAATTACTAATCATCAAATTAGGACTGGATCGGGTCTCATAAGGGGCGCACACACTATATACGAGAAGTAGCGGCCGCTACCCAATTGAGTGGATAGGCACCCAAGAGGTTGTGTAAGTGGGGGTATCAAGGCTGGCAAGTACAAGAGAATGCAGATTTTATTGAAAATAAAACTTTAAAACATATAATATCACAAGTGGAAGTAAAAAAAGCTGTTTTTTATAAGCAGGGATACAAGGAATGACGCCTTTGCTACCCTTGTAGCGGAGCAAGTGTGCACCCCTGTGCCTCATTGGTGCACGTATGTATCAACAATTTTCAAGATATTTTTTTTTAGTAGAATTTTGAGTAGATTCTTTTAATAATAAAATTTAAGTGAATGTAAAGACTTCTGCAGAATTCTGCAGGATTAAAAAAATAAGTGTGCATCCTTATTGAATAGTAGTTAATCTGTCTACCAAAGTTGATGAATTTAGAAATAGTTAAAAATAATTCCATTTTTTCAGAAGAATGAAAAAAATTTGATGGAATTTGAAAAAAGTTAAGGTTGATAATTTTTATGGCTGCCTATCATTTGCAATAATGTACAAAGTTACTTGGTTCAGAAAAATTATTTGTGCTACGCTCACCGAATTTCCCTGAACTCAATTTCGGTAAGCCAATATTTTATAATAAATATGTTTAAGTAAAGAAAATACCATAATTTTGTTGCAATGTTATTTTACATTTTGATCAAGCTCGAGCCTAAACGATTTAAACATACACACACGTCTGTAATCGCATTACTTTCTCTTGAATTTTCGAAGTTAGGTGAAGTTGCCGTGGTGGGAAATAGTATATTTCGATACAAGAGGCTAAATAAGCGGTTTTTTCACTGCGAGTATGAAGGCCCAGCACGAATTTGAAGGGGAGGCCTTCACACGAGCAGGGATCACCCGCCCGTGAGGCCTCGTGTATCAAAGAATATTTTTCTTTGTAAATCACAGTGCAAAACCAGAGATTGCCTACCGTTTACAGACATCGAATATAACCTCACTGACTTAACACTATGTTAACATATTAACCGTTTACGACGCTAGATGGCACTAGTATTAGAAGTGGTGAGCAAAATATTTTGGTAACCATGTAGAGCATTTTGCTCGCCGATGTTGGGGATTTCGCTCCTCGCCTTCGTGCACGATGCGGACTCGACCATTTTCAATGTTTGTAAACGGTGGCCAAACGAGGGTTTTGCGTGTATGTGTAAAGGAAAAGTAATTGCTAACATTTTGAAGTTCATTGATGAATTACACACCTGCTGACAAGATTTTACAATCCACCCACACTTTATGGTCACTCTCATAAAGTGTAGGTTAACTAAAGAAGGCGAACTAGTAGTGACGTTTGTCGAGTTCTCGAACCGTATATAATCCAGGGAGGGGGGTATCGATGAAACAATCTCGACCTAGGGAGTAGGTTATATGAAATGGACAGGGAGGGGGGGGGGGGTTTGGATGCCTTCCCATGTTCTTAAATCAATTGGCAATAAAACGCACCTCCTGATCACACTGGATTACAAAAAAAAAAGGTGAGGACTATTTGACAAGACTACTTTATCCTTATGTATTTTGTCGCGCTGAATACGAATCCGAGGTCTATTTACCTCCATCACGTCAGGTTCAAGGTCATTTCAAGGTCAAATACAGGAAGGTCCTACTGGGAGCCGATGTCATTTTTTAGATGACAGTTACTCCCAGTGGGACCCTGCGGTGGTTGTTAACCTTTATTTTTTATATATACATACTTGTGTGTGTGTGTTCTCCGGTCCGTCCTTTCCTTTCTTCCTTCTGATATGCAAAGTGGGCTAAATGTGGAAGCCGCCCCTCCATATGAATCGGAAACTTTTTTTTCGCGTTGGAAACGACGGTGCACTTTGTTTTTAACGGACATTATTTTCACACTTCTTAAAGATTCCCGTTGCTAAAACTACTGCCCCGTTCGAGAGTACTACAAAAGTTTTCAGAACAATGTAGAGCATTGTCTGCCGCAGAGTAATGCAGAGCATCTCTGCATTTTTGCTGAAGTGCTTCAATTCGAACAGTAAAGCAGAGACTTTTACAGAGTATTTAAGCATATTCTTTGCAGAAAACTCACTGAGAAATGCATGAGAATGCAGACCATTTTTTGAAGAAGAGTAATGCAGAGTTCTTGTGCATTTATGCTAAAGTGTTTCAATTTGAGCAGTAATGCAGGAGAAGTTTACAGAGTATTTGTACAGCTATTGCAGGGATATTCTGAAGTAATTTGCCAAGAATTTGCAGAGAATTTTTCCCACCAGGGTATTTAACTATTTTTCGAAAAGATTTGAACTATTTTGTTAAAATAATCTTTTTTTGGTCACAAATTCAGCGGTTTTGTTGAATATTTGTCCATTTGGATTGAAAATGGATCTCTCATGGTAGAAAAGTCATCTTTCTTGATTAAAAATGAATCAATCAATTGTTTGGTGGAAAATGCAACTGCTTTTTGTTGAATTTTTATCTTTTTTTTTGTTGAAAATTCGAAAATTCGACAGTTGAAAATGCATCTTTATAGGCTGAAACTTCAACTGTTTGGTTAAAAATTCAACCGTTTTGTTAAAATTATCTTTTTTGGTCGAAAATTCAACTGTTTTTGTTGGAAATTCGTCCTTTTAGATAAAAAATTCATCTTTTTTGTTTGAAAATTTATCTTTTATAGTAGGAAATTTATCGTTCATTGTAGAACATTAATCTTTAATAGTATAAAATACATCCTTTACGGTAAAAAAGCCATCTTTCTTGGTTGAAAATACAACTGTCTTCTAAAAATTCGGTATTTTTGGATTCAAAATTCAATTATTTTGTTCAAGGTGCAACTGTTTTGGGTGTAATGCAACTTTTTAGTTGAAAATTAATTTTCTTTTCCTTAACAGCTTGAAGGCTTAGGAATGTACAGCGTTGGTGATAAATACACATTAATTTTATTGGAAAAAATTTATTCCTCAATTTTCGTGAAAAATCGTCCTATTTCCAACGTTTTGAGAGCATTTTGAGCTGTGAAGCCTGATATTTTAGGTTTCAAAGCGGCATGGGGGGCAAAACGACGGCCGTCAAGAAGGGAGAACGGGAGGGGGCGGCTCAAAAGCCAAAATTGGTAACGAAGTTTATAGACTGTCCTATAAAAATAATTATTTTCTCTCCAGTACAGTGATTACTCGTTGAACCTTAAATAACATTTGTTTTCTTTATTTTAATTTATTTATTGCCATATGAATAAGTTGAGTCTATATTGTGAACGAATTAAATAATATTCGCATGTCATAATAAAAGCAATGAAAGAAACATTAGCCTAAACCACAGGTACGTGAGATACTGAAGCAGATCTAGCCAGTCGAACATTTTACGCAGACCGGCAATAAAGCTGGCAGTATCTAGGACGCGCAAGTAGAAACTGCACGTTATAGTCAGACTAACGATATATCGTGTCTGACTTGCCGAAGTCTGCTCTCTACATTTTCTTCACATCCATCAAGCTGAAGGTACTGAAAGTTGCATATTTTTCTCAATGAAGTCAATTTAGTATAAGAACAAGTTTAATGCATTTTTATCATGTTTAAAACTAAAAATATTTTTCCGTATTCAGTTCGGTTGCCGTATGACGTGGCTAAGCGGGACATTTTTTTAGGTTTTTCTCCGTATATTATTGAAAGGAATTGAAATGAGATATTAATGCTTTGGACGTATAATGTCTAACATTTCCTGTTTCGTATGTTGATGTTAAAACATTCGATTTAGCGATAAGTAATTAGTTGTTGCAAACCAAAGTGTGACCGTCTTTATCCCTCAGTTTGGGATTAAATCGTCCACTATCAATAAAAAGGCAGAAATAAATTTTCAGTAATACCAAGTGGCAAAATATGATCAATTTTGAGCCAATATAGTTATTTTCGAATGAATTTAAAAATCAGATGAGTAACAATATGAAAATACTTGTATATTTTCAATAAAAGCATAAACTTCTATGTTTCGCTTCACATATATAGGCTTATGAATACAAGAATAATTTTTTTTAATCCTGGCGATATTAGGACAAATTTGTGTGAATAGCATTTTCCAACTGCTCATCAATGTGTTCGATCAAATGGGGCGCTCTTATTTTAGTATTATGATTTCTCACCATCACCCGCTTTCTCCTAAAAATCCAAACTTTTTATAAAAATCATTATACAGCTAAAAAAAAGTATCATAGCTTGCTTAAAATGATATATAATTTTATTGAGGCGATGTACAATATGATAGATAACATACATTTATATCCAAGAAATTTTGGAATGCTTTTGGAGTGCTTTTTACTCGACTTAACGAAAATGCAGAAAATGCCGGCTTTACATAAATATTATTTACATAAAAATTTACTCACGAAGAGCAAACAGCCCCTAAAATAAAGTTTGGAATTTATTTGAAAGAAAACAATCAAACATTTTTCGAATTTTTATCGACCAAAATATCAAATTGTAAAATATAAAATATGAGTGGCCTGGCTACCCCAACGTGTCCCAGTTTGTCCTATTTTACGGTACGTTTGCATTGATTAATGGGGTTTCGTTTCCAACTTTAAATTTTATAGATCTAATGCAGGGTTTCTGAGGCAGGACAATTGTGAAAACTGTGAATTTTGAGAAGCTTTAGATGGTTCACTCCTCCGAATACGAATTTTCCCTCATTTCAATTACGTCATGATCATGCTCAAAGCTATGCTTAAGTCCTCCTAGGCAGAGTACTTCCTGAATAAATGTTTTTGTAAAAGAATCTAAACGTTTTTTAATCTTCTAGTATATAAAGTGAGGGTTTGTAGACGAATAGACCAGTTTAGAAGTTTGGACTACTTTTAAAATACTGCATTACTATAAATATACTCTTGTGGAAATTCCGCCGTCGCCTTTCACAGAAACTTCTTTAAAAATATTGACCTCACATTTGTTCTTCAATTAACATCGTCCACAAATTTAGAATTCGAAATTAAATTCAAAATAGTAAAATAAATTTAAAAAGTATTTTATTGACGTGTATAAAATTATAATTTAAAAAGTATAAGATTCAAGTACTGAAAACGTGATATATATGACTCTCGAAACAACTCTATTAAACTGATATCAAGTGATAATTGGGAAAATTTAAAATTAGGGCAAATTGTGATTCTGAATAATAAAAATGATGTCAAACGGTAATTTGGAAGAAAAAAAATCTGGGAAAATGATTATTCATTCAAATGGATTTCAGTAGAATAAACATGAATAAAAGTATAATTTGGAGAATATATGCACCTTGTTACAAATTGGAGTAAAGGTTGATTATTGTTCATCGAACAATGTAGGGACTGACTAGTATAGCGCTGGGCTCTTCAGAGTGCCTTAAGATGATATTTTCCTAAATGTTAGTTGAATAATCTTATCTACTGTTACTGAACGAGCAGGAGCTCGAATATTGCACAGCTTCAATATAGTTTTGAATTCTAGTCGAATAATACGTAAGCCCTCGGGGATTTTCTTGGTGCGGGAGTGACGGGGCACTGCTGCTACTGCACCTTCATCAGGACAACTGACTTAGCGTAATTTTCTGTTGGTACTTGTAACCACTTACCTTCGGAACACTGTTAGAACCACCCGGAAACTAGCGATCTCGAAATGAATCTCTCCTGCAAATAATGCTCTCTCATTGAAAATTCCTCTGCAAACAAATTATGTGTGTAAAGGATGATTAATACGTACCATACCACATGGTAATTCATTTTCAGCTTCACCCTTCAAATGTAATGCCCTCATCAAATTTTAAACCTAAAACAACGTTCCTGCTTGCACAATATACAGATATCATAGAATCACAAATTCATAACTGTTAACTAATTGTTAACTGACAAGTTCTTAAAGGTATTCTATATTATGCCAGAATAAATTATTCACTTTCTGAAAAATATCTGATTTCCAGATACAGTTCTGGTGTAGGGGGTATTTAATTCAAGTTCGAAATTAGCCGAAACGTCCCAACCGGTTGGCGCAGTGAAGCTCGAGGAAGCCACGATTCGGGATTTAAGTTTTTAATGGCTCGTCGCCTTATCGCGAGACTATTGGATGAATCCCCTTTCCATTTCGTGCTGTCTGCCTTCTACCACAGTGAAAATACCGTCGCTTAAGAGGATCCAGTAAGGTTTTCACAATGGCCGCTCAGCACGGACGGGTGCTTACCCTCGGTACGCCGATAAACTTTCAAAGTTGCACCACTTTATCGTTTCGTCTCATTACCGGGACAATGAGGAAGATTGCGTTTCAGTAACTAAGAGAGAAGGCAAGAACCTCCTCGAAGAGGTTTGCACGGCTCATCGTGCTACGATACACTTTCTACCATAATACACAGACAATTTTGCTCAACTAAAATAGTAAAGTAACTTTTCTAAAATTAGTTCTCAACGGCAAGCTTACAAAATTCGTTACATAAGGTTTTATTTGAGTTATACGTACTCACCGAGTACTCCAAGGAAATTACGACATACGCCTACAAAAACGATTTCGTAGCCTATACTGACAGTAATTAGGTCCTTCAAATCTCCCTCTCCCTCTATCACCCCCTTCTACCCTATCAGATCCTATCTTATCCTCTCCTCACTCCCCCCACACTCCACTCAATTTACGTCCCCTGCCTCAATCCACCTCCCTGCCAAGTCTACTACTACTCCCCTACTACCGCTCACTTCCCCTACCCCTCACTCATCCTTCCCCTCTACACCCGCTTCTCTTACTTTTCCTCCCCTCCTGATTTTGAATTGCACTGCCCCTCGTTTCTTCCCAACCCATCACTTCTTCCTATCAACATCCCCTCTTCTACGCTAAATTCCCCTCGCACTAATCAATACCCCTCCCCCACTCATTTGAACGCTCCCTTCTTATGATTTAATTCTTTATTATCTACTTTGTCCCTCTTCACCCTTCGTATACTCTACGCACCCTTCACCCCTCCATCTTTTTTTAATCTTCTACCACTATCATTGAAATGCTCCTCCCCTTTCTTCCCCTCGTTGAATTTCCCCTCAAACTTCTCTACTCCCACCCCTAAACAAACTGCAGCCCCTCACCACCCGTCTCCTACTTCCCCTACCCTTCTTTTTCCACTCCTCCCCCCTTACTTCTTCTTTTATCACTTCCTATCCCAGTAAAATTTACGACGGACGGACGGATGGATACTAGGGTGGTCCAAAAATTCGATTTTCCATTTTTGGTAATCGATCCCCCCAATTTGTTCATTTTCCGGAATAATTTCCTCAAATAAATTTTAAATTACTTCCCCCTCCCCCCAAGCCCTTGTATTGACCCCGGAAAATACCTTAAAAAATGCAAAATAGCAGTTTGATGTAAAATGCATGCTAAAGACGGTATTTTTTGGAATTTTTTTAACATTAATTATTTTTATCAGATATTCAACACGTTTCCAAGTATTTTTGAACGAATGTTAGATTGTTCAAATAATAATTATTTGTTTGAACAATGTTTTTTCCAATGAATCGGGAAAAGTTACTATTTTCGGGATAAGCGAATGTTGACGAATGCAAAAAATAATATTTCTCGTTTAACATATTTTTCAATTGTTTAAACGATTTCTATTTGTATCATTTTTGTCCACCAAATCGTGAAAAGTTAGTATTTTCTGGAATAAATGCCGTAATTAATGAATGTTGAGAGTGATGTTTTTGTGAAAGGGAGCTTTCAATTATTTAAACAATTAAAATCACTAGCTTCTTTTCATAGCAAAGATTGTTTATTAGAATTTTGTCTCACCTCAACAAAATGGATCCTATAACTATCTATAAAGTAACTGGAAAAAATTGTTTAAAAGTATGATTATTGCTTAGAAAATTAGGGTATGATTTCTATATTAAAAAATACTAAATAATAAGCGACATAGTGTAAGAAATTAGAAAAAACTCGAATTTGCTTCAACTTTCTTATGGAAATGCGCAAGTAAATAATTATTAATTGTTTAAATAATTTCAAACTGTCTTCACAAAAAAATGTCACTCTAAAAATTCATTAGCTGCGTCATTAATTCCAGAAAATAGTGGCGATTTCCATTGTCAACTCATTTCCGAAAAGATCATATGAAAGTCAGTCATACAAAATAAATGTTGTCAAATATTTAAACTCGGGCGTAGATCTGAATTATTTACTTAAATAAATAAACCTCTATTCACAGAAAGTCCTAATTAAATTTTAAAGTGAATACTTAATTGAAGAGATAATAATACAAAATGTATTGCTTGATATGTTTAATATTAGTGCTTGGTATACAGAAGAATGAAAGTAATTATAATAATAATAATTTTTCGCTTGTTTATAATTTGCATACGTATGTAGTTGAAAATAAACCCACCATTTTTTTGGTTAGATTTGCAAATCAATCAATGTAATCCAACTTGCATTATTCCGATTTTAACGAACAATGCACAATGTAAAGCACAAAGCAGAGGAATTCCACGAATCTACAATGAAGCCTTCCTACATATTGATTAGTTGACCTGAAGCCGCAGCTGTTTGTTCAGGACTTGAATCTTATCAGCCGTTACCCTTTGGCTTTGAATACCAAAAACCTGCTGGAATCGGCAAAGAGCTTCAAGATTCAGCTTTTCTCTCAAAGACTGCCGAGTGTCGTTTTCTTTGATTTCAAATATCACTGAAAGATACATGTAAACTTGATAGTAGATTTTGTCCTCAATGAGTTATCAAGACGATGAGTGAAAAACTCATAAAAAAATTTTTAATTTATAACTTACGTAAAAAAAATATATTTCTATTCCAGAACTTATAATTAAACTCCATCAAATGTTTCAGAAATTAAAGTACTTTGCAAATAGTTATAGATTGCAACGACCTAAAATAGTATTCGAAAACCAGTATGATTTTTATAAACCAGATAAACCTTCTGGAACTCACCTTGGATGTTAATCAAATCAAGATTAATAAGTAATCTCATGAATTCTTGTTTGCGAACAATGTGATAACTAGTGTAATATATTGCTTTTGTAAGAGCTTCTAAATACAACGTTCAAGGGGATCCCAAAAGGCTTTTAGTAGAGACATCAGAGACATTCTTAGAAGCTCTTCATACTATCAGCTTTAGTATACACTATAAAGAAATTCCTGTAGATTTGTTTTCAGCTTATCGCTCTATTATGTGAATAACGATTAACGCCGTTGAAATCATTTGTAAATTTTGAATGGAATTAGTCTGCCCAATACAATGATTTACAACTGCCCATCTTATTTTACAACTCTGGGTTTTAACCTTTACAATAAACTCGAAAATTAATAATAAAATTTATTTTCGATTAAATCTAAGCCATGTTAAGAAAACACATAATCCTCGAAAGTTTAGAACGCACAGGTCAAAAGTTTGTAGGTATTGACACTTAGTGGCTACAACGTAAAGCTCGATGTTAAGTGGTACGGATTTAGACCTCTTAGTCAAACAACTAGAAGTGAACCAAGAAACTCTCCAAAATCTACAATGAGCAGTGCAATATTCCCCAAAGCTTGCAGTTCCATTGTAAGAAGAGAATAGGGAACTTGCAGGTTATAACTTGAAACTCGTTGCTCAAACTCAATATCATGAACTATTAATTCTGTAAATTGATCATATATAATAGCTTTTCCTTGACCACTTTTCTTCCATTGCCAGTCACAAATTATATCTGAAATCTATCATTATTTAGGAAAGCAAAAAAAATTTCAATTCACGCACATCCGTGATTCTGCAAGTGCTAATCGTTGTTCCTGAAAAGCCGTAAGCTATAAAAAGTTCGTTAACATTCACCATGTGAAGGTGCAAACTGCTGCCTTTAAAAAAAAAATATACCGTTTTTCGTTCTCTCGTCTCTGCAGGGTTGTTCGATTCGTAGATTTTAATCCAGATTTAAAACGAGTGAGTCTGTAAAAATATTAAGCGATATTGTATTGGGTTTATAATCATTTTAAGTAGATGAGGATTTAAACAGATTATCATAGTAGCGTATTTCGAGATGATACCAAAAAGGACCATCTTTAAGGATTTCAATGCATACAATGGTGTCAAAAAACTGCAGATTAGACGATTTGGTGGTTTATTTATTTAGTTAAATAATTATTTTACTCAAACACACGTGCGTAATTTCTTGGAATTTCCATGCTGGTTTTATACGTGTAATTTGTATCAGTGTACCCGAATCAACTATAGCCAGTATTCACTACACGTTTGATTCAATCGCGTTATTGCACGAAATATCGATGGCAATATTACCCCTTTACTTGTTTATTGAAATGCGCCAGCACATAACGAGAACAAACATTTTGCCGGCGACGTTCATGGTTGTAAAATACACACAATAACAAACAATAATACACCATTCAGCGGAAAAGTACTTGAGCAATTTGGCCGTGCATATAATTTTTTATTTTGACACATGTTTATTGGTCAAACAGCTTTTACAGAATGTTCTCAAATAAGAGGAGTTAGATGAAGTTATTTGATTTATGCTTTAGTACAAATTGTATCTGCAATTTGTCTCGTGCGTGAAAAATTGTGAACGATTAATTCAAGCAACGGTGAGTTGCTAAAGGGTAAAGTGAACGATTATGCTTCGAGCTTAAATCGCCATTTATAATCCAGTCGACCACCAAGAGCCTGCTCGCCACCCCCTTTTCTCTCTTACTCTCTTTTACACTTTTCGATTCTCAACTTACTCTCTTCCTCTCTCATTCGATTATACGGCCAGGCACGTTGTTTACTCGATGTCCTGTCGTTTTCAGAACACACGGTTGGAAAATGCTGGCGCACATGGATGGACGACAAGAAAAATGCTCCATCACTGCTAGTGTAGTCTTTTCTACAGGTTGGCAAATATCGATTATTTTTAGTGCACTAAAAGCCAACTTCAGGTGCTCTCAACACACTTGAAAATAAATCAAATTTGAAGAAAAGCGAGCAAAACGTGACAAACCCATTTTTTGAAAAAATTGAGATAATTGTTTCTGTGTGTAAAGAATATCATCAATTCGTTTATCAAACTTAAGTTGGCAAAACAAATCTATTTAATCTCGGTGTCAAAATCTATCAACAAAATAAAATGAATTAAACAGAACAATTATTTGCAATTACATATGACCACATGTCTAGAACCTTTCTCTTTTATGTCACTCAAAAATATCTAAGTTTCAAATAGATGCATAACTCTAGATCACAGGTGCTTCAAGTTTGAATATGCTTGATTGTTAGTGAAGTCAGCTTGTCCTAATCCATATTTTCTTCTGCTTTTTGTACTTATATTCATACAAGATAAGTTTATAAAACGCAGTAATAATTTCAAATTAACTAAACCAGAGTCATGTTTGTATAGGAAATCTGTATTCTGTTTAATCTAAACAAAGTTATAGGCTTTCAAACTATGTAT
The DNA here is from genome assembly GCA_011634705.1 of Andricus grossulariae. Taxonomy (NCBI): domain Eukaryota; kingdom Metazoa; phylum Arthropoda; class Insecta; order Hymenoptera; family Cynipidae; genus Andricus; species Andricus grossulariae. The sequence goes on from JAABKJ010007545.1 coordinate 305,366,715, forward strand.
GTCCCTTGATTTTGACACTTTGACCGTTATAATTATATTTACATAATTTATTTATAGAATCAAGATCGCAAATGTTAAAAAGCTGTTAAAAGTTAAAATATAAGTTAAAATAAATTACTTAATGGAATATTACTTTAAAAAGTCTTCTGCGTTCAAAATCTAAAAGCGTACTCATGTATAACCATGATACTACTTGAAATCAAATTTAAATTATTAGTAAGGTTTATAAATACCTCATCGTGTCTCTTATTGGGCTTTTTGTGATTGAGCTTCGTAAAAAATACGTATTTACAAACTAATAACAAAATAATTACTTTCATAAAGGTCAACCGTTATAATAAAGAAATAAAAAAATAAAATAAATGTATTCAACTTAAAGTTGCGGATTCACAAATCTCGATTGACGTCATATAAGCAAATTGTCATTCTTGATTATAAATGAAAGAATTATTATGATTAGCCTATAGCGGTTAGATTAATTGAAAAGAAGAAGAGAAAAAGTGCTGCCAAGCATAAGAAAAGATTAGCAGAATTAGATGAATTTAATAAGAAAGTAAAGAAGAATTTTCCAGTTCTGAACAAATTTTCTAATGCTATCTAGTAAAACACTAGTCCATGAATATATTTACGATTTCTACAATCAAAAGTCAATACTCTGTACTTTTTGTATCGTTATTTATCTGTATAATTAATTAATGTTTAATTACATATCTTCACTCTCATTTAATTTCTCATAATTAATTTCACGATAGTTCATTTATTTTTATCGTTTTCCTTAGCACAATTAAATCTTTTTAATTATTTATATTGATTTGAAGACATCAGTTTCCGTCAGTTAACTTGAAAAATATAATTAATTAGCACCGTTATCTGATATAGTTAAATTTCCAATAGTGTGAGCACAAAAATAATGCATATCGCATATTTTTTAATTGAAAAGTAAAAGGTTCTGAACATATGCCCATATTCATCACGTAAATGCTTCAAACTTGTGAAACATGCAGGCGAAAATTTGCAAGAGCAGACCACTTTGTGGAGTAGGTCATTTGAATTTATCAGAATATGCCAAAAAAATATTCACAAAGATTTTGATTCCAACAATTAAAACTATATTTAGTATAATTGAGCGCAATTTTGTCGAGATATGATAAATAACAAATGCTTGAGGTTAAAGAAAATTATTTGTGAAATGAAAGCAAAAAATATAGACATCTCATTAAATGAGATAGCCATATTTTTTCTTGGCTTGTTTTTGCTTTGTGATGAAATTTTGGAACTTGGTAAATAATATGTCAGAAGATAAAGGCCCTCTCATTTTTCATTTATAATTATTAACGTAATTTTTTATTCGCTACATATTTTCAAGAGTAGATCAGCAGAAGTAGGCTATTCTAAAAAAAATTTAGTTAGGTTGGTATCACTGAATGATCTGGAAGATGACAATTGCCGAACACGGTCAAATATGCCTTCCTGTTAATTCAATTTGGTTAGGTTTTGCGAGTAATGCATCTTACCAAGCTTTTGCACCCTCCGGGATCTTAAATTGTCCATGAATCACGGTTCATTTTAAAATATATATTGGAGAATTTTCGATATTTTTGCCCATTAAAAGGATATGATTTTACAATAATTTGAAATTATATTTCTTAAATTGAAAATATAGTAATCTTGCGTATGAAATAATCTTCTAGAAAACCATTTCACATAAAATGTCTTTTCATAAACCACAAAGCATATTAATGACTTCTACGAGGGGAGTTTTTATAACTCACAAGGGTGCGATTTATCAAGTTTATAATATATACAATTTTATTTTATGAGACTGTCTTAATCATAATTTTAAAATTCGAATTATCATTTACCATATATATTCTACTTACTATATATATATATATATATATATATATATTTAGCAATTGGTACATCAAGAGCCCTGGCAATCGACTCAACGTTGGCCATAAGGTCCTCATTGGGCTTCATTGGAAGAACATGAATTTCAAGCGTAGTATGTAAAGCCGCTTGATCGTTTACATTCTGCGCATGCTCAAGCGTAAACACTTTAGCCTTAAGGTCTTTAGCTTCTTTTTGAACAGTACAAATTTCCTCAAATTGGACTTTAGAGCCGGTTTCAAAACAATCAATGCGACGAGTGTTATTAGATAGGTCAGTCTTTATTTCTAAAAGGTAGAGTTTAATTTCTCATTAAAATCCTGTTTTCGGGTTTCGAATTCACTAAATGTCGCTAAAATCTCACGAGACTGCGCAAGCGCTTCAATTTGGACCTCCGAGACCACTTGACGTAAAAGTTCAACGAAACGCGAAGGTAGAGCAGGTGCATTGACAGAAGTGCGAGTAAAGGGTTCGGAATTTTCAATTTCGACATCACGAGAATCACTGATCTCATAATTGGCAGCAAGGTTGGTATTCACTGCCGCAGAGGTGGCGCTAGTAGTCGAAAAATTACATCCCCTGCAGACATAATCAATCTTCCCTTTTTTAAGTTGATCAAAAGTCTTTTTTGCTATACAAAACATTAGCACAGGCCAAATGGATGAGATTGCCACACTTAACACAGGCTGTAACCTCAGAACCACCTCTTGAAATCACTACGTTGCACTCCGAACACGCTCCCATGGTATAGTAATTGAAGCGTAATAAAAATAAGAGTTTTGAAGAAGCTTGCACCGATTAGAAGCAATTGAACGAATTAACAAAAAGTTAAAAGTCACAAAAGAAAATCCAGCCACAAGCACTTTTACGGTATACCAACTTTATATACATAAGGATCTGAGATACTCAAGGGATCTCAGAAAACTGAAGCGGAGCGAATCAACACGTCCGTAACCGACGGCTGCACAAGCAGAAGCATATTTAAAAAAAAGTATCGTTGATTTCAAAGCAAAATGATGCCTCCTAAGAAGGAAACGGACATTGCGTTTGCCTACGTAGTGTACTGTGACGATCAGAATAAAGAAACGGATGATAAAGTGTGGCGCGAACTGGAAGCTGTGATTAGCTTTTAGTTGGATATAAGCAATTATTACTTTTTATACAAATTATATCTTGCACCATAATCGATGCATCGACGCTTCATTTTTGTATCTTTTGCTCCTGCTGACTTTGTCTCGCTAAACCCCGATGAACCGCGTGCTAGAATTTCCAAATCTAAACGATTAGAAACTTGTGAAATATTAAAATAATAAAGTAAATAAAATACTTGTATTTATTGAAAATATTTTTATTCGATTTATTGATTATTCAAACAATTTTGTCATTGTTTCGATTCTGGAAAATTATATTTTTTGTTCATTTACAGTGGCTACATTTTCCAGCCGTTCCATGTTTACAAGACTAAACCCTTTTCCGAATTGTCTATGGTTACGGAACTTTACGTCACACTAACCTCTTTTGCAGCTTGTTTAGGGCTAACGTTACGGAAAATACGTAACCATAGACAGTGCCTAAAAAAAATGTTTAGGGAAAAATGGTTCGGAATTTTTTAAAGAAAATGTAATTTTTTGAATATTCCCAAATTTTTTTTTTCACAATTTTTTAAAGGATTTTGAAAAGGTCCATGAAAATAACTAAATTTTTTTAGACTTACATTAACAATTTCTACAAAATTCATAGAAAAATTTCAAATTATTTTGTATTTTGAAAAATGAATTGTGAGAGAAAAATAAAAAATATTTCGAAGCATTGAGAATGAATTCGTCAAACTTCGAAAACGAAAGTAAAACATTTCAAAGCAAACATTTTTGAGTACTTTTTAGGAGTTACTTAGAAGTTTTAAAAGGATTAAAAAATACTTTTAGGCCTGTAAATAATTCAAAAAACGAAGCTTTTCAGGAATTTTAAAAAGTTTTGAAAGAACAAAATAATTTTCTCAAGGTACCTGGTGAAATCACAAATGATTTTTTATTGGGAAAAAAGAATTTGAAGATAAAATTTAAAAATATTTGAAATTATTTCCCCAAATCTCCAAAAAGATTTGAAAGCAAAAATTTTCATTTCTGCAAAATTACGATTGTTACGTTCACTCTTGGTAGCAGGTAAAAACCCATGACTGAGAAATTGTTAACTTTTTAAAAGAAAAATAACATTCAATAAATTCAGGCTGAAGGTCTCTGATTCACTCTTTTGGGCTGTTAAAATAGTGATTGACAACCCCCAATATGCGGGAAAAACTTAGAATAATCTCGATCTACTCCTCAAAGGTGATCTTGCGACGCCGATCTCTGGCCTTGGAACGGGCGAAACCTGTCCCGAGGCGCGCACGCCGAACAAATCCCGATAAGGAAGATCCACCTTTACTCTTTACCACAATAGTCGGAGAGGTGGGACTTAGAGCTCGTAGCCCGCCTTCTGTTCCTGGAATTGTTCCGGTTTGTGGAGGAAAAGTCAATCTCGGATGATGGACCTGAAACACGGCTATCAAGGCAGAGAAAACACTGGGGATGAGAACTGCGGCGTACGCGAGAGCGGAGAATAGACTGAAGTTAGATCGAAAAATCGGCAAGTCCGAACTTCCGAGAGGCCGGGGCTCGTTCCCGAACGCCTCCAGTCGGAACCCTTCTTCCAATAGGAAATTTGGATGAGGGCAGGACAAATTTTGAGTGAGCGAGGCGATAGTATTGACGTCTTGAAATAAGCCTGGGACCGGTGAGCCTATAAGGAGATTTTGAGAAAGAGAGAGTAGTACGATTTGAGGTTATTTGACGTGGCCATCCGTTTGATAGGACCAGTATGCACCGAGGCTGTTTGAGAAGAAACCTTTTGTTTCATTCATTGCCTCGGTGGCTGCCAGCCAGATGCTTCTCGGAAATCCGCACCAGTCTCTAGATTAAGTTGTAAATTTACACGTTGAATTATAGGCTCTACGTAATTTTCTCAAGGGTTTTGGGATTTGAGAGAAAAATTGAAAGAAAATGGTCCGAAGAAAAGGAATTCGAAGTCGACCCAGGGGAATAATATTTGTACTAGCTTATTCAACTATATCTAAAATTACTTTCTGTATTCTGGGTGAGTAATTAATGGAAAATCGGAAGGAGAATGGACTGTGAAAATTCGAGAAATCCTGGGCATCACACGATATGGAAAATAAAATTTTGGTAACTAAGAGATATGCAGTAGTTTTTAAAAGATTCTAAAATAATTTCAAACTTTAAAATATTTTTACAAAATTGAGAACAAAATGCAGTTCTTTTTTTAAAGATTTCGATTAAAAAGTGTAGCATCTTTGGAATAATTGTCCAACGATATTTCTTAACATGGGGGGGGGGGCAATTTCCATGATTTTTTACCTTGAAAAATAAATTTTATGAGAAAATTGAAAAAGATTTGGAACCATTTCAAAACCTTTGAATGATTAAAAAAAAATCTGAAAGATTTGAGGGCATTTCTCAGGGAATATATAGAAACTTGAAAATAAAAATATAAAATAGGAAATAAAATAGAAATATGAACTTGAAAATAGAAATATGTAGGAACTTGAAAAGGTTCCCAAAATTCATATGATTTTGCAGCTAGTGAAGATGACATCAATGAGCAAATACAGAATGCACTTGTAAAAAATAAACGTCCAGAGTGAGACGGTGGTCGTGGGGCTAAGGCGTAGGCTTTGGACTCACGCCGTCGGCTTGCGGGTTCGATTCCCGCCTCACACTCTGGAAGAGCCTCGGCGGCCCATGCGGTGAACAATAGCTTATCAAGGGAGTTGTTCATCTCCCGAGAGTCGTGGGACCGGTACCTCTAGAGAAAAAGGTTCTCTGAGTACTTAAAGCTGTGTTGCTCTTGGTGGTTCGGAACCCACCTTAAACTGTAGGCCCCCCTCTCACCAACAAGTATGTGCGTGGGGTGTGTGTAAAGGAATAGGGAAGAGATACAAGAAAAATGTAAACCCTTAGGGGACAAATTAGAAGCTTCCATTCCAACAATAAACGTTACCGACTACCCTCGCAAAAGATGAGAGACGCCAGGCAGGGACGGCGGAAGCCGTATGTACGGTGGGTGGTACTACCCACTCGACATTTCTGAAAGACCTTGCATCTCCTCCTGCTCACGATCGCGGCCAGCAAAACTACCCACCTCGCCACAACACGTTTCGCCGACCGTGGCTACAGGTGTCTGCCCTACGGACATTACCGCGGATATTAGCTCTGCAAAGTCGGGCAAGGTAGCACAGCTTTTATTGCTTCAAGTGAACTCATCTTGGAATGAATTACTTCAATTTTGATTAGAAACATTTCAATCAATTCTACTCAATTCAATTTTGTTAAAAATTGATTTTTTTAAATTAAAAATTCAACTGTGCTAACATGAGTTTTATACTCAATTTTTGTACAGAAAATTCTTCTTTTGGCATTTGAAGCACAATTTCGCTCGGCCTGGCTCTTTTGTTGCTTAACTCCTTCTCCGTAAAGAAAATAAGATATAAAGTAATATGTGCATGAGATGAATAAGAACTTTGAATTAAATTAAATTTATTGTCTCACTCATTGGCTTCTCTTTCGCCTTAATTTCGATTCTTCCAGCACCCATCAGAATTTCCGGCTGAAAGCTCTCGCCGATTTCGGCTAATTTTCCGAGTTCTTCCTCTAACTCTATTGCCTTTCTGGTGTTTTCTGTCGTCGAATTATGTTTTCGAACCCCAGTGTTCCGCCTCCTGACGGTTTTATATCTCGCGTCGCACTGCTCCTCCGTGAATGATAGTTTGTGTTCGACATCCAGATCCAGGGGCGATCTGCTTAAATATTTCCTTCTTTGATCCGAAACGCATCTACGGACCAACCAATGCCAACCATTCTTTATATTTATCCATAACAAACGCAGAGCCTTTTTGGCACCACTTGGCCTCGATTCGCCTTTTCTTTATATTGTCAACGCGTGGAGCAGAGGTAAAGCTGTCTTTTGCGGGTGCACAGGAACTGCTTTCCAATTTTCTTAAGCTGATCATTCTGAGAAATGAGCAATGTAATTAATAACCAAGAAACAATATCATGATCGTCGAACGCACCCACCGCCTCCAGCTCGGCCTTCGACAATTGCGCTATTTTAGGTACTCGTGAAAAAAATAACGAAATCAGGAATTATGAAATTGTTATGGGCAACTATAATAATGAATATTCAATTGAAAGAATTGATTGTTAACCAAGTAGTTGAATTTTTGTCCAAAAAGTGAGTATTTGCTAACTCATAGCAATACAAAACTCTCCACCTTCCAACAACTTATCCTGACCTTCATGAAATTAAGATTGGACCTAGATTTTAAATACTTAGCGGACAGGTATTGATACGCAGGTATTTAATAATATATATTTTGACAGTATCTATAATACAAATGCATTTCTGTTGAGTGTATAGGTTTGACGTCCATCCCAGTACGGCTTCCAGCTACTTTTACAGAAGCTTAGATGTTTTGTATAAGATGTTCGAAGCACTAGTTTATTGGCCAACTAGGGAGACTTTCAGAAAAACGATGCCATCGTGTTTCAAGGAGAGTTTTTTGGTGATAAAGTAGCTGTAATCATTGATTGTTTCGATATTTTTAAAGAAAGTCCTTAAAATTTGTACACTGCTGCACAGTGCTGGTCCAGTTACAAACACCATAAAACGGTGAGTCTTAATTGGTATCACGCCTCAAGGAACAATTTCCTTTATATCGAAAGGTTATGGTCGTCGCATTAGCGATAAAGGAATAACGGAAGACAGTGGGCTTTTAGATCTGTTGTCACCATTCGACGTCGTATTAACAGATAGAGGTTTTTGAATTGAAGATTCGCTCAAAAAAATTCAAGTTGAACCAAAAATTCATGTCTTCTTTAAAGGTAAAATCATTATATTATTTTGAAATATTAAATATATTTTGCTTTTTTCAATTTCACGGAAATCGCAGCTACATCTAGTAGAGCTTGAAGAAACAAGGCAAATCGCTCATGTCAGAATTCACGTAGAGCGTGTCATTGGTTCTCTAAGGCAAAAGTACAGAATTTTGGCTGGAACTCTTTCCATTCAAATGTTAGCAACATCCCAAAGTAAAATGAAAGAAGTTGACAAAGTTCTTCGTGTTTGTGCTGCATTATATAATTTAAATCCTCCCATTGTGTCTTGAGGATGGCATGCAATTCATTTTGTTGAATAATGTTTGATTTAATTATTTGATCACTGTTATTTTTTCCTTATTTTAAATATTTAACTTCAATATTTTATTTTCTTGCCTGTGACTAATCTGCATGTAGAGCTCAACTTTGAGACATTTTGTCATTTAGAAATCTCGTTATAAGAATCCAAATTGTGAACGCAATTATGATGTTATCGGTTTCTTCAGATGCATGTTCGAAATTAAAAATTAAACAATGTTAATTTAACAATTGAATACTATTTATTTCGGGTAAAGATAAAAATAAATATATTCCCCAAAAAAAGGTCTTTTAATTTCCCTTGTCATTAAAAATGTGATTTTTTGAATGAAAATGGGTGAGAAATAAGTTTCAAAACAGTTTCAGGATTTTCGCGAGATTCAAAGATATTTTTAATCATTGATTTAATGAGATTTATAGGATATCATGATATTATAAGTAATTGTACGTAGTTGTATGAAATGTTTGAAGATCTCAAAGGAGTTTTGAGATTTTCAAGAGATTTCATAACATTTTAATGCTTTTTAAAGAATTTCAAGAGATTTTGAAGTCTTTAAAGGATTTTAAGAGACTTTAAGTAGCTTTAGAAAATTTCAAGAGATTTTTGATGATTACAAAAATTTTGAAGGGATTTGAAAAGAATGCAGAAAAATTTAATGATTTTCAAGACATTTCAAGTGATTTTAAGGAATTTTAGTGATTTTTTAAAAAATTGAGAATGTTTTAAGAATTTGTACGATATTTCATAAGATTTTAAGACAGCTTAAGTGATTTCAAAAAGTTTCAAGCGAGTTATTAAAACGTTATTTAAATAGATTTCAATGAATTTGAAGAGATTTCAAGGGATTTAAAAAAATTCAAGGATTTTAAGGATTTTCAAGTGGTTTTAAGGAACGTAAAGAATTTTGAAAGATTTAAATTAATTTTAGTCAATTTCGAAAGATTTTAAAGAAGTTGAAGGGATTAAAAAAATACGTAAAAGTTTAAGGATTTTCAAGAAATCTTACTGGATTTCTAAGAATTTAAGTGATTTTAAGAAATTACTAGGGACTTGCCGGGATATTGAAGTTTCTTTTCGAAGGATTTTAAAATAATTGAAAGAGTTTTAAGGATTTGCAAGAGATTTTATAAGATTTTAAGATTGTTTTAGCGATTTTAAAGAATGTTCAGCGAGTTATTTGAAAGCTATTTAAAAAGATTTCAATGAATTTGAAGAGATTTCAAGGGAGTAAAAAAAATCAAAGAATTGAAGGATTTTCAAGAGATTTAAAGGATTTTAATTAATTTCAGTCAATTTCGAGAAATTTTGAAAGATTTGAATTGGTTTGAAAGAAATTGAAGGGATTTCAAAAAAATTCGGCGGATTTTAGGGATTTTCAAAAAAGCTTACAGGATTTTAAAGAATTCAAGTGATTTCAAAGAATTACTAAGGACTTGCCGGGATATTGAAGTTTCTTTTTGAAGGATTTTAAAATATTTCAAAAGATTTCAATACATTTAACAAAAGTTGAAAGTCACATGACAATATTTTCATTGATTATACGGAAAAGTTTTTTCAAGTCGGAAATAACTCGGAATTCATATAATTCATAAGATTTAACTTGTTCCATTGAAAAAAGGTAAAAAGTGGGTGATAAATTCTGAAAATACAGTCGAACTCAGATTTAACGTCGGTTTTGGGGCTGTCCTTGGACCTGAACTACCCTAAGTAAACCGGATTTAGCTACGTTTTGTCACACCGTAAATTCGGGAACGTTGAATCCGAGTTCGACTGTAGATGGAAAAAGGAGAATAAGTAACGACCTCTGATTATTGTAATATGAGAAGGTTTTTAATGTTTTTAACAATTATTTGAAATGAAATGCACTTTCCGCATCAAAAATAAAAATCAAGGACTATTTCCGGGTTTCCTTAAATCACACAGTAGACAATTTGCTGTTATTTATTATGTGCGCAGAGCACGTTTTGCAGAACCAGAACACAGTTGGAACATTAGCTAGTTTGACGCAGGATAAATGAAACCAGACAATAGGGCAACTAACATTTCCACATTGAATCATTTCTTGTCCATTCTCAGGTTGATTACAGTCACACCAAAGTTGTACATTATAGGCTACGTCATTTCTCTGTTGTGTGTACGATCTTCCTAATAATTCTGGAAGGATAACTTTTCAATGAAATTGCAAAGGCTTTTTCTAGTTTTTCCTTACAAAAAACATCATCATACACAATTCTTTCGATGTACAAAAATTGTTTCGACCGCACAATAAAGTCACAATACGCAAGTTTTGCTACGTACATTTGTAAAATAACTTGACTGTATTAATTGTGTGACTTAGACAAGCTATATTTATCGCCATCTTTAATCAAACACGATCCTTTCTTTTCCAAAAATTTGTCCAGAGTGACACTCACATCTTTTTATACAAATGGGCAATTTATTTCTATACAGCCCTAAACCACAGCAATCGCATATTACCAAACCGTCAGGAGTAGCTTCTACCTCCGGAGTCTCTAAGGATATGATGAAACCTCTTTCTTTAATTTTCACGTTATCGTGAAGTGTTTTCATGAATTTCTCATATTCATGTCTGGCAATGCTTTCATGAGCTTTCCCATACTTAATTGGTTGTGGCTCATAAAGCATTTGTTACGGATATCAAACTCCTTCAATTACGGTGAGAGAAGGATTTTCAATTAAAGTGCTGCACACAGCTTTAAAGTTAGAAGCACCCAACCTTCCGGTTTTACATTTGTACCAAAGGGCGCTATTGGACTGCAATTTTGTTTTTTTTTTCTGTCACGCACAATTGCTCATCTTTTGTGATTGTCAGATCAACATCTAGGTTTCGAAGGTCTTCCAATGAAAAGGACTCAAATGCTTCGCTGTACAGACTAAGTAAACTCATTGGCATGTTTCCATTATCTTCAACTATTCTGGCTGAAGCAAATGGTTCTACAATGTTTAAAATCGCAGCGGTTGGATTTACTTCATCTATTTTTCGTAACAAGTCCAATAGTGCATCACCTTTTAAAGCAGGTACAGAATCTGGGCCACCTATAATAAACAAATAAGTACTTTTCATTTCAATTAGACATGATCTTCATTTACATATAGATGAATAATACTTTCATGTCATTTTATTTATAATTTTTGAATGGCAATACATTGTTTGATTTAAAATTATGTCGTTTCTTTGGGGCTTTTCCAATATTTAATTGATTTAAAGCTGGACTTGACACACCGAATATGAGAATTAAGGCTTTGGCTGGGCTTTTTCTTGAGATTCGTTTTCTTTAAGTTATTTTAAATTCAATGTTTTTAACACCACCGAAGAGAAAGCCTAATAAGTCCGAAGTGTTGAAATAAGATAGAGATCGAGTCAATATATATAATAACGCGTCAATCCCAGCTGATCAAACAGATTCCATTCCAATGAACGAAGTTATGTCAAATATTGAAGACATGGATCAGTCAAATAGTGTCGTAATGGAGAATCCGATTTCAACCGAAAGTCTAAACGAGAGGGTTCGAACCAATAGTAATAATTTCCCAACAGGTATCGGTAGAGGTAGAGGTCGTAAGACACCAACTTCGCCGCCCGAATAGATGCTCCCTCGAAATTCAAACAGTAGGCTAGAGGCTTTTGAGGACTCGTTCCAGTCAATGTCGACGAAGTTTACTGGCATGATTAAAACTCATTAGGAATTGTTAGTCAAATTAATGTCACTAGATTTGGATCGAATTGGATCGATAGACGGAAGCGTCAGTTCCGTACAACGTGTAGCACGTAGACATACATCCATAGGGGGAGACGTTTTGTCGAGATTACCCGGGGATTTCGATCTCTCAAATTGGTCCGCGGATGATGAATCAAAGACTGACGCGATAAACAACCAGCGCCTTCGGACTCAAAAAAGACCACTAGAAAATCCTCCGAACAGATCGGGAGCTTTCGCTAGGTTTGCACCCAGTCAAAATAGATCCTATAGGGAGGATAATTCATTCCCTGGTTCTTCACACGAAAATATTGCCATCAACCAAACATATACCCAAATACCAAACGTTTCAACAGACAGAGGGGGATCGATTGAGAGAGAGTTACTTCATGTTCACTTTCAATATGACGCTTTGACAGACCCTACTGTCCCCTCAAACGCAAGTTACCGTTTTTTTCAGGTAGTCGATAATTTAGAAAATAACACTAGAAATCGTCATGATAGGGATCTTAGCATCAGTCGCGTCTTAGTTGGCTCATATGATTCGTTCGGTTTACCTTCAATGAGTCGGGATTCTCCATCCAGACGAAGAACTGGTTAATTGTTCTCTTGGAGGGATGATGACTTCAGTGACAGTGAGCGACCTTTTCGACACAATCCGTCGGTTAATTCACAAACTTAATAAAAGCTCGTGGCGTGCGTGAAAAGATTTTTCTCAAGCTTCCCGCTATGAATGAGGAGTTAAAAAAGATGACGCTGATCTCCTTCTTGAGATATACGATTTAAAACTTAAAAAGAGCGAAATACTAGCTGAATTCACATGTCGAGCCCGACTTATTTTTGAACGTATGCAGTACCCACCTGAATTTAGGGAACAGTTGAAACAGATTCTAACAAAGTTCAATCCGCGGCTAGCCTTCGAGATTCTAAATCTGCCTTTGAAGAGTTATACTGATTTCCTCCATTATGCTAATGAACAAAATTATTTGTATCAAAGGTCAATCGAATCTCAAAAAGTTCGCCCACGGGGCGACAAATAGACAAAATTTGGTAATACTAAGCCTCCTTTTTATCGCACAAAATTATTTTGCTATAATTGTGGACAAGTAGGACATACGTTATGATAATGTACATCGGAACCACAGCTAGTGTGTTGTCTCTGTTGAAATGTGGGCCACTTAAATTAGAACTGTCCCAGTCTTCAGGGAAACGGCAAAAGTCCTCAGTAGCTACACCTCAAGTTACTGAACAAACGGGCACAGCCAAGCCTGCACACAACCCTTTTCTGTCAAAAGAAGGCGAAAACAATCGACAGAAATTTTAATTGATCAAATTAAAGATTTGGATACGTCGAGTGAAGTCGATAGAATTAAACTGGGGATTAGAGAACGTGAACTGTTAAAGTTGCAAATATTGGAAGAAACCTCGTGTGACTCAGATGTGTCCGACGATGAACTAGAAAAGTTAATACACTAGGAAATCGGTGGATCAATGAGGGAAATAGCCACTTTGTTATCCCTAACGGATGAAAATTGCAAAAGTAACAAGGCTGTTGAAGTCGATTAAAAAGGGAAACTAGTTTCATATAGAAACTGGCAACCTCATCATTTGCCCCCACATAGTATTCATCGACTGGCTCAGCGTAGAATATATTGTTCTAGTGTTGCACTTAATGAACCACTTAAATCGATAAAAATACCTATCGAAATTTCTATTTTTGGTGAAAAAATCCGTGGTATAGCAACGAAGGTCCTATACATTATACTACAATATAAGGTATTTCGGTACTCATTTCTGAACATTATCTCGTACATAAACCATTTTTCTTTACAGAAAATTTCCTAATTAGCGTAAACCTGAAAATATCTTTAATAAACAATTTCCACACATTTTAAACAGGTAAATATTTCATTACTTTACATGTTTAGTATGTAAAAAACATCAAGCAAATCCGAACTGTTTCGGTCCGATGCAAGATAAATACCTAGCGTGCTTCCACTATGCCTGCTGAATGAATAAACGTCATCTCCGAAAGCCAAACTCTGAATTTGTTTATGAAAGTTTTTAAAATAATTTATAATTATTGCGATTTTGCAAAGCATCATATCAGACAGTCACCGAAAAAACATTCTTAGTTGATTTCATGCAAAAAATTGAGCGTGTTTATTAAAAAATAGCCAAACTGGGAATTTGATTATGAAAATTGTGTAAATAATAAGTAGCTCATGTGAATTTACAAAGCATAGCAAAGCGTCATCAGAAAGACATTCTTCGTTGATTTCCTGAAAAAATTGAGCCCATCCGTTGAGAAATAGCCAAACTGTAAATTTTGTTATGAAAATTGTTTAAAAAATGGTTAATTATCATCTATTTCCAATTAATAATAATAAAACTTTTATTTCATTCACATTTTATACCAGAACTCTAAATTTCAATAAGCAAAACATCCCTAGTCCCGAAAATAACTTTCGTTAATTAATTTGTTTATAACGAAATAACAGTTTTTTTAAATTATTCTCATCGACTGAAAATTATATCTCGATAGATTTACCACAGATATACCGCAATATTTACACTTTACGAGCATATAAACGTTCCTTATTTAAAGCGATAAGTGTATTATGAGTAACGCATGCGCTAGGTTGGTATCCGGTAGATTGTTCTGATTGGTTACACAGCAATGGGCGGTGTCTGCCGGACAGCAGAATCGTGTACACTGTACGGCATCCGACTAGTATATTTCTTATTTTCTTGAGACGTGCATGAGACCACGAGAGTTATTTGGTTTTTCCGATCTTATCTTTCCTTGTACATTTACTTTATCATTCATTTGTTACTGAGACGTTTTTATATAATTCTATTTGTGGGAGTTATGGCCAGTTATTATTTTAGAAGTGTACAAATTATTTGTTTGTGATACGTTTAACTTGTGTAAAACTTCGGTTTTATTGAAAGTACCACGAATTGTATTTATTGAGAGAATATTTTTAAGAACAAAAATGCCGCGTCCATTATAAAGAATAAATCTAAAATTATGATTGTTATCTACAACGATTAAAAATCTCCAACACCAACTAAGCTCTTTTATATGTACAATGAACAAGTAAATATTCAACTAAAAATGAAAATCAATACTTACTACAAAATTGATTTTCGAATACAGTACTACACTCCCGCTAAGTGCAAGCTCCGTAAGTTCCACTCTTTGCCACTTCTCCACACGTATTTTAACGCACACTCCATTGTGTCTCCCACTTAAGAGGCTGCGAGTCTCTGCGCATGTCTCAAAGTGCGAGCTCCAATGCAGCGTGTTTATACGACGGAGCAGAGTGGGTGTACTTAATAAGTGCCGAATTCTTGGAATTATACTCCCCTACAGCCCCGTCGGACTGGCAGTTACCGGGAGTGTACTGTAGTCTTTGAAACTCATTGTAGGACGCTTTGAAGCCAAAATTATTTCCCGAACACGATTCGGAATAGAATTTTTCTTGTAATGACGTTTAATGACATTTTAAGATAAAAAGTAAAGTTTGGAGTTCTTTTCAAAATAACTCATTAAAGATTCTTCAGAGAATAAATGTATCTTTAAATCGTCTTTAAATATAATTTTTACTTTATTCAGGGTAGTTGGAGGCCGGGGTGGTAGGAGTCAGGATAGGAGATATTAGAATTTGGTCACTAGCGTATGCAGATGACATAGTGTTGCTGGCTAGAAGTGAGGAGGCGTTAAAGGAGATAATGAAGAGGTTGAGAAGATACTTGGATAAGAGCAGGTCAGAGCTGAATGCGGAAAAGTCCAAGGTTATGGTGTTCAGAAAAGGAGGTGGCAGGGATAAGGGAGGGAAGTGGAAGGGAGTAGCGGTGCAGGAGGTGAAAGAGTTTGTGTACCTATGCTTTGTGTTTCGGAGGAATGGGGGAGTGGATGGTCACATAAAAGAGAGAGTGAGGAGGGCAACTGTGGTGATGAGGCAGGTGTGGGGGATGGGAAAGAAGTTATTCGCAGATGATTTTGAAAGGAGAATGAAATTGTTTGACTCACTAGTGATGAGTGTGTTATTGTATGGAGTAGAGGTATGGGGATGGAAGGAAAGTGAAGAGGTAAATAGGACAAAGGAGAGGTATGTAAAATAGGCATTGCATCCAGAGACCCAGTCCGCCGCTGCCTGACACGTTTTAGGCAATCACAGGAACCAAGCATAGAGTAATACAACACATTACATGACTATTTAACATTTGATTTTTATTTTCGTGTTCATCTAATTAATGGAATATACTTTTAGAAAATAATAAGAATAATGATTTAATCATTTAATGTCACATATTTAAGTCTTTTAATTTAAGTTCATGTTTTCACTATTTCAAATTGTAACTTGTGCAAGGAAAATCGTAAATATGTCTATTTTATGTTGTAATATTCACTAAGTTCTACAAAAAATGCGTTCAGAGTTCAAATGATGCATGCTGTGAAAACATGAACTTAAATTAAAAGACTTTTGAAATATGTGACATAAAATCATTATTCTTATTATTTTGTAATTGAATACATAATTTAATTATTTAATTAATATAAAGATTTTTTATTATTGATCAATAATAATATTAGTAATATAATTATAATAAGCCAAATTAAAAAATAAATAAATGTTTACTTTCGAAACCTGTGAAAACATGAACTTAAATTAAAAGATTTTTTAAATATATGACATTAAATCATTATTCTTATTATTTTGTACAAGTATATTTCATTAATTAGATGAACATGAAAATAAAAATAAAATGTTAAATAGGCATTTAACGTGTTTTAATACTCTATGGTTGGTTTTCTGTGATGTTTCTGAAATGTGTCAGGCTTTCAGAAGAATAGCTAAGTATTCTTCTGTATGCTTAAGTAAACCAGGCCAAGCCAGTGGGCTTGAACTTTGATCGCACATCAGGTGGCGGTAACCAATCTACAATTTAATATAGATTTTTTAGTTTTATCAAAGAAAGTGCGTGAGAATAATTTATGAAATATTGTTTATTACGGTATAAACAAAGTAATGAACAAAAGTTATTTTCGGGATTAGGAATCTTTTGCTTATTGAAATTTAGAGTTTTGGTATACTATTTTCGAGAAATAAAAGTTATTACTATTAATTAAGTTATTACTATAAATTCAAAATAGATGCTTTTTTGCAATTGTTTAAACTATTTTTATAAACAAATTCACAGTTTCGATATTTTTAAACGAATAGGCTCATTTTTTTTACAGGATTAACTAAGAATGTCTTTGCGATGACTTCCCTCTATGGTGCTTTGGAAATTTATAAGAATTATTAATTATTTATAAAATTTTCATAATCAAATTCAGTGTTTAATATCTAATTAGTACGATATATGTAAAAAGCATTTGAAACATCGAATCCAAGTATTGAGTGTTGATAATCCAAATTTCAAAGCGTTTTATTGAATTTGCACTTCTAAAATATGATCTATTTTATTAATAATGCGAAATCGATTCAAGACAAACAAAACAGCGTTGAGCAGATTTACAGTCCATGAGTGAATTACATAGTTTTTGATCAATCATAGATAAGAATAATTAAAACCCAACAAGGCTTGTTTTTCCGTGATATGTAGAATTATAAGGCTCAAGTCCGTCTATTTGCTTCTGTATATAACTTTTCGTATCTTTGGTCAGTTGATCGCTTTCCTGAGAAAATTGCATTTTAATAGGTCTGCAGAATCACGGTGAAGACGATCTTCGGTTTTTCCAAACAATAATCGTCTCACCTGTTGATAGGGTTT
Source organism: Andricus grossulariae (assembly GCA_011634705.1). Classification (NCBI taxonomy): domain Eukaryota; kingdom Metazoa; phylum Arthropoda; class Insecta; order Hymenoptera; family Cynipidae; genus Andricus; species Andricus grossulariae. Next base: position 305,384,360 of record JAABKJ010007545.1, read on the forward strand.
GGTAACTCAATTCCAATGGCACGAAAGCAGTTGAAAGGTTTTGATCCGATTTATCAAACTCCAACTCTTGCTTATAAATACTATGCCCAGAACGACCGCCGAAACTCCACTTTCGGAACAAAGTCAAGTTTTGTAATTGTTCCTCAGATAAGCGGTCGATAACATCAATTTGACTTTTAATGATACGCTCGACCGTGTGATGAAGCAGGACCTGTAGCTGTATTTCTGTACTATCCTTACTTAGTATAAGCCTTTGGCTCGGATAGAGTTTGTGTACCTGGGCTTCTTGTTTCGGAGAAATGGGGGAGTGGACGGGAATACAAAAGAGAGAGTGAGGAGGACAAATGTGGTGATGAGGTAGGTGTAGGGGTTGGGAAAGAAGTTATTCACAGATGATTTTGGAAGGAGCATGAAATTGTTTGACTCATTAGTGATGAGTGTGCTGTTGTATGGAGTAGAAGTGTGGGAGTGGAAGGAAAGTGAGGAGGTAAATAGGACACAGAAGAGGTATGTAAAGTGGACACTGGGGTTGACAAGGAACACGCCTAATGATATTGTCAGGAGGGAGACGGGGAGAACGAGTTTTGGGGATTCTAACGGGGAGTCGTGCGTGTAAATATGAGCAGAAATTTTTAGAAGAGGGGGGGGAGTAAGCTGGTTAGGGAGTGTTGTTGTGAGAAGGAGAATAAGAGAGGAGGTGGGAAGATGGAGGTTGAAAGGGAAAGGTATTTCTGAACAAATGGACTGCAGATGGATAAAGAGAGAAGGATGCACGAGGAAGGAAGGAAGGTATATGAGATGGTTAAGAAAAACGACATGGAGAGAGAGAAGGCAGCAGAGGAGGAGAGAATATGAGAGTCAAGGTTTAACGAGAACTATAGGTCGATTATTCCAAGGGTGAGAGCGCAATATATGTGAGAGAAATAATAGAAAGGAAGTCAGGAGCTGTGGGTGCATGGGGCGTTTTAATAGGTTCTGGCTTTCTAGGAAGAAGAGGTTGTGTGAACTATGCGGGAAGGGGGATGCAAGAGTGGAGCATTGGCTGGAGGAGTGCGTGGAGATGGAAAGGAGTGGGATAAGCATTGAGGATTTGATGCATGAAAGGGGGGACAAGCGGGCAGTAGCATGGATGAAGGGGGTGTTGGGTAAGATGGAGAAGAAGAGAAGGAAGGAGGAAGAGGAATGAAGAAGGAAATATTGTAAATAGAAGAGGAAGTAGATATAAGTGAACTGCAAATGTTGTACATAGTAGGTAAGTATTAGCCGCGGAGGCAGAGGTTGGCAATGCGACGCAAAACGAGAAAGTAGGGACTTGCGTGCGAGGCGAAGCGAAGCGAGGAAGGCAAGGTGGTAAGAGCAAGCGGCATTAGAGATAAGGTGTGAATGGATGTTAGCTTTTAAAGGCTGTATTTCGGCTGTATTTCGAAAACACCAGAAATAAAAGAGAAATTTCCAATATGGTCATGTAGGTGAAACCATCGAGCTGGTTATCCAATATTATTAAATTATTGAATCTATTAGCTTGGATTAATGCAGTTTTTATAACATATTGAACACTTTAACACAATATACGGATTTTAATTTATATATTTTGAAGGTTTCACCATTTTTAAAGTGCAAGCTAATTGGGATACTTTTTTCGTGAACCAAGGGCCAATAATCATATTTCTCGAGTCTTAAGAATGCTAAAACCATGCATAATTCATTTTATAAATTTCTTTTTCTAGAAATGGATGCATAATGTTTTGTTTGTTTACTCCAAACTTTCCCTTATCCATTACTATCTCAAAGATAGAAACTGATTAATGGTGAGAGAATTTCTATCTTTTTACTTCCAGCAGGGAAGAATTAGTCTAAAAAATTGTGACAAAGCATAATATTGTGCAATTAAAGAGTTGTTTAAACCTCTGCCTGGTCATTTGAACGTTATCGTTAAAAATCGTCAAATGAGGCATGTAGAAAGGGAACAACCAATAGTAGTGCTCATATACGTGACGTGATGTGTGTAAGTGCGACAGAGCTGTATCGTATAGCTATTTCGAGGGGCACAAGTGTCCCACCAGCCCTATGCCACTTTTCTCTGGAGGCCTTTGGAGAGTATTGTCATGAGATTTGACGGTCGCCGTGTGGCGGCGCCAGCTATGCAGTTGGCCTAGAATTCAAATAATGCAAGGCGAAAGTATTTTAAAAAAAGTTTGTTAAATAAAAATAATTTTCTGATAGTTCTGGGTAAATGATAATGATCTCTAAAAGTTTTTTAATCTTATGAGTTGAAAATAATTTGGGAAGATCATAAAATTCACTGCTTTTAGACGTAAATCCCAATGCATTCCTACTAACTACAACAAATTATTATTCATGCGCAATTAAATCAGACATATAATTATTTGTGTAATTTTTAAATATCCGAAAAGAAAATAGTCTAAACTTTATAATATTTTTTATTATATCATATAATATAATATTTACTTTATTTATTTATTAATTTAAATTCATTTCGGAGTTTCAAATATTTTAATAAAGAAATGATGTGTTTTAATCGACTTTTTATAAAGGGGGCAGGTAACATTAATAAAATAATATCTAAGTTATAGAATGAAACCTTTTTTTATACATATATAAGTTTTTAGTGAAAGTTAAGTATTAAAAATACATATGGCCTAACATACGGCGACTGAAAGAAAACTTTGAATTAGCGCAGGTTTTCTTATTTATTATTACATTTATTATTATTTATTATCATATGTTATTTCAAGTTCAAAAAATGAACCTTGTTAAAAATGATTTATAAAATCGAGGAAAATATGCTAATGTTAATTGTAACTAATTTTGGAAAAGAACTCGAAGTGAACTTTTGAAAAAAATATTTCGGGTTTTCTTTATTTGACAATAACTATTTAGAGCTTAATGTTTTTCTTTGTCTCTTTAGGTAAAAATTGCAATTCTTATTTAATTCTGATGCTGTAGCGCTTATTTATTCCTTAAAAGATTCTCTGAAAATCTCATTGGTACGTTTTTATTTAAAAAATTCTATTTATTCAAACCTATTGTTTACAAAAATAACGATTTTATAATTCCCAAATAAAAGTTTTTTAATAAAAACGTACCAATGAGATTTGCACAGAATCTTTTAAGGAATAAAATAAGCCCTACAGCATTATAATAGTTGCAACTTTTAGCTAAAGTGAGAGAGAAAAACATTAAACCCTACAAAATATTGTTAAATAAACAATTAAAATTTTGAAATATTTATTTCAAAAGTTCACCTCGAGTTCTTTTACAAAACTAGTTATAATTAAAAATAAAATATTTTCCTCGATTTTATAAATCATTGTTAACAACGTTTATTTTTTAGCTTGAAATAACTTTAGTTCATGTTTAATTTAAAACCAACTATATAATGAAAGTTCCCTTTTCGTCTCATATCTCAAGCTAAATTTCATGAAAATAGTTATACCGAAAAGAAAATTTTCAAATGAATTCATCAAATTTAATTGAATTTGTTTACAATGTATATTTTTTGTTCATTTATTTAAACTTGAAAATAAGAAAATCAGGGTGGCCGTTTTAATCACAGAAAAAAATTCCCGGTCATTTCCCGGTTCACTAAAATTTTTCACATTCAATGAAAGTAAAAAATTCTAACTCTAAAGCTAAAAATGAGTCCATTTGAAGTAATAAAAACTGAGCTGCAAATCATTTTAAGCAATTTTAAGCTAGAAATATTAAACATTGAACGATTACATTTTTGTTATAAACTGAACACTTCTTAAATCAGAAGTTAATTTTTTTTTTATTTTAAATAGTTCAAAAATCCATGAAAAGCTTCCGAGAACTTTTATATCCCGATTTACAATTTAAAAAAATGCACTTCACCAATTTTTGTTCCAAATTTCAACACTGCGGGTATTTTGGAGCATCTGTAAATATTTGCAGATTTTACATCTAAAAGCAATTTTTCTCAATTTTCTTTCACTTGGAAGATAGAAAATGTCGCAAAGATCACTCAAAGATTGTTTAACGCTGTCAGTAAATTACTTACAATGTGTTATTAAATGCAATGTTATTATTTTGTCATGCATTTGCAACGATCATAGGCCAACTGCATAGCTGCCGCCACCACACGGCCACCGTCAACACATAGTACATTTTCAACTCAGAGTTCCAGGGGGCTGATTCAAATACATGTGAAGTGATTTATAGGTTTACGTTGAGATTTTGAATTCTGTCTGAATTATTCTGTGAAATGTATAGTTTCAGGATTTTTTAGTTTGAGATATCTGTGGATTATAATATGATAAAAACTAGGCACTTTATTTATAAAAATAAATTCAAAATACTAGTTTAAATAGTTTAATGACTTTTCAATTACACGTTCAATTGCTAGTCGGGAATGCACAAAAAAGTAAATGCATTTTATTTTAAAAAAAATGACATTTAGAGGTTTCGCAAGTCCCATGAAGTTTAACACGCATTTTCCAAAATAAAAACAGACGTTTTTGTAAATTTTATTCAGAATCATCAATATTAGGTAAATCGAGTTGGAAATCAACATTTCTCTTCACAATTAGCTATGGAATACGAACAAATAATTATTTTTTAAATATCACCCCCAAATGTCTGTTTTATAGGGTCCCAAAAAAGCAAGACAATAATCGAATTAATCGTATCACGTATTTCGTGAATGACCCCTTAGAAAGATGCTGTTTTTTCTGAGAATTAATTAAATCTAACAAACATAATTGTTTCAACAAATCATTATTGCTGATAACTATCGTTTTCCACAGTAATGCCAGATAGTTGCGGTTTTTTCTAAAAATTTTAAAATTTTGTTCACTTTTTACTAAATGAGAAATTAATTGATGCAAGTTAACAAACACAATATGACAGACAATGCATATAAACACAAAAGAGTTTAGACAAAATTTAAGAGCAGATTGACAATTTTAATTATTATCTGCTTTCTGTATCTCACGTTAATTCTTAACTGCCATATTTAATGATCTGCCTTACCGTGTCTCAGGTTTCTGAATTTATCATTTGTAATTCTCACTTTTTATTGTGTCTTATGCTCAAGGGGCGGGGGGGGGGGGGCAAAAATATGAAAACAATAAGAAGTTTATTAAAAATTCAATATCGAATTGCCATGTTTCATTTGTCTGCTTTTCCGTATCATACGATCAAATTTATAAAGTTGTAGATACGTTCTTCTAATGGTTCTTATGCTCATTACAGAATAAACAATAAGTGAAAATCATTATTCTAAGTGAATAAGTATAGTGCCATAATGTCTTAGGACTATAGGTGGATGCTAAAATAATAAAAACAGTGAGAAACAATTATGCAAGTTAACAAACATAATTATTTAAACAATTCATTATCGTTTATATCTATCTTCTCTTAGAGTAATGCTAGTAAGTTGCGGCCTTTTCTGAATTTCTGAGGTTTTCTTTGAATTTTTAGTTCGGGGCAAATAATAAATAATAATAATTTATACAAAAAGGCTATCAGTAACTACTTGAAGAAAATTTACAATCAGTATGATCCATATAGAAATTTTGAAGAATATTTCAAGTATCTGTTTTATTTCAGAAAAGTATACTGACAAAAAAGATAGACATCGTTCAAAAAATAATTCTCTCGATTGTTTATTTATTATTTGTTCATGATTAAAAAGGAAAAGCAAAGTTAAAAATTTGTGAAAAACCGCAACTTTTTAAAAATTATCTCACAGAAGATAGTTATAAACCATAATAAATTGATTAAACAATTATATTTGTTACATTTTATTAGGTTATACCATGCTCGGGGTGAAAAGTTGACGAAAATGAGATATTTCAAAAAAAACCGCAACTTTCTAGGATAATATGATTAACAATAAATTGTTCAAACCGTTATTTTTGTCAACTCTAATTATTACCTCACTCTAAGTGAAAAGTGAAAAATTCCTTAAAAATCCGCAACTACCTAGCATTACTATGGCAGAAAATAGTTATAAACAATAGTACATTATTTAAACGTTTGTTTACAAAATTATTTTGGTTAAATTTGAATAATTATCACCACATTCTAAGTGATAACTAGACAAAAATTTCAGAAAAAGCCACAACTTTGTAGCATTATTCAAAGAGAATATTATTAAGCATAATAATAAATTATTAAAACAATCATGTTTTTTAACTTTAATTAATCATTACCTCACTCTAATTCAAAAATGGATAAAAACTGCGAGGGGCTACTCACTATGAAATCTGGAAATCTTAAAACTGTGAATGCGGCAATCTTTATTGAATTCTTGTAGAAATTTCCAAGACTTCGTTGAGATTGCCGGGAGTTCCCAGATTTCCAACGTTGCTCGCAATGAGAACTCACGTGTGGGATTCTATAGACTCGGCTGAACTCGGCGGCTTTCTGATTCAGTCGGCTGTTCGTTCCACGCATAGGAGCGTATGTCGGACTTTTCCACAGCTCCTCACCTCTGTCTATACTTAACCAAAGATTTCCAAGAGTTCCTCCAAAACTTCTTTTAAGATTTCCCGCAAAGCAATCTAAGATTTCTTAGTGAGTAGCTCCTCGAAAAAGTGGAAAATTTTAGAAAAAATTGCAACTTTCTAGCATTATTCTCGGAGAATATTATTATAAATGATAGTAAATTGTTTAAACAATTTGTTTCTGTTAAACTTAATTGATTATTGCCTCGATCTAACTGAAAAGTCAAAATTAAGTAGAAAAATTAGGAAAAATCTGCGACTTTTTAAATCTATTCTAAGAGAAAATTGCTAAAACAATAATAAATTGTTTACACAATTTATGAAAACATATAATTATCAGTAGAAAGTAGTATTTTATGTATTAGAAACGATATGCATGAAAATTCAAGGAAAAAAATTTCCAATGCATTTTTGGACCACCTATATATCTATATAGTTACAGGAGGAGCACCCAGTTATACATAGATAAACTGGAGCCCAGAAAACACGTTCTGTAACTGTTCTAGAACAAAAAAGGAACTGTGTTCTATAACAGACAAGATGGTGACAGAACTGTTCTAGAACAAAAAGGTAACAGTGTTATAGAACACTGTGACAAAATTGTGACAGAACTGTTGTAGAACTATGTGACAGCACTGTTCTGTAACAGTTGCTATGGAGGAATTGTTCTAGAACAAACCGATTACAGACGTTCTATAACATTTGTTCCAAGTTTGTTCTAGAACTGTGCCGTAATGGTGTTGTATCGAAGTTCTCGAACCCTGTTACAAGTGTGTTCTACAACGAATTAGGAACGAAGATTAATAACTACCCGGAACATTTGTTACGTAATTATTTTAGAACTGACCAATCACAGACGTTCTGTAATATTTGTTCCAAGTTTAATCTAGAATTTTTGTGTAACGGTGTTAGGTCAACGTGCTAGAACTGTTACAAATGTGTTCTAGAGTGAATCAAGAACAACAATTGGGACAAAGCCACCGAACGCGTCCTCAGGTTGCGGATAAAGGGTCCCAGTACCAAGGGTTTCTGCTGAATATGGTTACAATAATTAATAAGCAGTCGCGGACAATTATCCAGAGATGGTCCCGAAGGAATAACCCCTAAGCGGAGGCGTAGCAACCGTGCCGAAAGCTGAATGGCACCTGGGTGTGTATAAGAGACAGATATATATATTAATTTGTTCAAAGAATATTCAAGTTCTAGAGCAAGTTCAAATTCCTTTATATTTCGTACCTTCGTCACATTTTCAGAATATCAAATTTTAATTTTAAATATTTTCCCCATGGGAAAGGAAAATTCTTGTTGTTCGTGAGGGTCTTGCAAGTTGGAGTAACATATATTGATAAAGTGAAGAATAAATGAGATGTGAGTTTAGAAAGCTTCTTAAGAGTTTGCGAGGTTCGCGAAGACTCTTAAATTTTCTTTTTAGCTTGAGAAACAAGATGATTACTCAATAGAAGCGCTTGATAACCCAGAGAACAGGAAATGAGACTCCTTTAAAACAATTTCTTGAACATTTTAATCTCACCTATGAAATTCCAAATTTAGAAAAACATTTTGTTTTCTTCATTAAGGGCTTTTTCTAATTTACAGCGTTCAAAAGCGAATTGCGAAATGTAAAAAAAGTTATATTTACAAACTGATATTTAGTTGAGTTCTAAAAAAGGTATATTGTAATATACAAGTTAATGAAAGATCTTCAGTTACTGTTATGTAAATGATTTTAGGTAAGATACAAATCTACTTTTAGTAACAGTATAATCAATAAACTTCCTCAAAAATCCAAAACTCTTTTAGAATTCATATTAGATCCATATTTGCAAGCAGAATATTTTTTTTCGTAAAGACCTTAATTGAAGAAGGAAATCTGTAATGTGTCTTTTTATGTTCCATTTTAACTGAGAGATGAATAATTATTGTAAATTTTTCTAGTTTTAGATTTTATTTCTAAAACGATATCGCGAAAAAGTCCCTTCCTAGTAAATCAAGCTAATAAATATACTTGATAATATCTTATCATTCTTATCTGCCTAAGCCCGAGGCAAACTCTTAAGGAAAACTCATTGAAGAGCATTTTTTGTAACGCTATCGATACAAAATAATTTCTTGCAATTTTGGAATACAAAATTCTTACAATTTATTAATTACAAAAAAATTTACTGATAAACAAATTCTCATAATAAATTGCAATTCCTAATGATATTCAACATATCTTTTCAAAATTAGCCAATTTTTCTTAATTCTCTTTTCCCTTTAAAAAGAATATTATTTCACTATAGCGCAACGTTCGTTTCTTAGAATTTCTCATTTTTAAAGACAAATTAAAAGAGGATAAAGGCAAATTTTTTAAATTTTAAACACAGGAAACCTTAAAATATATTTTAAAATAAAAGAAAGAAAAACATACATAGAATAACAAATTTTTCTAGTAATCTAAAAAATGTTGTAAAATGACGATTATAGAGCACACAAAAATATGCATAAATTCCAAGATATCGTAAATGTTTCACTTTCTACTAACTCAATCTAATAAAACTGCTTCATCATTTCTTATCTCTTCAAGACGCTTGCTCACTATGCCAAAGATTATCCCTAAGTAAGTTTTGTTGAACAATTATTACACTAACGACCTAGATTTATACTATATTTTAATTTTCAATCTCGACATGCGATAAGATTCTGAGATATTACATTGTTTTAACGAGAAGATCCGTATCTGAATTCAACTCATTTTTTCTATACATTGTTTTAAGGAAACAACAATTACGAAATATCCTGTGCCCTTGAATGTGTAAAAATACGACTTGTCTCATATTTTTATTGAAATCGGTTGAGATAAACTCATGTAGGCACGACGTGTTTTAATTTTTTATCTAGATCCGTGCTAAACAATTCCGGGAGCCATTCCCACCTGATTTATTGAATCACTGATTGTGAGAAGAATGAATATCGTTAATTCCAAGCCATGATTAACGCTATCGAGGAAAGTGTTGTGCAAGATCTGAAATTGATATCTGATTAAATCAAGTGGCCAGTGCTTTTTAAACTACGTTCGAGGCATTCGCAACTCAGAATTAGTTACTTGAGAAGTGTCGAAGATGATTGGATTCGTGACGATAGCAGCTCTGGTGTTTACTGCAAATGGTAAGTTATTTTAATTTTCTAGTTCATAATTGAATATTAGTGTCCAATTTCTTTAATTAATTAAATTAAATTTTCGTATTGACATGTTTTCTAAAATCGAGGTCAAAATCTGAAATATCCATAGAGGATTGCCGATTGTTAAAAAAATAAATACACTTTCTTTATGTTTTCTTGGAGAGCTTTATTGAAAGGAACTGAAACTGATTGAATAAAATAAAACAATACAATTAATTAAAAAATAACTTTCTATTCATTAGTTGCAGATTTCAGTTTTTTAATAAACGTATTTAATTCTTGCTTTAAACCTTAGGTACTTTACAGGATTTAGAGATCACAGTTATAAAAGGAAATTTGTAAATGAACACGATTTTATTAAATTACATGTCGTAAATTGAATTGATGTGGTTTTGTGTTTTATTATATAAATTAGCTTACATATTCAATAAAATACTGAGAATGATAATAGAATAGAAATGTATGTTTTGATACCTTGTTAAAATTTTTTTTTTCTATTGGCATAATTGCACAAGTTCAATCGAATTCGTGAAATTTAAAACAACTTTTTCAAAATCATAGTAACTCTACTTTTATCTTATTACTAATTAAGGTGATGAAGTTTGGTGAGGCTTTTAATCTCATTAAACATTCAAGTTTATTAATTAAGAGTAGAAATCATTTTTTCCTCCTAAATTTAAATGTGTATGATTGTTGACTAGTTTCATAGGAAAATCACTAATGACATTTTTTTTCAGCGGCATCACTAAATTCACTCACCCCTCGCATAGTAGGAGGTTCGGTAGTGTCAAGCATTGAAGATGTACCCTACCAAGTGAGCGTCCGTTTGAATGATCAACACCACTGTGGTGGTATTATAATCTCCAAAAACTATGTTCTCACCGCAGCAGCATGTGTAATATCTGGTACCCTTAATCAATATACCATCCGAGCTGGGTCACTGATTAACAACTATGGTGGTACTCTTCACCAAATCAGTCGAATAATCAGACACGAGCAATTTTACATAAACAATCTAAACATCCCAGTCAATGATATCGCATTGATTCAAGTAAGCTCTCCATTTATTTTTGACGGTTCGCGAGATGCTGTTCCACTAGTGGAACAACCTGCCAGAGTCGGAAGTGTCGCTAGAATTTCCGGTTGGGGCTGGATGAACTCAACTTTTCCACTTCAACTTCGAAGGGCTAGTGTACAATTGATCGACACGAGAGTTTGTAATAATAAATACGGAGGAAATGTTCCACCAAATCAGATTTGTGCTTATACGAGAGGGCAAGATGCATGTCAAGCTGATGCTGGTGGTCCCTTGGTTGTTGGACTTCGTCTCGCTGGAATAATATCTTGGGGCAAAGGCTGTGCACTTCAAAATTATCCTGGTGTCTTTACTGATGTATATGCTTACAGAAACTGGATCACTTCCTACACGGGTGTCATTAGCCAATAAACAATTGTTACAATTATGTAAATAAAATTCATCCATTTTTATACTGATGCCCAAAGTAAAAAGATACGGAAATTACTTTGCGGTATCGGGTTGTTCTCTTACAACTAACAATGGAAAAGTTGACCTAGGCAACAATGACACTTACGTATCTTATTGCTTTGACAGGCAGTATAAGTATGCAATAAATAGTTATCAATATTTAATTAATTTCGACAATTTTTTCCTCGTTTTACAAAAATTAAGGCGGTGTACATGCTACACAAATAAACTTTATAGAATTTTATAAAGTATACAGAGTTTATTAGAGAAGAATCGATTACGACACAAATTACTCTAATAATGATATACCAAACATCTCGGAATTCAAATTTTAAATCTCTTCAAATTATAAATGAAAAAATAATGATAAATAGCAAAAGGTAATCATTCAGAAACATACCAACCAAGATAGTATTACAGGAATGCAGGTGTTTTTTCATGAGTGTAAGATTATTTCTGAGAAGAATTTGATTCAGGTTGAATACTGGAGAGATAATTTTCCGATAACACAGAGTCACGTCAAAATGATTTATAGAGGAGTAGCATACATGCTTGAGGAAGTGAGCTGAAGACAATATAGCTTTTCATACTTATAGTTGTTGTTGAACTCTCGAGAAATTTTATGATACCATACATCAAGAAATAACTTCTTAAAAAGTAAACAAAAATGTATTTCATTTGACCCAATGTTTCTCTTTAAACACGATATGAAGTGAAAAATGAGTTGAAAATTGTAGAAAAATATCCACATTGAATTAAAATCTATATTGGAAGCAGTTCTGATTTAGAATATAGTACCTATTAAAAGTTTCAAATCAACCAAACTCCAATTGTATTCTAATTTTAAAGAACAATATTCTAATTTTAAAGCAATTCAAAAATATACCTAAGGCACTTAATGTTTGTTGCGCCCAAACTAAGAAACTTTAAAATTTTGCATAGATGTGACTGAAGAAAATTAGAATTTGAAAACGTTCTCAATTGGATAAAGTCCAATTTAGACAGATGCCAAATAAAACAAAATTTGAATATAAAACTAAGAGATTGTTATATTTTCGGGATATTTTAATTTTGTAAATTTAGATCTTCCACTACGAAATTTTAACCAAATATTTTGTCGTATCAAAAACACAAGTGGATGGGCCCAACATACTAAATAAGGCATATTTTTAACAGATTTTAAGTTTTTACCTTTCAAAAAATAATCATGTTAGAGAAACTTTGACTAACTTCAAATATAGCTAGGAACTTGTTTATTCAGTAGCGGTAGTCCCGAAAAGCACTAGTTTGTCAGTGTGCGTCAACAAACCTGATGTAAATGACTTTATCAATAATAATACAAATAATTTGTACTCTGCGCCTCCTTCTTTAGAAAACCTTACATTAAAATGGGCCGAAAGACAAAACTCTTTAAATTTCAACAATTAACGAGGCCTAAGAGTTTTTGTACACTACAAGTAGTTTATTTTAAAAATTCGAGCCCAATGAAAAAATAATCCAGCTATAGTAAGCGTGTTGATATATTGAGCAGGTAAAAAAGCAAAATTTATTTGATACCTGATACATTCATAAAGTTTAATGATCCTTGCCTACTGGACTTTGTAGTATATACTACTATCAACATATCCTGAATAATGAAAATGAAAAATGTAATTCAAAATACTACGTAATTCCACAACAACTGACGAAAAATGTCTCCAATACACGATTTTTTCGTATCAAACGTCCTTAAAATCCATGAAAATAGTACTAAAAATCGGATGAAATCAAACGTTATTCGGAAAGATATGACCTTCGAAATGAGACCAACAAACTTGAATAAGCTTCATTTTTCACTGAGGTATGGCGGAAAATATGTACACATGTTTTTTAGAAAACTGACAAATAAATCATTTAATAGCTTGTTTCTATTTTTTACTTTACGAGAAACTTTCTAGCATAATTATGTGTACAATGCAACAGTAATACTATATTTTAATACATTATAACTAATTAAAATGCTGAAAATACTACAAAGCTGTAATTTTTAACTAATTTTACTATTTTGATTTATTCAAATATATTTAAATATAGTCGTACCATTGCATAATACACACCCTTATGGGAAAGAGTTGTCAGATAAATAAAAAACAAAAAGAAACCTATTAAATCTTTAATTTTTAATTTGAGGCATTTTTGGTCAGTTTTAGTGGAATTATGTATTCTTCTGAATTAAACTCTTTATTTTTATAATTTAGAATATATTGTCGATAATATATAATACAATTTCTAGTAGGCAAAAATCATGAAAATTTATGAATGTATCGGGCTTAAAACAAATTTTGCACTCTTCGTTGTTTGAAACTGCAATGCGCTTGCGATAGCTCAATTATTTTTTTATCAGACTCGAATTTTCAGGATAAACAATACTGCAGCATATACAAACTTTTAGGCCACATGAATTTCTGAAATTCAAAAATTTGCCTTTTCGGCGCACCCTACCCTGCATGCATTACATTTTAAACCTGATTGTTCACAGTTAAATCCTACGCCGTAAAACTATATGCAAAGTTATAAAGTAGATTTTTTTAATCTACATTAAATCTCACCATACAATTCCATGTCAGGAAACTCCACGCAAGATAATTCAATAATTAATATTATTCAAACTATACGCAAATTTAAAATATATTTCTCAAGAGCCTTAACAGCTAAACTTTATATCGTAAAACTGTACACAAAGTAAAAATTATATTATAGTATTCTAAAATTAACCTAATACGATTTCATGAGTTCACACTAAATCTCAAGGTGTCAGTTGTCAACTATTAAATTAGCTTGTGCACTGTATTCTCGTGTAGAATTGAATCGGTTCGAGTTAATATTATTAACATAAATACATTTTATTTTTCCCTTTGCATATAATTTTATGGTTTAAAGTTTATCCATGTAGGATTGTTCAATATTTTGTTTAGTTTTCGTATAGTTACCTAAGCATATTAATTATTAAAGCATCTTGTAGTTTCCCAGTGCAGGATTCAATTTTGTAGAACTTATATATAGATTTGCAAAATTTAATACAATATGAATAAAAATTAATACTATAGAGTCTTGCTTTATGTAATTTTTAAATTAACTGTTTAATTTTACAGAATCTATACCACCCCTCAACAAATTATCATAAAGAATGAAAAGTTTTTATAATTGGATAAAATAATATGTTACAGACTCTTCTTCATTCCACAGCGGCGCCGCTTCCAGAATATAAGACCTCAGCAATTAAAAAATCCCAATACATCCTAAGTCATTATGGGATTTACAAGACGTGTTGGGATTGGCTAATTCTCATAGCAACTTTTTATGTAGCAGTGGTGGTACCTTACAACGCAAGTTTCATTAACACCGACAGGCCTACGATGGTCAGTGATGTCGTCGTCGAGGCTCTCTTCATTACCGGTGAGTTTTCCCGATGGGAAAGACTCCTTTTTCCAGAAAATCCAGAGTCAACTAGTCTCATCTTCTTGAAATCATATTAATTTTTTCACCCTTTTTCTCTAACGAAATTCAACTTATCTTCTAATTCAAACAATATTTCACAAACAAAAAGGAAATCGATAATAAAACTGTAATAAGAGAGAGTAAAAATATTTGTAGAGGAAACTAGACTAGAGAAGATCACAAAAAATGTATAAATGTTTTATATAATTCAAGTTAAGTTTAACTGCGGGCGGGGTGCTCCAATGGAGAAGCCCCCTTGGCGCTCAAGCTATAAAGCCTGTTGTGCCACACCCTAAATATTCGCGCTTAGTAGATGCTTCCCAGACCTCTTGCTAGAGCCTAGTATGTCAACCACTGATCGCGTTATAATTTCCTTAGGTTCCATAAAATGGACCCCAAATGTTTGTTCCCTGAGCCTAGCTAATGCCGGGCACTGGCATAAGACATGCAGGAATGTTTCATGATCTCTGCCGCAATTCCTGCACCCTGTCGTGGGGTTATACTCCATCTTGTGCATGTCCTTATGTCTTTCTTGGGAAACCCTAGGGTTTCCCTGGCTCTGTCCATGCTGTACGTATCGCCCAGAATGGTTTTCGCCTGTCTTCAACACTGTCTTTGTTCCCAGTATTCCCAGTGCTTTGTCCGGATCCAGCTTTTGATGGCCATGCCGATGCAGCAAGACGCTAATCCCTCTACGGGTTGCGGCCCTATGTATACACTTTATGTGCCGCATTTTGCCAACTGGTCCGCGTTTTTGTTGCACTTGATCCCTGTGTGACCCGGGACCCATATCAGGGCCACTTTGTTCTTTTCCGAAAATTTGTTCAAAGCTTTTTTGCATTCCCAACCCAGGTATAATGTTATGTCTGGTGAAGGACGGCCAAGACCTCCGCCTGAAAAACGGTAGCATACCGCCCAAGCCTCTCGACAGATGACTTCTGGAGGGGTATTGCTGAAGGCAGCTTCTATATCTAAGAAGGTACAACAGCATACCTTCCCTGTTCCCTGATATATCTCTCGACCAGCTTCTCTAGCGTCTTCAATATAAAGGACGTTAAGCTGGTCACTAGGAAATCTTTTGCAGCAGTGTAGCCCTCCTTCAGAGTAGCCCTCCTTCAGAGTAGCCCTCCAGAGTTCGCGGAAAACCCGGGAAGTAGACTTCCGTCAGGTGATTCAGCGTTGCTTCTTCATCCTTGGCAAACTCACCATCATCGAGCCTTATGAGCCCGAGTCGAGCTTCTGGATTGTTTGTCAGGATCTTGTGGAGACTTGCTGTGTCCGAAATGTTCTTTAATTCCCCACAAAAGCCCCTCCAATCTTCCTGTTTATACATTCTTATATGTTTATTGTATTCATACTGAGCCACCTTATAGATGTCCGAGTCTAAAGGCAACTTAGTTCTGTTTTCTCTATTGCACAACATTCTAGTCTTTTTACGGTGTTTCTCCAAGTGGGTATTCCATCATTCTAATTCTTTCCTCGACTTAATTGTGCTTGTAGGGAAATTGTTCTCATATGATGTAGTCAGAGCCCGTCGTAGAAAATCAGCGGCGTGCTCTAACTCATCTATGGTGCCGTAGCTTTTGGGGAATTCCACAAGTCAGCCTTTAATTTCCTCTTTATATGAGTCTCAAATTGTATTCCTGGGGTTTCTGATTTCGGAAACCACCGGGTTTCCTAGGGTTAATCGAAACGTTATATATTTGTGGTCCGAGAGAGACTCCTCATCGGAGGCTCTCCAGTTCACTACCCTGCTCCTCAGTGCATCCGAACATAGAGTCAAATAGAGAACCTCACTTCTGCTTTTAGTGTGGAATGTGGGAGTATCACCCCGATTCAGAATCTCTAGCTCTGTGCCTGCTATATATTCCATTAAATCTCTCCCTCTGCCGTTGATGTTTGTGCTCATTCACACTATATGGTGGGAGGTTACATCACAGCCTAACAGCAGAGGAGTCCTGTTCTCCTGGCAGTGCCCAATTAGAGCCTTCACCTCTCTAGCAGGCGGAGGCCCCTAAGCGTTTCCCGGGAAATAAGCCGAAGCGATAAACACCTCTAGTCTTTCTTCGCCTCTGCCCCTGAGTCTCACCTTAATAACCTATGATCGTAGAGTGGGGTTTTGGAAATTCAGGCGCCTCAGAAGGGTCGATTGATCCTCGGGGGTGCCGGGAATTAGTACGGTCACTCTGCGGTACCTTTGGAGACACTCCGTCCTCTTGGTCTCCAGGTCAAGTCCCTCCTTGAGTTTAAACGCTGGAGTTCTCTCTACTGGCCAGTCCCGCGACCAGATGTGTGCGACCTCTACTACGATGGCCCCCGACCTGATGAAGAAATCATCTAGGGGCGCTCACCTCGCGGGGTAACATGTCAATCTCTTTAGGGATTTCCTTCCTGAGTCTATCGAAGTCCTCGGGAGTTAGCCAGATGCCCATGTGGGGTATCTTGCATGCTGTTTGCGAACCGCGCTAAGCGATCTCTCTTTTTTTTGTGCACCACTACGGTTTTTCTTCTTTACGAAGAGTCCCGTTAGCTTCTTCTCGGAACGGAGCCCTCATTGTTTTGGTTGTTGTTTGTTTTTCGTGTGTCGCACATTGGTCCCGTAAGAAGCTAAGGAAGTAAGTTTCACTATTTATTTAACTATTTCTGTTTGAAAAGTAAATAAAATCCATTGCTTGGTTGCTTTTAATATTTTTACGAAACAATCTCAATGAAAGTTTCCTAAGCCCTCTCGATTTCTGAGTAGGTCATCGCTTCTGGTAGAAAAATGATCGGAGAAAGCACACTCATTCATGCATAATTAAAAAATATCACATATTCACATCGAAACAAAACCATTTTAAGAGCGTTGGAACCAGGACTCAACCTCAAAATATAATTACCTCATTTTACTCCATAAATACTAAAATTACATCTTTTGTAGAGAATTAGGGCTTATTCCTCTTTTGAATCAAATATGTATTCGGAGTGAAAAATTGGCTAATTTCAATCGTTTCTGTGAAAAACGTTTTTTCAATATGAATGCCATGTCGTTGGTTATTATGCTCAAAATCAGTTTTTCTTATCTCTTACATTTATACCTTTTCATATCTCGATAAAATGTCTTCCAGTTATGTTAAATATTGTATCAAATATTGTAGTTGAAGTCTTAAGAAGAATATTTTTTGCATATTCCAATAAATTTGAATTACATAATCATAAAATTAACCTACTCTCACACAGATTCATTGTTAAAAGAAATACCAACTGAAAACAGCGTATATATAGGTATCGTAAGGAGTTGTTTTGAATCTGCCTTAAACAGTCATATTTTTTTCTTCAGAAGACTACGGTTTTTTTAACCATCGCAGTTAAAATCCAGATCATTCCAAGGCCCCTTATACATAAGGCCCCCAAGGGTCGCCACTAGCCCTCTTTACATTTTGAAAAATTACTTACATTATTTATCTTCTTGGTATTTATTTGTTATGCATTCAAATTTGTTTATATATATATATATATATTATTTACTTGCAATAATTATGTTCTTTAGATGGAAAATCTAAAAATTTCATCCATTTTTCCTATCTCCAACAGTTTAAGAGATGGTTGTAGAAAGTGACCATTTTAATCTTTTTATGGAAAATTTTAGATGTCTGTAGTCGTGGAGACCTAACAGTTCCGAATTTCTTACTTGCAAATCATTTATTGCGAAATTACACATTTTTGGGTTTACAAAATTTTATTCCTTAGGAATTAACAACTATTAAGTCCCAAATTTTCTACTTGTTTCCTGGAAAGGATGGAGGTCAAGGTATAAAATGTACATTGGATTCTTCAAAGGAATCTTTTATTATTTTGACGATAGCAGTGGTAGAGCTCAATCTATTTACCCTACACTCGCCTTCAAAATAAACAAGCATCAGGTCATGCTATAAATCTAACAGAAACTGGTTGAAATCCAGAAATCTTATAAATCATATAAGGTGCTTTAAGACCTTCAGCTAGATTGATAGCGCCATTATTTCAAGAATTACTATTGTGAATAATTTAATATTAAACTGTGAAGTTACTAAGTTTATTGTAATATAATAATAAATGATTAAATAATTGTCCTTATACCGAAAGAAAGTTCTTAGAATCCCTAGAAAAGACTGTGAAGTTTACAAAACTTGATAGTAAAGACATTCTTTCTGTGTTCATTCCACGTATTTCTATTTTTCCCCATGGAAAATAGGAAAAACTGCTATGGTTGGAAGAACAAAATAAAAATAAGTTCGTATTCGTTATTATATACATATATTACAGTCGCACCCATAATAAATTTCATACATTAAACACGAAAACTTTTTGCTGTGATAAAACAAATTTTGAGATTTAGGGATTTGATCATCCTCATGAACCTCGGCCCCTAAGACGTCATTCGTTAGTGAATTTCCTATTTTAAATGGGAATTTTCGCAAAGCAATACATTCAAGTGTTTTTTCTTTCATTGCAACTACGGTTTTATTATTTGATTTGTGAATATCACTGTTTCCTAACTTCAGTTTGCTTTTGAAAATATTAGTCTTTCCAACGGGTCCATATCATGTCACATGCGACAAGTCTCTGCGGCATGTCACAACTGCGGCATCTCTCATTAGTGGACAGGGATGGCCCGTCACAGGGGTGCCTCCGCCCCCCCCCCCCCCGAGACGTTGGAAAAGGGGGGGGGGTTTGATCAACATTATTTCTTTGCCCTTTCGCCGGCCTGTCGTTGTGATTTCGTCGTGTCCTGTGACCACCCATCTCACGGTTGTGAGACGTGGCCATGAGTGAGATTTACCGCGGTCCTACTGAGAGCCGGTGTCATTTTTTAGATGGCAGTTGCTTCCAGTAGGACCCTGCGGTGGTTGTTAACCTTATTTTTTAATTATATATAAGTAAGCTCACGCGAGGCCGCCCACGTGTATCAACCGCGTCTGCAGAAAATAACGCAACCGTCTTACTGAGTTCTGGGTCTGTTGTTGTCCCTAAAGTTTGGCGCGTCGTTCCCCCCTCTGTCGGATCGCAGAGTTCTCAAAATAAGAGAGTAGCCGTCTTGAATGTAGGGCGTGCTTGCACTCCTGTGTTTAGCTCAGCAGTGGTATGTATAAGTACCGCAGTCGCCCAAAAATTCTTTCCGTGTAGGAGATCTTTTTAGGGGAAATATTTACCAGACACGTATGTCAAAAACTAAAAAAATAAGGCCATCTTGAAAGTTGTCTATAAATTCATTAAATTTCACCAAAGTAAAAAGAGCTGCCAATTTCAAGTTCAGCGATCTCCTTTTATATAAAGTTATAAGGTATATTATATCAAATGAAAATTTCATTAAAATAATTTTAGTGAAGCCGTTTTTTACTCTGACATAAATTTTTAAAAGTCTAAAAAAGCTACTTTTCATCAAATTTACCTTATTCACCTCGAATTAATTGCTATAGCCCAAACTTTATATGTAAATATTATATGCAAATTCATGCATTCAACCTTGTATAAAAAAAGCCTCGGAGACTTTTCTGTGCTTTTCAATTTCTGCGGTACCTGCGAAAAAGTATGCATTTCAGAGAAAAATATTGTACACAAAAAATGTAGACATTAATAAATTACACATTTTTCTGTGATACATTTATTCATTTACTAAAAACTTTAACCGTGACACTAGTTTTTACGATGAAAATAAAAAGTTCCTTGTAATTTTTCTAATTTTTGAAGAAAGGTGTTGATTTTTCATAATGTACTTGTATAACATTCTTGAAGATCTTGAAAAACTACAACTATTTTGTACTCAATATGTTTCCCTTCAATCAACAGTTTTCGAGAAAAAAATCAATTCTGATTTTATACAATTTTTACTTTCGGGTTTTTAATGTATTTTTTACGTGAAGAATGTTTAGAAAATAATTTAGTGCTTCTCTGACAATTGATGTTTCTTTATTATAATAGAGAAATACCAAAGTTATTTATTCATTATTTATTGCGAAAAACTGTTGGGAAAATTGACTTTATTTTTTCAGAATTAAAATTTGAACTCTACAAAAAATTTGCAAAAGTGTGGGAATACACGCTTGTGATTAGTCACAGAGACAATTTAGGTCACACTCCTATCCCTTTACATTTTCCAACCTCTCGTGAGGGACAAGAAGACACCGCTGTGATTAATCAGAGAAATAATTTAAGTCGCATCATTAATTTTTGGTCATTTGTTGTGGACTTCACATTTTTTCGAATAAGAGATGACGCAGTGTAATTTACCGCGACTGTGACATGTGGAAAATGTGACACGCCGAAATGAGACTTGCCGCTTGTCACATGATCTGGACCCATTGAAGCACTCAAGTTATTAATTAATTAATTACTTGCGAAAAATGCTTGAATTATATCGATTAAGATAAAATAAAAAATCTGAAATTGTTTTCTACACATTGTTCACGAAAAATTAGACAGAAAAACCAAAAGTCGAAAATTCTATTTAAAAAAATTGATTTTTTTTGTGAATCCTATTGATTGTAGAGAAAAATGTGGAACACAAAATAGTCGCAGTTTATCAAGAACTTTAGGTCTGTTATGAAAGCGCATTATCAAAAATTATCACTTTTCTTCCAAAATTAGAAAAACTACAGGGAAATTTTTATTTTCACCATAAAAACTAGTGTCACTAGTGTTATAGTTTTTTTTTTTGACCGAATTCATGAAAAATCTGCGTGATTTTCATTTTTAGTCGATTTTTTCGAAAAATAATGATTTTG
This sequence comes from Andricus grossulariae, assembly GCA_011634705.1. Lineage (NCBI taxonomy): Eukaryota > Metazoa > Arthropoda > Insecta > Hymenoptera > Cynipidae > Andricus > Andricus grossulariae. The sequence continues at coordinate 305,405,719 of JAABKJ010007545.1, forward strand.
CCGAAAAATGTTTTGCATAAAAAAGTTGTATTTTTACGAAATATTCAATTTCTCTGTAGAATATTTTTATATAAAAGCAATATTTTGCAAAATATATCATGAAAACCGTGAAAATAGAGGTCTTCTAAAAAATTCACTGTACCTAAAAAATTAAAATGCGCGGAAAAGCCTCTGATGAAAAGTACCTTTTTTAGCCTCCTAAATTCTTATGTCACAGCAAAACAAAGGCTTCACTGAAATTATTTCCATAACATTTTTATTCATTATAATATACCATATAATTTTATACAAAAGCGCTAACAAAATCGCTAACATGGTCGCGCAGCCAATTTTAAAAGAACCTTTTGAATGCACCTTTATTGTACATTACGTAATGTAGCAATCATCCAAATAAAAAATTAAGTTTGATGAATATGGCTTGTGTAAGGTAAAAAAAACGTGGATTTTTCGTGTCTGATTGTCGTTACTTCATTTTAACCCACGATATCTGCGGAAAAAACAATTTTAAAATTTTGAAAAAAATTACAGCAATTCTTTGAAATTTTGAATACGTATAATTAGCTATCAATTACAACTCAATATATACCAAATTTTAACACATTATGCGAATAATCAAAAGGATGCTATTTCTCTTACTTTAAACAGTACAAAGTTGCACATGGGCTTCCAAATTTTGTTATAAATTTTGTGATTACAATTATGTAAACATTCAATAAATAATACCTAAATTGAACTTGTCCTAATTTCGCATTAGGAGCACCTGCTGTTACTTTACAATTTACAACAACACCCCACCGCCAATTATTATTTTCTAGGGCAAGTCAAATTCAGGTATTATCCCTGATAGAGAAAAAGTTTCCTTAAGCATTACTGGAACATTCCCGTGGAAGGTACGAAGAATTCTGAAAAATGTACCAGGAAGGTTCCCGGAAGTAGGTAAATGTCCTGGAAAATTTTTCGGGATTCTCCAAAGCTTACATTGGAATATTCAGGGAAACTGTTGTGATATCCGGGATTTATTCGTTTTTTGCATAATTGCATTCACAAAGTATATACAATTATTTAGGGCCCAAGTGCAACATTGTACTTGATAAAGTAAGAGAAATAGCATCCTTACGATTAATTGCATTTGTTGAAATTTGTGTATATAGGGGAGAGTGGGGTATGGTGTCTCGCTTGGACTTGAATGCCCTGTAAATTATGATTGAAATGTGATTTTGACGTGTGAATTTTTTATGGTGAAGCTTACATTACAAGGGAACATATGTTATTACTCCGAACCACTTTTTGATTTTTTCATTATTTGATATTTAATTAATTGATAGATGTTGCATTCCAGTCAGCGTACCCCATACATTGGGGTATGGAGACCGTCATATCACTGCCGTTTATTTAAACAATATGAACATTGTAAAATAAAAATGATATAATATAATAATTCTAGAAAGTGTAATGTAACGAAAAAAATTACTATTTTTCTAAACAGGGAAAACTATTTCATGTGAAAAACTAATATGTATATAATAAAATACGGGCGTTATTTCTAATAGTCACCATGCCCCGCACCGACACCATACCCCACTCTCCCTTTCTTTATTATACTTATGAGATTAGCTTTTCAAACATTCTAATGTTTCATATTTGTTGATGTTATGGTTTTGACCAGATAAAATTTATTGAATAATTTGATTGAACTGATTTTGTCTACTGGCCTAAAATGCATATTTTTTTAATATTGATTTTCATTTCTAAATTGTGAACCGGCAATCTGAAAGATCTGGGTTGGGATCCCTGCGGAGCTTGAGAGCAATTTTCTCACAATTTATAAATGAAAATCAATACTAAAAAAATATTGATTTTAGACCATTAGACAAAAACAATCAACATCAAATTATTAAATAAATTTTATCTAGTCAACACCGTACCATCAAAAAATATAAATCCATTGAATTCAGATAAATGTGAGTGCATAGATATCTGATGAAACTCACAATAATTCAAGGTGAAATTAAAAGTGTTCAGGGTGAATTAAGAAAATCGAAAATCTTAAAAAGAGCCATTAAATTCAGTGGATTTCAAGAAAATTCGAAAAAAAATTCAGGGTGTATTCAAAATAATTTAAATTAATCCAATAGAAATCACAAAAGTGATCTTTGAATTTTGTTGAATTTATTTGAATTATTTTTAAAACCTCCCGGAATTTTGATAAATTTTCTTGAAATCCACTGAATTTAGTGGATCTTTTTGGGATTTTCGATTTTCTTAATTCACCCTGAACACTTTTAACTTTACCTTAAATTCTTTTGAGTTTCACCAGATTTCTATTCACTCAAATTTATCTGAATTCAATGGATGTATATTTTTTGATGCTATGGTTTTGACCAGGTGAAATTTATTATATAATTTGATTTCAATTGCTTTTGTCTACTGATCTAAAATCAATATTTTTTTTTGGTATTGATTTTCATTTATAAATTTTGAAAAAATTGCTCTCAAGCTCCGCTGGGATCCGAACCCAGATCTATCAGATTGCCGGTTTACAATTTAGAAATGAAAATCAGTATTAAAAAAATATTTATTTTAGACCAGTAGACAAAAACAATTAACATCAAATTATTCAATGGATTTTTCTTGGATTTTAACCATTTATTAGCTTTCACTTGAATTATTTTTAATTCACTCTGAATTCTTTTTTATTTATCTTGAATTTGTAACAAATTTGACTGACATCAATGACATATTTTGGATTTAAAAATTTGTTTGTAACTTATTTGAACTAATATTGAATTCACCCTGAATTATAACTAATTTATCCTAAATTATTTTGAATTCCTTCGAATCCACTTAAATTCTTCAGAATTCACTTAATCCTACACAAATAAATTGATTTTAAAAATTTTTATTTTAGTTTTTTTTTCATTCACCTTGAAGTCTATTGAACTCACCTTGGATTCTCAGGCATTTCATCAAATTCTTTTAAATTTTTTTAAATACACTCTTAACTTATTGAAATCAATAAATTTTTGTAATATTTTTTAATTGTTTTCAATTTATATACATTTTTTTTTTAATTCACGTTAAATTCTTAGCCATTTCATGAAATTCTTTTGAATTTTTCTAAATTCACTCCAAACTTAATGAAATCAGTAAATTTCTTAATTGTTTTCAATTTATATAAATGTTTTAAAAATTCACGTTGAATTCTTAGGCATTTCATGAAATACTTTTGAATTTTTCTAAATTCACTCTAAACTTAATGAAATCTTTAAATTTTTATAATATTTTGTAATCGTTTTAAATTTATAAAAATTGTTTGAAAATTTACGTTAAATTCTTAGGCATTTGATGAAATTCTTTTGAATTTCTCCAAATTCACACCAAAATAATGAAATCAGTAAATTTTTGTAATATTTTACAATGGTTTTCAAACACTTACATTTTTTTTTAATTCACGTTGAATTCTTAGGCATTTCATGAAATTCTTTGAATTTTTCTAAATTCACTCCAAACTTAATGTAATCAGTAAATTTTTTAAA